>CM070514.1:40943617-41362571 GCA_036346375.1 Guadua angustifolia
ACATAGATATATTCCTGTAAAGAAATAAATGTCTTAGATGCCACATGCCTATTATACTTTTTCGTATTTAACTTTCAATTGATCATTTTTTTAGGAATATTGGTTGGATAATTTTTGAAGATGTCAACCAACATGCTTTTATGTAATTCACGTTATATGTGAAAGAGAAAAATTAATGTTCATTGTACGGCTTGGTATTATGTTTTGATAATATGTATCACCCTTTTTGACCTTTATGTTTCTTTAGCAATTTTGTTTTTCGTAGCAACGCACGGGCACTGAACTAGTGTATCATAAATCTAAGTACGCAAGATGGGGGTTCGCGTGAGCAACTGAGGACATCGGGGGCAATTCTTTTTGTTTAGGCTGGGCTGCGACTGGGCTTAGGGCTAAAACAGCCCGCTTGTTAACATTCATGCAATCATATGTTCTAACACTCGTCCAGACTCCAGAGACTAACAGTTAAGATGACACGACTTTACCAAAGTATAAAAAATTCAACTAATAGATACCAATAGTATAGGTATATAGAATGAGCTAGCAGAATCATAATAGGCGGTGGCAGTGTTAAAATACCGTTTCAAACTCGGATTTCGACAACCCAACGATATTGAAAGCCGTGAAAAACCACTTGAGCGAATTTCAACATGATTTTTGCTATATTTTAGACAACTGTAAGTTGCAAAGTAGATATTTAGCAATAATATGTCAACAAATAATCTTTCATTTCAATACTATGCACATATAAATCCAACAAGTGCAAAAATAGGTATTCACAAATCAATATCCTTTACATTTCAACACCTTCCATTGCTACTAAATATACTTCAACAGATATTGCTGCTAAATATAATTGAACAAATATTGATACTAAATATACTTCAACAGATATTGCTGCTAAATATAATTGAACAAATATTGCTACTAAATATACTTAACAAATATTGCTACTTGACATATTTGAACAAATATCGCTACTAAATATAATTGAACAAATATTGTTACTAAAATATATTTAAGTGAATATTGCTACTTGCCATACTTGAACAAATATTGTTACTAAAATGTATTGAAGCAAATATTGCTACTTGACATACTTGAACAAATATTGCTACTAAAAATACTTTTAATTTATTTTTTTGGATTTTCTAATTTCTACATTTTGATTGACTCAAAAATGTCTCCAAACTTCATTTTTTTTAAAAAAATATTCACACCAGTGGTCATAAAGCTATCAATGCTAATTTTAGAGAATTTTTGGACATTTTTTTCAAATTTTCTGAAATTTTTGAATTTGAATTTGACCGATAAACCGAGCAGTTTCACTTTTCGCATCGAAGTGGTACAGATGATTTCGCAGTTTTCGAATGGTTTTCATCGGTTTTTTGAACCCTGTGCTGTGGTAACTCCTAAGAAGTGAAGTTAAGGCACACCCAAGTATCCAAAATAGTGACAACTACAACCCAAACCAAACATACGTCATTGACAACTATTCTCTCTGGTCACAGATAGTTGTCGTTTTAGATATAGTTACAGTCAAAATTTTGAAACTTTAACTATACTTTAACTATCAATATCTTTTTTAAATATTTAAGCTGATACATGCAAATCATATGTGTAGATTTGACTCGAAAATAATTTTTATAATATTATAATTTTATTGGGTTTATAAATATATTATAATATAAATTAGTTTTCAAAGTTGAACTTTGGAGATCATGTTAATATCCAAAACGACAGCTATTTGTGACCGGAAGAAGAAGTATCTCATTCAGGAAAAAAAAGCCAATTTATCGTGCTTGATCTGGGCCGTCGATTATCCGACTCGATGAAAGACAGCTTTGATCCAACGGCCTCATCGAGACACCCGAGAGGAGAGGAAAGATATCGAAAAAGGTAGAAAGGAAGGAGGAGGACATTAACTTGCCGCCATGAGGGCTGTGCATGCAACAGACCTCACCTCACATGCCGCACCCTTGCGCTCCCATTCCATTTCCTTCCCAAGAATTCCATGCCAAATTAGCCCGCGACCTCGATCCCGCCACCTTCCAATCCTCCCCATTCCCCATCCTCCAAGGCCACGGAGGAAGACGGCGGAACGCAAAAAGATCGAGAATTTCCCTCGCCATTGATACGGTTCGATTTGTTAATGGTTTTGAATAAGATCCCAAATTTAGAGAGAGTTGTCAATGTGTTCTCCTATTATTAAGGTTTAAAGTCTGTTGTCTAGTGGGTTGCCCGGAGTTTCCTTTAGTGTGCATTGGAACTGTTTTTTAAGCGTGAGTTGAGTTTTCGTCATGCATTGAGGTATTGAGTCGGACTTTGATCCATTCTTGTGCGTAACGTTGTTTTCAGGGAAAGTGTCTTCGGGAGTGGTCTTGACCCCGAGTTGCCTCTCACGTCGGTAAAGGCAAGTGCATCCCTTAGAACGTTAGTAGGGTGTTAAATGTTTTGCTTGCGATAAGAGTATGAGAATTCTAATGGTTTGGTTATGTTTAATGGTATATCTAGAAGTTGTTCTTAGCATGGTAATGAGGATGGATGAATGATTAGCAATGGGAAGGTAAGTTATTAAATTTCTATTATTGCAACGCCTTATGAATTGTACAAATGAGTATAGTTATGTTGATGCAAAGGAAAAAGTGATTAAATGAAAATGTGTGTGTTATATACATGTTTGTGTTGTGCTTATAAGCATGTCACTTGCATTTGCGCATTCATTACAGAAGAGGCGACCCATGTTGATGTGGGCCTCTGTACTCACACGTAGTGAGTACAAAAGTCCTACCTCGTAGTCTCATCCACGGATGGGAGCGAGTCAAGAAGAGTAGGCCCCGCCACGGATGGTTAGATTGAGGGTGCACACCGACGGGTGTGCACTCACTATACCCTTAGATATACGCTTATGACAATGTGCATTATGAGCATGCATGGTGCATTCATTTTATGATTCATGAGAAAAAGGATGAGAGCATAAAAGCATTGCATTGTGTGTTGCAATTAGTAAATGTTAATTGATGAGAATAGAAATGACAAAGTTGAGTATTGAGTCGTGGACTCATCCTGAAATGATTGTTGAGGCATGAGTAAGGTTTATTTATGTTTCCGAGTTGGATGTGGTAAGTAGGGTCAGTTTCTGTTTCTTTAACTGGATAATTTCAATTAAGTAATGGTTATAGCAAATGAAGTAGTCGTGTTCTTACGTTTTGAAGTTATATGAATTCAAATTGCTCCCTTTAGATAAGGATGTCAAGTAAAGAAACTATTACTGTATGTCTTGAAGTCGTTGTATTCTAATCGAATTCATTACTTTTATGCTTGATTGCACTTTGCTGAGTCTTGGACTCACACTTGTTGTTTTTTTGTTTTAGGTACTCGAAGCTGGCTCGTCGGGTTGGGAGTAGTAACACGTGCACGACTTCAGTCTCCAATAATCTGTTTAATCGATTCGTTAGTCTGGATGTAGCTAATGCGGTTGTAATGTATCGTTCGTCGTGGTGGAATTTATTAAATTTCTGTATGTTGTGTGATCGATTAGCTAAGGACCTGCTAGATGGTTTCATTCTATTTCGAGTGATTGATATATTATAAAACTGCTATTATTCTTTTGTCTGCTGAGTGGATGTCCTAGTTTTAGGGGAGGTGCTGCCGAATTTTTGAAAATTTCGGTGGCTTAGTTTTAAACCGGTTTTAAGAGTCAGAGGTTAATTCTTGTCTTTTCGCTAGAGGCGTCATTAGTTATTTGAGAGTTTTGGTAGCATCTGTGGCACTTTTGGCGCCGGTGTTACAAACCCAACCCCTATTATAAACCCCTATTTTAGGAGGTACTCTCTCACCCCTACATCTAGGGGCTTTCTTTGCCCCTATTATTTTCTTTGTCATTTTTTTATTCATTTTAAAATAATAATTCATGGGTGCAAAGTAATAATAATGTTTAAATAAATAATAGGGGTGAGTAATAGGAGTATGGGTTGGAGATAAATTTGATATAGAGTACCCTAATTTTATACCACCCTAAATGAGTGATTTAGGGGGAAAATATAGGGGTTTGGGTTGGAGTTGCTCTAATAGATACCAATAGTATAGGTATATAGAATGAGCTAGCAGAATCATAATATAGGCGGTGGCAGTGTTAAAGATACCGTTTCAAACTCGGATTTCGACAACCCAATGATATTGAAAGCCACGAAAAACCGCTTGAGCGAATTTCGACATGATTTTTGCTATATTTTAGACAATTGTAAGTTGCAAAATAGATATTTAGCAGTAATATGTCAACAAATAATCTTTCATTTCAATACTACGCACATATAAATCCAACAAGTGCAAAAATAGGCATTCACAAATCAATATCCTTTACATTTCAACACCTTCCATTGCTACTAAATATACTTCAACAGATATTGCTGCTAAATATAATTGAACAAATATTAATACTAAATATACTTCAACAGATATTGCTACTAAATATAATTGAACAAATATTGCTACTAAATATACTTAACAAATATTGCTACTTGACATATTTGAACAAATATCGCTACTAAATATAATTGAACAAATATTGTTACTAAAATATATTTAAGTAAATATTGCTACTTACCATACTTGAACAAATATTGTTACTAAAATGTATTGAAGTAAATATTGCTACTTGACATACTTGAACAAATATTGCTACTAAAAATACTTTTAATTTATTTTTTTGGATTTTCTAATTTCTACATTTTGATTGACTAAAAAATGTCTCCAAACTTCATTTTTTTAAAAAAAATATTCACACCAGTGGTCATAAAGCTATCAATGCTAATTTTAGAGATTTTTTGGACAATTTTTTTCAAATTTTTTGAATTTGACCGATAAACCGAGCAGTTTCACTTTTCGCATCGAAATGGTACAGATGATTTCACAGTTTTCGAATGGTTTTCATCGGTTTTTTGAACCCTGTGCGGTGGTAACTCCTAAGAAGTGAAGTTAAGGCACACCCAAGTATCCAAAATAGTGACAACTACAACCCAAACCAAACATACGTCATTGATAACTATTCTCTTTGGTCACAGATAGTTGTCGTTTTAGATATAATTCTGATCAAAATTTTGAAACTTTAACTATACTTTAACTATCAATATCTTTTTAAATATTTAGTCGATACATGCAAATCATATGTATAGATTTGGCTCGAAAAGAATTTTTATAATATTATAATTTTATTAGGTTTATAAATATATTATAATATAAATTAGTTTTCAGAGTTGAACTTTGAAGATCACGTCGATATCCAGAACGGCCGCTATTTGTAACCAGAGGGAGGAGTATCTCATTCAGGAAAAAAAAGCAAATTTATCGTGCTTGATCTGGGCCGTCGGTTATCCGACTCGATGAAAGACAGTTTTGATCCAACGGCCTCCAGTCAGACACCCAGAGAGGAGAGGAAAGATATCGAAGAAGGTAGAAAGGAAGGAGGAGGACATTAACCGCCGCCGCGCGAGGGCCCGGCATGCAGCTCGCACCTCACCTCACATGCCGCACCCTTGCGCTCCCATTCCATTTCCTTCCCGAGAATTCCATGCCAAATTAGCCCGCGGCCTCCGATCCCGCCACCTTCCAATCCCTCCCCATTCCCCATCCCGCGCCGCCGCCGGAGGAAGACGGCCGGAACGCAAAAAGATCGAGAATTTCCCTCGCCATTGATACGGTTCGATTTGGTTGGCTTGCTACACCCCGTTTGGTCGATCGGCCGGTGAGCCTCGGGGGACGGGGCGGGGCCGCGGCGCAGGATGGACGACCTGAAGGCGATCTTGGCGCGGCCGATCCAGGTGGCGGAGCAGGTGATCAAGTGGGCGGAGGAGGCGCAGACGTGCCGGCAGGAGTGCCTCGACCTCAAGGCCAAGGTCGAGCGCCTCGCCTCCCTCCTCCGCCAGGCCGCGCGCGCCGACCTCTACGAGCGCCCCGCGCGCCGCATCCTCGACGACACCGGCAAGGCGCTCGACAAGGCTGCCGCGCTCGTAGACCGCTGCCGCGGCCACGGCCTCGTCCGCCGCGTCTTCACCATCATCCCCGCCGGCTCCTTCAAGAAGACGTCCAACCAGCTCGACAACTCCCTCGGCGACCTCTCCTGGATCCTCCGCGTCTCCAACTCCTCCAACGCCGACGACCTCGACGACCACATCGGCCTGCCCCCCATCGCGCAGAACGAGCCAATACTCTTCCTCATATGGGAGCAGATCGCCGTCCTCTACACCGGCAACCTCGACGCCCGCGCAGACGCCGCAGCCAGCATCGTTTCCCTCGCACGCGATAACGACCGCTACGGCAGGCTCATCATCGAGGAGGACGGCGTCCCGCCGTTGCTGCGCCTCATCAAGGAGGGCCGCCCCGAGGGCCAGGAGAACGCCGCGCTCGCCATCGGCCTCCTCGGCCGCGACCCCGAGTGCGTCGAGCTCATGGTTCTCGCTGGGGTCTGCACCGCATTCGCCAAGATCCTCAAGGACGCGCCCATGAAGGTGCAGGGCATGGTGGCCTGGGCCGTCTCCGAGCTCGCCACCAACCACCCCAAATGCCAGGACGCGTTCATGCAGAGCAACGTGATTCGCCTGCTCGTCTCCCACCTCGCCTTCGAGACGGTGCAGGAGCACTCCAAGTACGCCGTCGCGTCCAAGATGTCCATACATTCCGTGCTCATGGACAAGAAGAACAACGGCGACCCCACGCCGCATCAAGACCCTTTAGACGCAGGGGAGCTAGCCACCACCATAGCGGCGAAGCCCACCGGCGGAGGTGGCGCAAGTGCCAGCTCGAGCGGGGCAGTGGGTGGGAGCTCGAGCGGCGTCAGTGTCGCCGGGACGAAGAAGCACAACGCGTCCTTGTCGGGGTCCAGCACGAGGGGGAGGGAGTTCGAGGACCCAGAGACCAAAGCCTACCTGAAAGCCCATGCTGCCAGGGCTCTGTGGCAGCTCGCCATGGGCAATGCAGCTGTCTGCAAGAACATCACAGAGTCCAGGGCGCTGCTGTGCTTCTCGGTTCTCCTAGAGAAAAGCGAGGGCGATGTGCAGTACAATTCTGCGATGGCCCTCATGGAGATCTGCCGGGTCGCGGAGCAGAACGCGGATCTCCGGCGGTCTGCATTCAAGCCGACATCTCCCGCAGCTCGTGCCGTCGTCGATCAGCTCCTTCGTATCGTCCAGAAGGCCGACTACGACGAGCTCCTGATTCCCTGCATCATATCATTGGGCTGCCTGTCCAGAACCTTCAGGGCAACAGAGACCCGGATCATTCGGCCATTGGTGAATCTTCTTGATGAGAGGGAAGCCGATGTCACCCGGGAGGCTGCCGTTGCCCTGACCAAGTTCGCCTGCACGGAGAATTACCTGCATGTCGACCATTCTAAGGCGATCATCAACGCCGGCGGCGCGAAGCACCTGGTCCAGCTTGTGTACTTCGGCGAGCAGGTTGTCCAGATCGCGGCGCTCCTCCTCGTGTGCTACATTGCGCACAATGTCCCGGACAGCGAGGAGCTGGCGCAGGCTGAGATCCTCACGGTGCTTGAATGGGCCTCCAAGCAAGCTTACATGGTGCAGGATCCAATGATCGAGAGCTTGTTGCCAGAGGCAAAGATTAGGATGGAACTCTACCAATCCAGAGGGGCAAAAGGTTACCACTGATTCGCCGGTTTCGTTGCAGAAAGGCATGTAGGAAGAAAACAAGATGGCGGTATCTCATATACTTCTGCCGGCTACTGTATATACATTCAGATACTTCTGCCGGCTACTGTATATACATTCAGGTGCTTTTATTTATAAATCTGGTCAACCTTTTTTGAACCCAACATAGGGTGAAATTGCTGAAACAATCCTGTGATTCCCATGTTTGATTGGGGCCTAAGGCTTCATACTGGAGTAGAGGAATTTTGTCGCGGACATCGGAAGGTTTTGTAGGCTTTGATGTCCGTTATTAACTTACACCACCCTTGGTGGTGACTGGCGACTGGTGGTAGAACGTCGTTGATTGGTTCCTCATGCAATGCCGATGGTGTCTCTCTTCGCTCTTGAGAGGTGGAGATTGGAGATTGCTGAAAAGTCTGGCGGATGGAGGTTTCATACCAGAGTTCCAAAAAGTGTCGAAAATCGTGATTTTCAATGGTATCAAGCCATCCGCCTCCTCAAATCTCATCTCTCATTCGCGGCGTTAATGAATGGTGGCATGTTCTAAGAGACTTAACTGACAGGCATCGGCGGAAGGAAGTGGACGGAATCATCCTGTACACCCTATGGAACCTATGGAAGAAAAGAAATAACAGGCTCTTCAGTGCTACTGCGAACTCGCCCATGCATTTGTTTAGTATTGTCGTCCAGGATATCCGCAACCGCAAATATGCTTTTCGCTATGTCTTGTCGTCTCCTTCCGTCTGATTGTTCTTTCCTCAATGTAACCCTCCCATCTCTATCTAACGTTCGACATGATTCTAAGCGGTCAAACGCTTCGTTTTATTTGTAATGTCTATACTATTATTTTTTTCTTACCTAAATGCATGGCAGAGCTCCTGCCCTTCCCTTAAAAAGAATGGTATCAAGCCGGTTCGATATTTGGAACCAGTCAGTAAACCGGTCTAATCCAAATTAAAAAAATACGATAAATTTGGAAAAATTTATCCAAAAATTTCGTAAAATTAGTATTAATAGCTTTTTGACATTTGGAATGATTTTTTTAAAAAAAAACTGAAGTTGAGAGATGTTTTTGAACAAATCCGAATATGCATAATAGAAAAAAGAAAAAACAACGCAAAGCAGTCAACAATTTTTTATTTAATTGAGCAGTCAAATTATGTTATAAATTTTTGAAATTTTTTTTGTGAGGCACTGATTCAATTCTAATAGTTATATAAAATTTTTAAATGATTATCAGACCTATGAATTTTTTGTAAAATTCTAACAGTGCTACTGTCTTTTTATATGCTCTTCTATTTTTTATTTTCTAAGGGGCACTAAATGAAGTCTAATATTTCTAGCTTGGGCACTATTTATGATACAATTAAAATCTCAGAGTATGATCAGCCTTGTAAATTTTTATAAAAATATGACAGTGTCTCTGTTCCTTTTCATTAAATGTTGTTTTGATTTTCCAGAGCAATAAATAAATTCAAAAATTGTTGAAATTTCTTTGAGGTGTTTTATAGATTAATTTTTATGTATTAAAATTTTCTTTAATTTTATCCTGATTTTGTTAAGTGTACTGATTTTCGATGTAAATCGGCATAAAATAGGACAAAGCTGGTAGAAAATCGAACAAATTGGTGGTAAATTGAAATCTAAAACCGGTCCTTAAATGTGCCGATCTAGGTCAAAAATCAAACAAAACATGTCAAAAATTGAACAAAATCAGTCAAACCGACCTGTTTTTGTTTTTTTCGCCACTTTTAACCGCTGAATTCAAATGTTTGACTTTGCAAACCGTTCTGTTTCTACCAATTTTCGATGAAAATCGGTGCTAAGGGGAGCTCGAATTTCCATCTCGGTTCGGTATTGTTAACCCTGTTTCATACTAAGAGATGAGCTAGGTCAGCCACAAGGTTCAGGTATGGGGGAGCTAAATGTACATTCATGATGCACAGGTGCCGGATATGCCATGGCACCTTCAAAGTTTTGAAAAATACTACAAGATCATATCTTTAATATGCTAAATTTGTTGATTGAATTGATTCCACTTTCGATGGTTAGGGATTTTTAAGTCTTTAGAACTATTTGTATTGTACTTTTAGCAAATTTCAAATATATATGTTGAATTTATTATATTACGAAATTATTATACAATACTATAGAGTTATATGTACAAAGCGTGCAACCGTGCACCCAGAGAATTTTTTCTAGTTCCGCCGGTAACAAGCAGGGACGGAGGCTTGCCTACAGGCGCTCCGTTATGCGGCTGACAGAGGTATGGGACGAATCATAATGGAGACTGACGCGATCAATCTAAAACAAGCTTTGGAAAGTTCTGATCTTGATTTGTCTAGATACGAGGTTCTTTTCAGAGAGGCTAAATACTTGCTTTTATGTAATTTGCTGTAGTTCCATGTGAAGTTTGGTCCTAGAGACGGTATCAAGTAGCTGATCTTTTATCTAGTCGATATGAAGCCGGGTGATGTTATGGTGTGGCATGTCTCGGTTCCCGATTTCGTATCTCTCTTAGTAATCAGCGATTTAGCTGCACCTATGGTTTAATGGAACCTAAAGGTTTTCATTAAAAAAAGATAGGGACTTGTATTAAAAAAAATTCATAAGAAGTCAATTGTTGCACTACTTGATCAAGATCAGATGTCCTAGATCTCTTTTTTTCTTCTCTTATACATTTCACTTGCCCCTTTGGCCCTCTCCAAACCCTAGCTTGAGTCACCGTTGTCCTCTCGTCAATCGTCATATTGTCTACTTTTGTATCCATGCCTCATGTTCACCATCTTGCCATCTACAATATTAACGGAAAAACGTGTCGATGCTTTTGATGATGGAATTCAAAATTGATTATGTGAAGGGAGAAGAAGGAAAAGAGGGATACCTAGCGCGAGTTGGGGAAGATTAGACGAAGCTGTTGACACAATTATCATGTTAGACTCAAGAACAAAAAATTCAACTATATCCAAAAAATTTAGTTAAATGACATATAACAAAACAGTCGGAAAAATATGCTCTACGTGTGGTCAATACTAATTGATTTTTTTTGGGGTGGAATACTAGTTTTGGTTCTAGAAACTCATAAGAGAAAAACTATCTAATGGCTTACCGTTCTGAGCCAAATCGACAGTACAAGGTTTTACTGTTATGTGACGAACTCTCAACCCCTTAGATCACACCTATGCCATAAAGCTCTAGGCCATCCACTACCGCATTTCTCTCTCGTACCCTCTTCTTCGCAATATAGGTTAAAGTAGCAAGCGATGATAGGTCAGCAACCAGGGTCGCCACACGGCCCTTTGGGGGAGCTTCCTATTGATGTCGTCGCCGCACGGTCCTTTGGGGGGAGCTTCCTATTGATGTCGTCGCCGCTTCAACCCCGGTGCCAAACACCCCTCCTCCTCCAACACCTCCCCTCTCCTACTGACGACGTTCTGCTCCTTTTCCTTCACAACCGGTGCCATCTTGCCCTTCTCATGTATGAAATCTGAAAATGTTGACCTGGGTAGAGACCATGCCAGTGCAGCTCAACAAGGGTGATGCACACTACGTTATGACATGGTGAAATGGGACACAGGGATGTGGTGCGGGCTACGATAGCGTGGCTTGATGGGGCATAATATACGGTGGTGTGTCAAGAGTAGTGCCAAAAACACGAAATTGGTTTAAAACTTTTGGTTGAAGCTTGCTACAACATGTTGAATGTTTGGTGAACCTCTTAAAACTTTTGGTTGAAACTTGTTAGAACTCTTTGACTAAAACTTGATAAATCTTGAGTTCCAAAATCCGAAAATATGCATGAAACATGAAACTTACTAATGCACGAATGAACTTTTGCTCAAAATTTTCCTAAAATATAGATGAAACTTGCAAAAGCATAAACGGAATTTAATTGAAGCTTATAAACTATGCATACTTCGATGAAACCTATTGAACGTCTCCAACGGCGTACCGTAGCACCTCAAAAAGAAAAAAACAAAGGAAAAACAAAAAATCAATCTGACAGTGGGCTCCGCACATTCAGTGGCAATAGCAAAAATTACTTTGTAGCAGTAGACGTGCGCGGAGTAAAACAAGCCAGTCGAGTAGCAAGCAGACCACGACTCGACGGAGTGGAGTTGCCAATCGCTCGTTCGCTCGCGTTATCTTGTCCGCCTCCTCCCCTGCGGTCGCCGTCGCCGCTGCTCTTACCCTCCCACACACGCCTCTCCTTCCTCCGGTCTCCGCCCATCGCTAGGGATTCCTCCTCTTCGGCGATGGCGGCTCCGGTGGTGGTCGCCGAGTATCTGAAGGGAGAAGAAGGAAAAGAGGGATACCTAGCGCGAGTTGGGGAAGAGTAGACGACGCTGTTGACACAAATATCATGTTAGACTCAAGAACAAGAAATTCAACATATCCAAAAAATTTAGTTGAATGACATATAACAAAACAGTCGGGAAAATATGCTCTACGTGTGGTCAATACTAGTTGGTTTTTTTTGGGGGGTGGAATACTAGTTTTGGTTCTAGAAACTCATAAGAGAAAAACTATCTAATGGCTTACCGTTCTGAGCCAAATCGACAGTACAAGGTTTTACCATTATGTGACGAACTCTCAACCCCTTAGATCACACCTATGCCATAAAGCTCTAGGCCATCCACTACTGCATTTCTCTCTCCTACCCTCTTCTTCGCAATAGAGGTTAAAGTAGCAAGCGCTGATAGGTCAACAATCAGGGTCGCGCGCATGGTCCTTTGGGGGAGCTTCGGTTTCCTATTGATGTCGTCGTCGCTTCAACCCCGATGCCAAACACCCCTCCTCCTCCAATGCCTCTCCTCTCCTACTGACGACGTTCTGCTCCTTTTCCTTCACAACCGATGCCATCTTGCCCTTCTCATGCATGAAATCTGCAAATGTTGACCTAGGTAGAGACCATGCCAGTGCAGCTTAACGGGGGTGATGCACACTACGTTATGACATGGTGGAATGGGACACAGGGATGTGGTGTGGGCTACAATAGCGTGGTTTGACGGGGCATAATATGCGGTGTTGTGTCAAGAGTAGTGCCAAAAACATAAAATTGGTTTAAAACTTGTTACAATATGTTGAATGTTTGGTAAACCTCTTAAAACTTTTGACTGAAACTTGTTAGAACCCTTTGACTAAAACTTGATAAATCTTAAGTTCCAAAATCTGAAAATATACATGAAACATGAAACTTACTAATGCACGAATGAACTTTTGCTCAAAATTTTCCTAAAATATAGATGAAACTTGCAAAACATAGACGAAATTTAACTGAAGCTTATAAACTATGCAAACTTCGATGAAACCTATTGAACGTCTCCAACGGTGTATCCTAGCACCTCAAAAGAAAAAAAAAACAAAGGAAAAACAAAAATTCAATCTGACAGTGGGCTCCGCACATTCAGTGGCAATAGCAAAAATTACTCTGTAGCAGTAGACGTGCGCGGAGTAAAACAAGCCAGTCGACGGCGTGGAGCTGCCAATCGCTCGTTCGCTCGCGTTATCTTGTCCGCCTCCTCCCCTGCGGTCGCCGCCGCCGCTGCTCTCACCCTCCCACACACGCCTCTCCTTCCTCCGGTCTCCGCCGATCGCTAGGGATTCCTCCTCTTCGGCGATGGCGGCTCCGGTGGTGGACGCCGAGTACCTGCGCCAGGTCGACAGGGCGCGCCGCGCCCTCCGCGCCCTCATCTCCTCCAAGGGCTGCGCGCCCATCATGCTCCGCCTCGCGTACGTACGCTCACTCAACCCCTGTCGCTTCTCCCTCCTATACACATGCCCCCTGTTCCTGCTCCTGCTCCTGCTGCTCCTACCCCTGCTGCTGCTGCTGCTTCTGCTTCGCGCGGCGCGGGTGCTCGTGCTTTTTGACCCTGGATGCTTAAGTCGTGCGTTTACCTGCTGGTGTTGTGCTAAGATGAGCCGCGTGTGAGATTTGAACACCTGGTTTGGTGGTTGTTGCTGCGGATTTCAGGCGTCGTTGGTCTGGTGTGTGTTGTGCTTGTGGTTTTCGGTTTTGGGCAAGGCAATTCGACAAACACGTTATGTGCGTGCGCTAGTGCTTTGAGCGGCTCCTAATTTTGGTTCTGTGGCTACGGATGTGGAACTAATGAGATAGAGACAGTGTTTTATTCACATATTGTGATGTTCATATGTTGCTTTCTCATGTCTACAGTAGCACCCTAGCAAGGGGATTGTAAGAGAAAAAGGCGCAAGCGTTGGTTCTCAATCCCGCATGTGCGAATAATAGCAGAATCGGAGAAGCTGAGATGAGCTTCCTGTTCTAGCTCCACTAGGGTTTCACTCCTTGAGCTTTGCTTTACATTTATATATACTTAGGGGTTAGGAACAAATATGTGATGCATTAATAGGATCAGATGGCATGCACACTAAGGAATGAACTGCAGCACACAAATTCTGTGTAGGAACATTATCTGAACATATGGCATTTAATTTATACGCTGGATTTATTGTTTGATGTGTTGCAAGGATACATTGGGTTCCTCTGTATTGTATCGTTCTAATACCTAGCTAAAGCTGTCTCTGACTTCCATTTCCTGCATGTTTGGTTACCATTCACTTATCTAGGATGTTATTCTGCCTGTATTAGGTGGAAGACTTAATTCCCTTGCTCCCCCTTGCAGATGGCATGATGCTGGCACATACGATGTGAACACAAAAACTGGTGGTGCAAATGGTTCAATCAGATACGAGGAAGAGTACATGCATGGTTCAAATGCTGGTTTAAAAATTGCTATTGATCTCCTTGGTATGTACTATTTATCCCCAAGTACTCAATGTGCTAGTAAATGCCTGTGCAAGCACACTTTTTTTTTCTGTTGCTTATGAGGACTCTGCAGTGTTTCTTAAAGTAAGTATGAGTTATACGACTGATGACTTTGAAGAAATCAATTTGGGTAAAATACTCTTTTTTTATCGTTGTGGGTTCCTACAGTAGCTTAAGATCAGACTGCAAAATAACTGATTTTTTATGTCAAGTCAAACACTTAGGGATGATTTGTCAGGAAAAGTGACAGTCCCCGGTAACTACTAGGGAAAGAGCAGCTGGCTATGAAAAGGTGCTTGGCCATGACTATTTCTAGGTGTATCCCCTGCCAAATGGCCAGTTGACCTATTCATAACAATGGTCTCTTGTAAACTATTAAACCCACTTAAAAATTCTTCTTTATTCACATCGGGTGTTTGAAATGGCGTCAAGCATCGTGTGTCCTATGTGATAGAAAAGTCCATCAAAAGTTTAAGGGTAAGTTCTATGGGACAGCAATTAGACCTGCGATGTTGTATGGAGCAGAATATTGGGCGACAAAAAGACAACATGTATAAAAGATGAGCGAAGCAGAGATGCAGATGCTATGGCGGCTCTGTGGTCATACAAGTCGAGATCAAATCTGCAATGATGATATACGTGATAGGGTTGGGTAGTACCAATTGAAGAAAAGCTTGTCCAAAATTTTTTGAGATGGTTTGAACATCTCCAACGAAGGTCTCCTAAGGCACCGGTGTGTAGTGGAACTTTAAGTCGACTCGAAAACATAAAAAGAGGCAGAGATCGACTGAGACTGACATGGGACGAAGTAGTTAAAAGAGACTTGAGGGATTGGAACATCCCTAAAGATTTGACGTTGGATAAGAGTGTATGGAAGTTAGTGATCTACGTACCGAAACAATGATCCAAGATCGAACGTTTAGGGTTTTTTGTTGACTTTGATTGGGTTTCTTTCCTCGCCGACCCCCACCTGTTTGGGATAAAAGACTTGGTGGTTGTTGTTGTATTCACATCATCATATGTACAAGTGGGAGATCTATGAGAATACTTCAATTTTGTCTAGTATCTACCCAGTACCCAGTAGGCAGTAACTATTCTTGATGGCATTGCACCTTTTGAATCTAATAAATAATAATACTCTGTAGAATCACATAACTAACACATTTCAGTTTTGCTAGTTTGTTGTTACATTGGTCCTTACTACACTGCTGAAATAAATCAAATGATTATTATCGCTTATCCAACTGCCCGTTGTTGTTGCAACAGAGCCTATTAAAGCAAAGAATCCAAGGATTACATATGCAGACTTTTATCAGGTAATTTGCGATTGCTTGTGTTGGCTCTTGTATTATACTAAGGGGGTATTGGTCATAGTTACTGGATTAGCTATAAATCCCTGTGAATCGCGAATCATATTCGTTGAACTTGAACCGGTTTAGGGTACGGGACTCATGTTCGCAATTGAAATTGGAAGAAAATGTGGCAAACTGCGAACCCGAATCCCGTACCATGACTTGAACAACTGCTTTTCTAGTAACTATGATATTGGTACTAAGGCATCTGACATTTTCTGCACATTCGAGCTTTTGCATCATATTGAGTACTGTAAAACAGTGAATTAAATATATATACTTGTTTGCTAACTAGATTTTACTTGCAGCTTGCAGGAGTGGTTGCAGTTGAAGTTACTGGGGGTCCAACCATTGAGTTCATCCCTGGAAGACGTGTACATGAAATAACATTTCTTTATAAATGGATGCATCATTCCTAGCATGATCACTTATTAACTACTTTTGATCTGAATCAGGATTCGTCCGTTTGCCCCCGTGAAGGGCGTCTTCCTGATGCTAAGAAAGGTTACTACTACAAACTATTCTTTTTACAGGTCAAAGTTTATGTATCATTTTACATAAACATTCTTCCTGACACCGTAGTATCTCAAGCAACTGGTTGAAATGTGATTTAGAAATCCATCAGCAATTCAGCATATATCAAATGTGGTCACATGGAATGGTATTTGCACTGATCTGATTCTCATGCTCTGGTATTTAATACTTAGTACTACTTGAGATAACCCATTTCATGCAATACAGCTGTCTGGTTGTACTTTTCCTATCTTCTCACCTACGCTCTGTTCAATTACACATTTTCTTTGGAGATTGGAGGCCACCTAATCTTTTCTTCCTGCATTACCACTAGTCTGGCCATTTTACCTGTTATACCAGCTGGTTTTGGTGTTTGTCTGGGATATCCTATGTTACTTGTCTGTTTTCCTTTTGCTTGTCCAGAAGTTTCATAAAGCTACATAAACAATATTTCGTGTAGATTTATGTTCTTATTACCTTCATTTGTATACAAGAGCTGCCTTTTTCATGTAATTAGTATTTTCTACAACAGGTGTCAAGATACTACTTTTATTCAAGTGTTTATGTTCGTTATTTCGTAGTTGCTACAGTTTTTAATCATATATCTATTGCTGAGGTATGTATCTGGGTTTTTCCTTTTGTTTCACGACTAGGTGCACCACATCTGAGAGACATCTTTTATAGGATGGGCTTAACAGACAAAGATATTGTAGCTTTATCTGGGGGCCACACTCTGGTAATTGTTGTACTGTGAACTAGTAGCAGTACTGATTCATCATAAACACAGTATTTAATACCTGAGTTTGTTCTTTTAGGGAAGGGCACATCCTGAAAGGTCTGGATTTGAAGGTGCATGGACTCGTGAACCTCTGAAGTTTGACAACTCGTACTTTCTGTAAGTTGAACACAAAGCCATACCATCTACCTGTTTTGGAGACTATATTTAAGAAGGAAAATCGATGTAAATTGAATTTTTTATATCACTGCAGTGAGCTTCTGAAGGAGGAATCTGAGGGGCTTCTGAAGCTTCCAACCGATAAAGCATTGTTGGAAGATCCTGAATTTAGATGCTATGTGGAGCTTTATGCAAAGGTGCACAGGATTTGTGATATTCTTGAATCTACTTCACTTGATACTACTACCTTACTGTGTTAGCGCCTTGCTCCATGGTACAAGTTTCAGATTCAGAACCGTGTCTTCTTTTCGTATCGCAGGATGAGGATGCCTTCTTCAAGGACTATGCCGAATCACACAAGAAACTTTCTGAACGTGGCTTCACTCCACGGAGCAGTGGCCCAGCATCTGCAAAATCAGATCTTTCAACTGCTGCTGTACTCGCACAGGGTGCCGTCGGGGTAGCAGTTGCTGCAGCTGTAGTTATCGTGGGCTACCTGTACGAGGCTTCCAAGAGGAGCAAGTAAGGCTGCCAAGTTCTTCATTGGCATGGCCTCATCTAAGTAATTATCAAGATCAAATAACAGAATTCTAGTGATGAAGTACCGCAGCACTATCTCAAAATACATCAAAAATTCTCGCGGACATTTCCTTCATATTTACACCGTACTCGTGAACATTTCAGTGACAATTATATGGAAATGACATATACATAGCTTACTACTAAAAGCACTCTGAGCATGTATCTTGTTCTCTATGTCCTTTCTCTCTACAAAATAAGTTGTCTGTGTCCTGAAAATATCCGGTCAACTGATTATCAATACATTAATCGATACGGAGTATTCAACAGTGACACCAAGGTGGAATAACCTGTGTGAAAGGATTTACGGTATAAACAAACCAATGAATTGTGTTATGCCTAAGTATGCCCCTTACAGCAATTAGGCCATCCAAAAAAATTCGTCACAGACCTCGACAAACTCAGAAGAAAATTCTTATAGGCAGGAAACAAGGAAATTTACGGGGGAAACTGCAAGGTACGATGGGCAACAGTTTATCAGCCCTACAACATGGGAGGGCTTGGCATACTAGACCTTGACAGGTTTGCAAGAGCGCTACGAGTTCACTGGCTTTGGCTCAGATGGAGGGACCTGGAGAGACCATGGACTGGACAATGGACTCCATGTGATCGAACTGATCACATGCTTTTCTCCGTAGCTACTAAAGTTACTATTGGAAATGGTAAAATGGCTAATTTCTGGAAAGACAAATGGCTGCAAGGGATGGCACCATCTCAATATGTACCGGACCTCTACAAACACTCCAAACGAAAGTCAAGATCTGTGGCAGATGCCCTATCCAACAACAACTGGATTCGAGACATCAAACACAATCTAACACCTCACCTTCTGCTACAGTTCGTCAATCTTTGGCTCAGAATACAGCCTGTTCAACTGCAGCCAGAGGTCTGTGATAGTATAGCCTAGATGCACACATCCGATGGAACCTACACAGCTTCATCAGCGTACAGTACGCAGTTCTCGGGAAGCACCTACTCATCCTTCCATGTTGCAGTATGGCCGACTTGGGCGTCCCTGCGATGTGAAGTATTTATGTGGCTAGCTCATCATAACCGCCTATAGACGGCACAACGACTACAGAAAAGGGGATGGCCGAACCAATACTTCTGTCCCATGTGCTGTCGAAACCTTGAAACTGTTTGTCATTTGTTCATTGAATGCACCAAAGTCCAGCAATTATGGGTGGCTGTTGCCAGATGGATGCGATTACCAAACATCCTCCCAAATCGTTGGGACCACACTGTCAATTTACAGCATTGGTGCCTGCATCTCATAAACAGCCACACAGGACTTCGCAAAGGCATTAAAACTCTGATAATCTTATTTTGCTGGCGATAGTGGAAGGAGCGAAATAACAGAGTATTTCGAAACGAATGCAAGTCAAATGAGAACATCCTCCAATCCATCAAAGAGAACATCGTGATCTGGACTTTCGCGGGTGCATCTCACCTTAAAACATCTAGTTGCCCGACAGGCTTAGCTTCTTCCCATCTGAAACTGTTTTTTCTCTTTTATCCGCTTTTTCTTCCCCTCAATCTTCCCCTCCATGTAAAACTTCCGGGTGCAGCATCCTGCGCCATGTAATTCTCTTTTTCCCTATCTAATATAAATCACAGCCATGCTGTCTTAAAAAAAAAGTATGCCCTTAAACAGTGGCGGAGGACAGAACAAAATTAAGGTATGGCAAAGTTCGTACCATAGATTAAGTATATAATAAAAGTGCATAACACTAAATAAAGTGAAAAATAGTATAATGTGAAGAAGATTAGATAGATATGATTGACTTATTGAATTTGAGAATGAAACTCCTCTGTCACAATAAGGAGTACTGAGTAGAAACACAGGTTCTCAGCTTCTCTCGTCTCACCGTCTCAAGCTCTCAGGTCTTAGCCCTCAGGTTCTCTTGGCGGCGCCGGCGGCGATACGATCATACGAAACGACGCTCGCGCTCCCGCTGGCCGCTTCCCGATCTGCATCTGCTGACGAGTAATATGCAATGGGCTTGGCCGGTTGGCCGTTGGCCCAATTACCTCGTATAGTTCGGTAGCAAAGCCATGCACGTTATGCAGATCAGCAGTCAGCAGATGTGCTCTAGTGCTCTACGAAATTGCTAGCTTAATGACTTTGCTGCTAAGTGCACACGACCAAGACGCTCTCCAGTACCGATCAGAAGTGTTTAGCGAAAAAATAAGGTACGGCACTTGCCGTACCTTGCCACACTAGGCCCTCCGCCACTGCCCTTGAACATCCATTTTCTACTTGTTGAGTAGCCGCCATATGAGGTAACCGAAAAGGGATGCCGGTAAATAACTTTTTACCATCATTGGGAGGTACTAAAATTTACATTGAGGTACCATATGCTCATCAAGCTATGCTTACTCATCATCACCAGGGAATCGCAAGGAAAGATGAGGCCATCTGTGTCACTGCACTAGGCTGTCCATTATTTTCATTATTATTCAACAAATGGACCATCTTAATGTTTGCTTAACATGGACCTATTCCTACGGACGACGCATATGCTCGATTGCTTACAGTGAGAAAACAAGGCTCAATCAGTCCCCTCCCTAACTATATATATCCTATTCCCACCGAGGTCATGCATGGATCAAATGGAAGTACGTACAACATCCCAAACAAAGAGGAAGAAGAAGAGAGCAGACGAGACGGAAGGGAAGGCTAGCTTATTGCGCCGCGGCACTCGGCCTCTTGGAGCACTTGGCCTGCACGGCGAGCGTGCCCGCGGTGCCGGGGCAGTTGAGGTCGCCGCCGTACACCTCGTGCGACACGGCGAGCACGCAGCTCTTCTTGCCGACGCACGCCTTCTCGACGACCGCTTTGGCCCGCGGCGCGTGGCAGTTGCCGAAGGTGTAGTTGCCGCAGAGGCCGAACGGGTTGCCGTAGCTGGCGAAGACGATCTGCTGGATGGTCTTCTTGGGCGGGCATGACAGCACGGCGCGCGGCTTGAGGTCGTCGGCCACCGCCGTCAGCTGGCTATCCTTCCTCTCCCACGACCGGATGTGCGCCGGGTTCTTCTCCGAGATGAAGGTGCAGATGTTGTCGCGCTTCACCGTCAGGATCATGATGGCGTCCGGCCGGCCGCCCTCCTCCTCGAACAGCGTCAGCACGTTGCCTGCCGGCTTGAGGAACGACCGCGGCACGTGGTATAGGAACTGCGACGGCTTGCCGAGGGCGTGGTGGTACGAGGTCCAATACCGGCCGAGGCCCTCGCCGTTGACGTACAGGACGCCCTTGCCCATCGGGTTCATGTCGATCACCACTGGGTCGTCCCCCGACGGCGCGTCGAAGTGCCTCTTGTACCAGGTGAGCGGCCTGTTGAACTGCGCGGGCGTCCACTTGACGCTGCCCACGCCCTGCTCCGTGTAGATCTGCTTCTTCTCGCCGTCCAGCCCGACGATGTGGCCCCAGCCGTTGTTGGTCAGGTCAAGCGTGCCGGTGTTGAGCCCTTGGATCGTCACCGTGTGCACGCCGGCCTGCCTGTGCTCCAGGAAGGCGCCGCTGTCCTGGAACCCGCACGCGCACACACACGCAGTCAGAGCTCATGCAGAGTGGACTCACACAAAGAAACAACTGAAACTTGGCGAATTTGCTGAAATTCTGATGTACCCTAGTTAATTAATTAATTAATTTGCTCACCATCATTCCGAGCGTCGCCGACAAGAGGGAGATATGGTTGACGCCTACTTTCAGTTCCATGGTCTTCTCCAGCGTGAAGGCCTTGTTCATCTTGGTCCCGTGCGCGCACCCTGCACAGACGCGTCGCACGTACAAGCTAGTTCAAGCAAGACCTCTTCCTTCCTCGGCAATTCAATGGAAAGATGAACCAAAAAAAAAAAACAAGAAGAAACCAGGTGATGGATGTCATGGAAATGAAGCCCGGGGTCCAAGTTACCTACGAATACGTCATTGACAAATGCCACCATAGCGTGCCCGTGGCTGCCGATCTCCAGCACCGGCCGGATGTCGCGCCTGAACGGCAGATCGTCCGACTCCAAGCGGAAGCTGCACACAAAGTTCAGGAATCCTGAGCCATTTTCAGAGATGCAGCGATGAACTAGGCAAGGTGCGGGCCTGGAGGGCACTACGACCTACCTGGTGGTGTACCAGAGGTAGTCGGTCTTGTCCTTGGTCAGGTTGTACATCTCCTGGGGCTTCTGCGACCTGATGGTGGTCTGGCTGTACCGCGGGATCTTCTCCTCGCTGTACATCTCCCACACGTTGTTCTGCACCGACTGGTCCGCGAAATGGAACGTCCTCTGGTTGTGCTGCGCGTTCACGTGCTGCGTGCTGAACACCACGGTCTTGCAGTCGGCGAGGATGCTGACGGAGTGGCGGGGCACGAAGTACTGCTGCCCTCGGAACGTCACCGTGCCGTCCTCCTTCGTGTTGTGGTTGGACAGGAAAGCCACGCACACCTTCTGCTCGGGCACCTCGAAGACCCTTGCCTGCGAGCACTCACCGACACAACCAATGTCCAACGGTAAACTGAAAGAACATCAATATAATTTGTTCTTTTGGATTGATGTAAACTTGTGCAACAAAAAATCAAAGCTTCCAACCTCGTAGAGGTTGCCCAATGGCTGCGTAGTGGGTGTCCCCCAGAGAAGAGCTTTCTTGCTCAGCCTCAGTGCATGGTGCAGGTCCTTGAGATGGCCCCATTTAGGCTCCTTGTACAGGCCTGAATCGTTGTAAGGTTAGCTCGTCAACAACATGATTTCTTCAGAGTTGTCAGAAGTACATTGTAAAGTTGCAAGATGATTTTTTTTTTCAAAAAAAAAGGTTGCAGGATGAAGGGGGATAGTGGGTTCGTCTTACCGAATTCGTCGAGAGGGGCCTCGTCATAGTATCTTGGCATGACAAAAGAAGCACCTGTCCTTCCAAAGTTTGTTCCCCCATGGTACTGTTCAGGCAAGCAACCGTGCAATTCTTGAGAAATCTAGCTAATCCTAATGCAACAATTTCCGATTTTTTTTTTTTTGTGGTCCTTGTAAAGAACAGGTTACTGCTCAGTACCATGTAGTAGTTTGCCATGGTACCACCCACGGAGAAGAACCGTGCCACAGAGAATGCAATGTCCTCGACTGAACGCTGGGACGGTGGATCGCCAAATACTCTGTATCTGTATACAGCAACAAAAATAGTTGAACACGCAATAGTCTATGTAAAGACTAGATGAATGCATTTTTTCTGACTACCAACATCGATGCTGATGTTAGTGAATAAGCAAAAATGGAATATACACGTTAAATAACTTACTGTGCAGTCCAGTTCTCAGTCCATAAGAGGGGCTTGTTCTTGTCAGTTGGACCTGGCCATGTATCTCCACAGTGCCTACCGTTGCAGGTAGGGATCTAGAAAATAAAAATCATGAGATTAAACTACTGAATCAGGTTAGCATTACAGATATTCGTATAAGTATTTTCAATTTATAAAATTGCAGAAATAGCACTTTTTTGGAAGGGGAAAACATCACTTTGACCATGTTTGGCATTTGAACACTGAACCTATATATAATAGGGCAAAGATCAAATCGCAAATGTTGCCGTTCATAAGCTGTTGATCATAGAGAGATGTCTGGTCATAATAAAGTTACCACTTCACCAGGAGCTTTAGTCTGCTTGCACATGATCCACGGCACCCCGGTGTTGGTCTTGATGGCCATCTTAGCTGCCCAGTTGATGTACTTAGTGCCCTCCTCTTTGAATGCCACTTCCAAGTGCTGGTACTCATTCTCGATCTGTTGTGAAGAAGCATTTCATCAGAGAAGCGTGATCATCATTCGTTACTCGTTAGGTGATTCACGAATTAACACTTTATGGGGCTACAAGTATTTGGCTGATGAACCTGAGATAGAATGATGGGGCCTCCTTGCGATGCAAAGAGTTTGGCATCCTTGAGCTTGTTCACTATCAGATTCACAAACTTCTTCATGTGCGTCTCCATAAAGACAACAAATATATAGGTCATCATGATGAGCCAGAAATACATATGTTGCAAAATTTACTTCCATTTCTCCTCAGAAGGGATCTACTTAACATCATTGCAACTGACAAGTATCAGAAATGGACACCCTAGTTGTTGTCCGATACCAAAAAAAAAAAAAAAAGGATTCCGTCATCAGATTAGTCACCTTGAAAGGCTCATTGTTCGTCCGGAAGACAATGTCAGGGACCTCTCGGAGCCAGTAAGGAAGCCCACTGAAAGAAACCGGGACATGAAGCAGTTAAACGAAGAGTTGCAACGGATGCAGAAAGACGCGGTCAGGCATGATTGAATGAGATGTGAAGCCACACAAACAAACCCATGGTTCCACTCGGCCTGGACGAAGGGCCCGATCCGAACAATGGCGTACATCTCCTGCTCCTGGATCAGCTTGAAGAACTTCACCAGGTCGTACCTCCCTTGGAAGTTGTACTGAAACCAATCAACAGATTGATGCCATGGCACTCGTCAACTCGAATGAACCGATCAAACCAAACGTTCGTGTATGTATGTACACTTACCACATCCTTCTCGGGCTCGTGTCCGTTCCAGAAGACATAGGTCTCGATGACGTTGAGGCCGCCTTCTTTGGCCTTGCTGATGAGGTCGGGCCACACATCGGGCGGGCTCCGGGGGTAATGGATGGACCCTGAGAAGAAGATCTCCCTCCGGCCGTCTATGATGAGCGAGCGGCGGTCGTACGTGATGACGGTGCCATTCTTGGTCAGCTCGTACGCCGCGGCGGCCGAGGCAAGGACGGCGAGCAGCACCACGGCGGCGGCGAGCCGGACACGGAGGGACATGTCATGCAAGCGGGGGATCGCGCGAGATGGGCAGGGTTGTGACCGTGTGCTGTGCGTAGGTGAAACTAAGGGCTATGAGTTCGCGCTCCTGCTAGTCCTAAAATAGGAGGGGGTGGTGGAGCTTGAGGGCAGCGGGGTGCGTTGCTGAGGAGTGGCCGCGCGGGAATGCAGGGCGCCGCGCGCGGGATCGGCGAGGCCGACGTGCTCGCGCGCGTGAAACGCCGTCCGTCCACTAGAGGTGGGCGCGTGAAATACCGTCCGTCCGTTAGAGGTGAGCTTCGTGTCAGACCACGTCGATACGGATTTATCGTGTTTTGGGATCTAAATCATATCAGGTTATGATGGTTTATCATGCTCACCGTGTCGAGTCGGGCTGGCCCGGCCCTCCTTCGGCGAGTTCAGGCACGGTCTATTTGCGCTTCGTGCCTATTTTGTGCCATGCCGGCCTAGATCCGCCTATTTATATTATTACTACGAGAGAAAATGACTATTGATTGATTTTTTTTCTTTATCTGTCTAGGAGTTCCTTTTTCTCCGGTCGAAAATTCTATTGTGTTTATTCTTCTCGATTTCCTTGATTCGATTGCTCCTTCCAGTCACATGTATACAGCCATGCATTTACTTCTTGATTTGCTTACCCACACATATAACGTATGCATGTATTCCTTTCCTTTTTTTAGTCCATCTAAAGTTTCCTTCCTTTACTTTTTGATTTGTTCATCTACACATATAATGCAGGCATTGTTAGGAATAGTCCCACATCGGTTGTGGAGAGGGCTTGAGCATGGTTTATAAGAGTGAGGGAGCACCCTCATTGAGCTAGCTTTTGGGGAGATGGCCCAAGAGACCTTGGCCTTGCTCTGGTTGGGCTTGCGACCATGGCGTGTCGCGTCTTGCTTGCCAGTGGCGTGAAGTCGCCGTGTCTTGTCGATGTGGCGTCAGTTAACAATTGTATCGAGCCAGTGCACCCATGTGGTTCCAGATAATCTCGACCCGATGTGTGAGGAGATTGTTAGAATAGTCCCACATCGGTTGTGGAGAGGCTTGAGCATAGTTTATAAGGGTGAGGAGCACCCCTCATTGAGCTAGCTTTTGGGGAGATGGCCCAAGACCTTGGCCCATGCTCTGGTTGGGCTGCGACCAGCGGCGTGTGCGTCTTGCTTGTTGGTGGCGTGAGTCGTCGTGTCTTGATCGTGTGGCGATCCGGTTATGAGCATGTATGAGCTATTTCGGACCGTGCCGGGCAGGGCCGCCCATCGCGCCCGATTAGCAGGCCCAACACGGCCCAAACCGTTTAAAACAATTCCGTGCCGAGCCGTGGGTTGGACTAGGCCGAGCGTGCTTTGTGACAGCCCAAAATAGCCCGGCCCAGTGCCCACATCTACCGACCACGCATCTTAGACGTTGCACATCTTGGTTGCGCCAGCGTGGAGGGGTTTGGCCCCGGTTATTCCATGTGCGCTTTTTTTTAAAAACTAAGAGTGTTTATTTTTCTTTAGATTTTGAATTTTGGTATAAAAAATAAATAAATCGTTTTTAGGAATTGATTCTCACAATCCAGCACACTCATATACACTAGAATCCACAATCCACTTTATTGTGATTATGTGGATTCTGAGGAATACAAATATAAAAATACCGTTAAAAGTTCTAAATAATTACCTATCAAATATCATTTTAGAATCCAGAATCAACTTCTTTACAGCAACAATTTAGAATCAGTTTCTAGAGAATTCACATAAAAACAACGGTTTTGCTAGACATCGGACGTCCTAACACTTCGTAATATTTTTTTTCTACGCGTGCAACATGTTCTACCAACGTGTGCAACATTTTCCTTCGACAAATGCTACAGTAAACGGATGTTGCAAACGTTCAAAAAAAAATGTTACACGTGTTGGTAACAAATGTTGCAGGAATAGACAAAAAATGTTTCAAGAGGCGTCCGAAGAAAACAAAAAAATCGGACGTCCGGACGGTAGTATTCGCCTAAAACAAACAAACAAACAAACATCCGCTAAAGTTAATCGCGCGGTTGCTGCGTGCGTCGTGACTCAGCAGAAACCGACTTGGATCGAGGTGGTTCCTGGCCGAAGAAACAGAAGAGTAGGGGGGCACCGTACAAAACAGTTCATCTCATGAATATGCATCACTATTTAAACACTTGGTAAATATTAAAGCATGAATAAAGAATGGTGGGTAATGATGTTAGATTTAATTTTAAAAGAAGTGTCATATTCGAATCAAACAAAAAAAAGAACCATTTTTTGACGCGGTTTGTTAAATTCTATTATGATTCTTAGAACTATAGGTTTAGGTCTAAATTACAAGATAGTTTTTTTTTTCAAATATGAGGAAGTAAGAAAATAAAAAAATACGTTAGCTGTGTCATACCGTCAAAATACTTGTGCTTGAATTTTTGCCGTTGTGTGTACTAATCCGAGCTGAAACCAACAATTAGTAAGATGATTACTTAGCTATTCCGTATTCGTTTGCTTTAAGATTAACAAACAGATAGAGAGTAGTAAAAAGGGACGGGGGCAGGAAGAGAACAGAGAGTTCAGCAGCTAGAGATGGATAAGCTATAGCTCCTATTACGCATGAGTGACTGTTCTGGAACATGCAAAAAGAGTACTGTTAGATTGCACAGACCGCCACAATCAACCCCGGTCTGAAATCTCTTCTTCATCGTTCACAGCTCCAGGAACTTCTTCAACATCCGGAAAACAGCAGTACTCTCCCTGATGAAGCTTGAGTTTGAGTAGCCGCCGTCATCGCCTGAATCAGTTGACTTGCACCATCCACCAGCGCTTCCTGCATTTCTCCTTTTCTGAAGACCTGCCCAATAGCGCATGAAGGAACAAGCCAAACGAACTACTTCCACAGGGGACTTTATTATCCATTTTTCTCAAAACAAGCCTTGCTTCTACGCTTCCAAATGGCCCAGCAAACAGCAGATAACCCCGCAGTAAAGATTTCTCTGCCCTGTGCCCAAACACCATTTATCCAAGTGTAATATTGCACAATATTTTGTGGTCTATTGTTTGACCTAAAATTGCCCTAGCTGTATTACACCCAAACATTAGATGTTGACAAGTTTGGACTTGTTCACAGCAGCAGCAAATAGGGTTGTCTTGCCATTTTCTTTTCCTCATATTCTCCTTAGTGGGAATAGAATTCATTTCCACATGGGGATAGAATTCACTTCCACAAGTCACATAAAAATTTTAATCTTCAAATGCATCTTAGATTTCCAAATATGATTGTTATTTGGTCCATTTGCATTTCTAGTCAAATTCTTATACACATATTTAACAGAAAACTTCTACCTACTCTCTCAGCTCCAGTCAAGCTGATCCTCATCTCCTACAGGAGAGATATCTCTCTACTTCCTCAGGAAATCATGCCAGATCAGATCATTCTCAGGAGTTATCCAACGTCTGAATGAATTTTCCACCCATTTTTTTTACAGGTCCAAATGGAAATTTTCTTTTCACTACAGATCTCATAAATCTCGGGATACTTTTTCATCAAAGGTTTGTCTCTATACCACATCTTCCAGAAACCAGTGGATTTCCCATTTTCCAGTACACATTTTCTTCCTTTGAGATAAATGTGTTTTGACTTTCAGCATATCAGCCCAACAGGGAGAGCCACTTTGCCTATGTTTAACTTGCGAAATTAATTTGTATTTTACAAACTTTGCTCTAAATTTGCACAGGAGACTTATATTTAGCCTTCTCAAATTTTTAATCCAGAGCCTCACTAGGGGTGTACAAATAACATCTCGTTTCACTAGGAGGTATTTCTTTTTAGTCCCCCCACCTTGCCAGAAGGAGGATCTCGTGGCTTCATCCATCTTTTTAGTCAGTCTTAGGTATCATGAACATTGGCATATGATATATGGGGATAATTGTAATACTGGAATTAATCAGGATCAATCTACCACCAAAAGACAGGGAACTCCCCTGGTAAGTATTCAGTCTTTTAGGAACTTTCTCCTCAACTTT
This sequence comes from Guadua angustifolia, assembly GCA_036346375.1. Taxonomy (NCBI): domain Eukaryota; kingdom Viridiplantae; phylum Streptophyta; class Magnoliopsida; order Poales; family Poaceae; genus Guadua; species Guadua angustifolia. The sequence goes on from CM070514.1 coordinate 40,972,222, forward strand.
TGCCCAATCACATACATGCATGTAGTCTGCTACACCCCACAGGAACACTACATATATTTAGCATGAGAGATCTCCCTTTCTCATCTATCTCCAGGGGAGGCATGCACCTGGATCAATGGTCAAGCCGTCAAGATTTGTATATGTATGCTCTGCTCGATCACTTGACCTTGGACCAACATACTGTTAAACCGGCAACAATTGACGAAGGCGACTGTCAGCTATATGGGTTAGAGGTTGGGTGTGCCAGGTTAGGTTTTAGAAGTTTCCTCTCTCTCTCTCTCGGTCTCCTTCTCCTCCACTTCCTTTCGACGTGCCTCCTCGCGTGCGGCGTCACGCCGCGCTTGAAGCTGTTGCCTGAACTCCTCGTCCCGGTTGGCTTGATCAAGGAGCCTTTGATCTTTGGAGTTGATCTCTATGTCAAACCACTGCTTAAATTCACACAGTGGTGGAGGCGACTGCATGAAACATAAATTAGCAATGTTTCACTTACAAATATTACGAAACACGTATGATTATTACCAGTTGGCGATTCTTTAGGCTCTTCTCCGGGGATCGAATTCGTAGTTACGGCACTTCCAATACCTCCTCTTTCAAGTTGGAATTTCCTAAGAGTGGACAAGCCTGCAAGGATCTCCGCACAGATACATCGGTGGGACAACTCCGAACGATACGAAGAGGTCCTGGTACGCAATGTTGCGCGGCCACTCCGAAGCACCTCCCTCTTCTTTCACCTTCCCCTTTCCCTTTCCACTTGCACGCTTTGGCATCTTTTTTCCTTTTCTCCTTCGTTTCTCTCTTCTTTTCTCTCTTTTCTTCCTTCTCTTCTCTGGTTGGTTGATTGAACACAGTGATTATTGCTTTATAGAGCAAGAGCTCTCTGTCGCCCGTTGGTGGGGCGACAGGGGCGCGCGCCCCCTTGTCGCCCGACCATCGGGGGATTTACTCCCTGTCGCCATTTGATCGGGCGACAAGAGGCTGGGGCTGACATGGCCTGTTGTCGCCCGTCGATTTTGCGACGTAGCCCCCTGTCGCCTGTTGGTTGGGTTATATTTGTATTTCGCCCAACCAACGGGCGACAGGGGTATATTTCTGTAATTTTTTTCCGTGGTATATTTTTGAAATTTTGAATAAAAAATGTATTATTTAAAAAAAATTCTAGCAGTGGGCAGTGTGAGATTTCAGCTGTATCATTAATGCGCTATGAAGCCGAACAGGCCTTCCCTTCCGCACTTTGGGCTTTGAATTGGGAGTCTGAAGGCCTCTATGGAAACAATGTTGGATTGGGCGGCAAAGGGAACAAAACGATACATGAAGGAGGTTTTCCACCAGGCCGAGGCCACTTGCCCAGAAGACCATGCTACACCATCTTTCTGCTCGGCTCGCACAGGCACGGTCCGGACAGCCGGTGGCATCCACGCCTAAGATCAAAGCTGCGCCGAGTTAGCTACAAATACACCTTCTCTGGTTTTCCTTCAACTAACGACGCCATTGTCGAGGCACATGTTCTACTCATCCATGAGATACATAGCAATCTCTTAAACACTAAAGTGATCGCTAACAATCATGCTAGATCCCGTCCCCGACTAGAAAGATAAAAAGTCTAATAAATCATCAACTCAAGCACTTACAGTAATTTATTACTATTCATCTACTGTCCGCAATTTAGAAGATAGGTATTTAGTATATAGTTTAAGATTGCGTTATTGATATAAACCAATGGATCTTTCTAACAAAGCATAACATGTATACATGGAGTGGGCGAAATGAATAATCATATGCAATCTAGAGAGACTTGCACAAGAAATGGGGAGTAAACCTTAGGGTATTCCTAGTGATAACCTTGCACAATAATTTCTATAATCTCCACCTCACATAGACACTACAATCCCATTTCATAGTTTTCATTGATGGACCCAAACAATAAATCCATTCGTCGGCCTACGTGTCGTCCATCCCTCTTGGTCTCCTCCCTCCCACCCGCCTCCTCGCTCCGTCCCCTTCCCCTCCGGCGACCACCCGCCTCTTCCATCCGTTGAGCCTGTCTCACCACCTGCCTACTCCCTTGGCCACGACGGCATTGGAACTGACATCTCCCTCGCCTCCAGAGGCTGGATCTGATGCCTCCCTCCCCTCTGGAGTTAGGATCTGACATCCCCTCTCCTCAAGTGGCCTTCTCGGGTTGTGCCGCTACCTTCCCTGGCCTCACCGCCTGTCCACCTGCCTATTGCCACCGTCCATAGTGTCGGGCAGAGCTCAGCAGAAGCGTGGGTGTGTGGCTCGACAACAAGGAGTGCTGCCGGTCTCCCCTTCTGTTGCTCTTCCCTCTTCCTCTCGGATCCTGTCAGCAAACATGATTCATACAGGTTGTCCTCTCGACACCTGTTTTGCTAGTGCCCCAGCCCACAACAGGGTGTCCATTGATGTCTACAAGCCTCGGTCCACTCAAATAGGTGATGTCTTTGTATGGGACATCTCTTATGTCTCTTCTCCTTAAATAATCTTCCACGTCAAATTTTGGCTTACATGGTAGGCTAATTAAAGCTATCGATATTGCTGATGTAGGATTATTGGAAGGGCCCTTATGGCTAAAAGGTGTTGTTTTGTGGACTCCAAATAATACTCCCTCCGTTTTTTTCATAAGGCATATTTTGATTTTGCACAAGGATTAAGGTTGTGTTGAAATTGAGAAAGATACGAGAGAAAATGACTTAGATGCCCCCACTTAATTGTCTTGAAAGATGAAAGATATACTTTGTGTGGGTGGTAATGAATAAATGCATATATATGAGAGAAAATAAATAGGGGTATAGAAGGAAAGGCTTCATTAAATCTACATGCAAGCCTTACATTTGTAAACAGGACCATTCAAAAAATAGGCTTTATAAAAAAATAGAGGGAGTAATAATTACGGTACACATCATGTCACTCGTTGAGCTAAGAGCAAGTATAATAAGGTGAGGTAAGCAGGCTGCAAGGATTGCCATATTAGATTTATGGTGAGTTGGAGGAGAGAGGAGAGGAGCGGACTGCAGATCTATAGCCAGTTGCAGCACGGGCTCCAAGAAACTTGGTGAGAGAATGAGAGGATGAATGTAGGCCAAGTATTAATGGCTTTGTATGTATGTATGGCTAACTATTATATGGGTGGGCTATTAGGTTGGCTGTATATGATATGGCAATGAGATAAAGCCTGCAGTTGGCTCTCTTATTAACCATGCCCTAGGGGCACTCCCAATGCTATTATATCAGCAGTTTTTATAGCATGCCACGTGGGATTAAAGTTGAGGTGGAAGAAATATTAAAGAAGAGAGAGGGAATCTGTTTCTCCACGAAGATACAGCTTGGGCACTAATGGAGAGGGAATCTTGAAAAAGTTGCATTTGTGTTGCATGCAAGTGCGTGTGTGCACGTTTTAGTTAGACTTGCATGTAGGGGTGTTACTGGGATAAGGGACCGAGTAGCGAGGGGTAGTTGCTTGAGTTTAGGATTAAATTGTTGCATGCTTGACCATGTGCCCTCATATAAGTTGAGGTGGTGTTTGGTTCTAACTAAGGTGCGGTAAGGGTAATGGAATCAGCTCACAGGGTTATCCATTCTAGTGTAAGGGAAAACACCATTTGTTTGGTTCACTGATGTAATGTCTTCCCTTTCCTTAATCTTGTTTGGATAGGGACAAGTAACCATTTTCTTAATCTTGTTTGGCTATGGACAAGTAACAGCTTTCCTAGAACGCATCAAGCAGGAAACATGCGTATTTCTTTTCAAACTTCATCAAGCAAACTTCTTTTGAAATTTCATCAAGCAAACTTCTTTTCATTTCCTGGAACTTCTTTCTCCATGAAATTTCTTTTCAATTCATGGAACATGCGTATGAAATTTCTAATCAAGCAACTTCTTTTCATTTCCTGGAACATGCGTATGAAATTTCATCAAGCGTTTATTGGCATACAGGAAATAAAATTTCTAATCAAGCAACAGGTTCATTTCAAAAGCATGTTAGGCATTCACAAACCTTAGCTAGATGATACATATCATATATACATTCAAGAACACAATAGCCACGATCATCAGAGTGAACCGAAATATAATAGGTTCACCAATCTTGGCACTCTCATAATATTGCTTTAATTTGATCTTCCCCATTGGCTGCTATGGACAATATGCATACAATGGATAATAGGTTCAGAGATGTTTAGTTCCAACAAAAAGTACCACAACACCAATAATACACTATCAGTAGGCATGCCACTGAAAATTCTATAGTATATAGTGAAAGAGAAAAATACTTCTGATGAAGCTTCCTATTACTAGTCCAAGAGAAAAATACCTCTGATGAAGCTTCCCATTACTAGTCCAAAACATAACAACCAGAAAGAAATACGAAGTTATAACAGAACTCGCTTCTTCTTTTGAGCATCAAGCAGGACTCAAGCAGGACTCACTTCTTCTTTTGAGCATCATCTAATGAAGGAAAAAAGTACAAACATAAGCAAATAAGCAGGAGTACATCTGTGTCCAAATTATCAAATTGCCGAACTTACCAGCGAGCATGTGCAGTATGAATTCCCTCCTTAGAGTCTCTGGGAGTGCAAAAAGCATAGTCATCTGACTTGGGACATTGACAAAGGCGCTTGCTGCCTTGATAAGTTCAGTACCAACGAAACCAAGCCTAGTCAACTCATCTATGGACTTCTTTTGTAGATTTTGCATTGGGTCCTCATGTGTTGCTTCCTCTTGGACCTTAGCTTCACGCTCCATGATTTCAGCCATTTTCTCGAAGTGATTTGAAGCATTCTTAAGATCACCACGAAGTCCACCAACCATATTCAGAAACGGGTCACTTGACTTGCTGAACTCATTCCCTTTGTATCGCTTCCTTCTCTTAGAGGTTGATGAAATTGAGTCAACAGAGTTTCTGTTCGAAATCAATCGTGGTGTTTCTCTAGACATAGAGTCTTCTTCCACCTCCCGATCATGACTCTCTTCCAAAGCAACTTCTTTCTCCATGTTTGAAACAGCATCAACAAGACCCTCTGCTCCGTCTCCTGTAGCAATGTCTCTCCCATATATAGCAGCTAAGGTATCGAGGTGTGGAAATGAAATGCCATACAAACCCTTTGCATCAGGATTTTCCTACAAGAAATCAATATGGAACATTGGATAGCTAATGCTAAATAATGTCCAATTCTACTGCAGCAAAAAGAGTCTACCATTCTTGACTCTAAACAACAGTGTTAAGAACTAAAGATATGACAAAAAACAGCAGCAATAATGTTTAAGAAATTTACCCTGTAATGGTTGTCATATTGTTGCTTCTCACATTGTACCATCTTCCTGTTTTCATCCCAAGAAAACCCACTTTTGGCTAGCATAATCTCAATTGCACCATACTTTGTTCTAAAATGTCTGACCCTAGACTCAATATGTGGAATTGCAGTGAGATTACAGCCTGGTATTTTTTTAGCAAGCACACTTTCTAGAACAGACAGGTAGCCATTCTTGAAACCACCCTCACTTTTCCACTTTGGATCTAGAGATAGCTCATAGAGTGTCTTGATCAACTCCTCATCCTCAAAATAAGTCCACACTCTTTTATTTTTTCCTCTTCCACGTGCAGGAGTTGAGCTCATGGCTTCATTCATCCTGTAAGAAGTGTTTATGTTAATTAGTTTGCAATACAACATTCTTTACAATCAACTTAGAAAACAATGAACAGACACAAACCTTAGATCTAGAAGCTCTATAGCTATTATACATCCCTTGAGCAAGATTATTACGAAAACCAGTCCACTCGTTAGATGTTGATACAGCTGTGATAAATTCCGGTTCACTAATTTCTCCTTCCATAGCTTCAAATGATGCCTCCATTGCTGATTCCTCACATTCAAGTGGGTCTCTAGACATCTTTTGCAAAATTAAGTTGTGCAAGAGAGCACATGCCATTATGATTCGACACTGAGTCTTGACTGGAAAATAAGATGGAGTTCTCAAAATAGCCCAGCGACCCTTGAGCCTTCCAAAAGCCCTCTCAACAATATTCCTAGCTCTAGCATGACACAAGTTGAAATACTCTTCTGCACTATGTGGTGGATTTTGCACGGTGAAACCTCCTAGATGATATCTTTGACCCCGATATGGCGCTAAAAAGCCATTTGCATTGGTGTAACCAGCATTAACAAGATAATAGCAGTCTTGAGGGACTCTTAAACCATCGGACCTTGAGATAGCATCTCGAAGCACACGACCATTATGTGCAGAACCCTCCCAACCAGGTAACATATATATAAACTGCATGTCAGGTGCACAAACACCTAAGACATTTGTCACAATGTCTCCCTTTCTTGACCTATACCTCCCCTTCAGCTTAGTTGGGATAGTAACCTTCACATGTGTACCATCCAATGCACCCAAACAATTCTTAAAATACTTCCATCTATGGTCTATGCAGTCCTCAGCCATTGGTTCGGGTTTCTTAAGTAGTAACTGGTGAAGTTTCAGAACAGCTAGTAGGCATGAGTTGAAATGCCGGCTCACAGTCTCTCCAATTTGAAAGAAAAGGCCTCCTATTGTTCTATTTTTCAAATGATGAGACAACGTATACAAGAATGCCGGTACTATCTCTTCTAACGGCATATGCCTTGTTCCTTTCAAACCAGCAACATCTCTAAGCATCTCACACAATGTATCAAAGGTCCTCCTATCCATGCGAAGCTCACTTATACAAGGAACATCACTCTCACGAATAAGATGATATAGACGTTCACTTCTAAGTTCTCTAACTTGTATCCTCTTTTCTATTTTTCAACACTTCCACTTATATGAGAGGAGTAATAATACCCAAATATAATAGAACATAAGCATGAACGTAGACGTTATATTTCTAAGAACTAGATTTCTCTTCCTTTTTTGGGTAGTTAATGGAAGACGTGCCATAGTGCTGTACAAAGATAATACAGGAACAAATTAGAATATATGCTACAACACTAAACAAGCAAATATGACATCAAATAGTGTAGGTTAATTCAAGTAAAATAAACAGCAAGTACAAAGCTCAATATCATGTGCTAGGCCAGTACTAGTATAGTATATTATTAACATATTATGGATATATAGTTATTGTTGCCTGAAATGTTTTATTCTATAAGACACAAAATAACACAGAATACTTGATCAAATGTTTTATTCTATAAGACACAAAATGTTTTATTCTGCCGGAGTCATTTAGTTGAACTTTTAAGCTTGCCATTGTTCTACTGACCTTTAGCTTGGGCTTCAGAGATTCAACTGCAGCCCTTGAGCTGCTATTAGCGGCTTGCTGAAGAGATAACAAGAAGCAGTGGTTAGATGCAATTCAAGATATGCCATGCCTGAATATTGGACCAATGATTTGTTTTTTTTTTCTCTTACCTTGCCAAGGACCCAGTCTGCGGAATCGAAGAACGCACGTTCGTGATCCTGCATAGCACGCAAGCATGCAAGATCAGATTCTCTTTCAGATATATTTCAGGTAAGTAACAGAGAAACAACATAACAAAGTGGTTTCTAAGGCCACAGTCATGCATATCTCACAAGAAAGTGTGCTAAAAAAAATGCAACCTATGTTAAAATTCCATTCTCGGTGTTCTATTTGGCAACTAAACAACCAGTCAACCATTGCCTAGTATTTGAGCGTTACAGAACCAAAGATCACGCACAGGATTCCGATGTATTTTGATTTGCACTGGAAACCAATAGTAGCACAGCCAGAATTACATTCTCTGGAGTATCAAATGCTACCAAGACCATAATACTGAAACTTGGGAATATGCTTTTCACAACCAACAGAAAATAAGGCAGAAGACTATTCTTCTTATCTTAGCTATATCTACATTGCACCTATAACACGATATATCAGCTGACTCAACAGTGCTATATTTATTTGAACAGGAAATAAATTACACAAGCACTAGCCAAGTCTACACTTGACTACTTCAAGGATAATAAGTAATCAGAAACAATCGCACATCAGAGCTTGAGTTCTTGATCTATGTATATCCAAGATCATGCCACGCTCTCCGGAAAGCAATGTCACCGATGATGAGGATGGCCAAAGATACGTGTGAGGCATTGAAGACGATGCATCTTGATGTTGATCCTGTGAAGGAGGTATAGGTACAAACCATCAAAATTGAGTTCGAGAGGTTGCACATGATGGAGACGAAGTCAGTCGACAATTTTGCCATCCGGATGATGATAATCGTCAACAAAATCTGAAGGCTTGGCAATAAGATGGAGGAGAGCTATGTGGTGAGAAAATTTCTCCCTACAGTCCTTGGAAGGTTTTTGCAGTTTGGTGAACTTAAAGTGATAACGATTAAAGAGATGATTGGTCACTTGAAAGCACACGAGGAACAGATTAGGAGATCCAAAGACAGTGAAGAAGGATACTTGCTCCTGACACATACCAAATGGGAGGCCCGATCATCGAGGTGCAACGGCGTGATGTGATGCACTGATGCGAAGGGCCGCTTGGGACTTGTCGTGGGTTAACTGACCGGAAACGGGAAACTGTTGGGATCCAGTCGGGGAGATCAGTTAATCTGATCGACACTAGCGGAGTACTAGCAATGTCCATTTTTCAGTATACTTCACTAGGGGGGTCTAGGAGCTATTTTGCCTTCCTAATCGTTGCTGTCGGGGACGACAACCTTTGAGCTTAGCTTCTGACAGAGACAGTGTGTGACTGAAGAGCTCTAGCTAGCTTGTCAGCAACTGACGAAGCTCACGCGTAAGAACATACATAGGCTCACGCGTTCACAGAATTGCAGGTATATATACAGTTGCAGGGAGCATCCAAGGATTACTGAGCGGCAGCATCATTCTTCATTCATGCTTGGCCTGTCTGGTGCATCACGAAAACAGTATGTCCGACAATGCAAGCCACATCTATCGTGAAATCTTGTGGTTTTCTGCCTTATTTCATCGACGCTGGATGCGCCTGCGAAAATTATTATTATCCTTTGTTTAGATAAAAAGATTTATAATGGGCAAGAGATGAGAGGATGAACATACTGGGAGACGAGAGCAGTTAGGTTTGGCCCGGAGTAGTTGGGCTCGAGCCCATCGGTTAACCTACTGGGCCATTGTTACTCACCCCAACTGCAAGGTGGGGCCTCGTCGACCCCGCCGCCGTCGATACTCCCGATGCGGACGGCGTCGCCACCGCCCGTGCCCGTATAAATAGGGCCAGGTCCGTCACTGCGCCCCAGCTCCAGTCCAGCCAGCCGAGCGCCGTCGCTCTCACGCTCGTCGCCTCCCCTTCCTTTCCCTTGCGTGCCGTGCCCGTTCCGCCCGCTCATGGCTTCCATAGCCGGATCCGCCCTCTCCTTCGCCAGGCCAGTCAAGGTATGCACGCGTACGTGCGTCACATCCTCAGATCCGCCACCTTGCATCGCTCGTTTGTCCGTTGGATGGACCTGTCTAGTTGGGGTTTGGGGCTTTAGCCTTATTGTCTTGATCTTGGCCTGTTTCGCAGGTCGATCTGCGCGTCGTCTGCGGCTTAACCACCTACCCTGTATCTGTATTTTTCTGTCTTTCTTACGGTTGGCAAAGCTGCCTCCTTTTGGTGCGCTATGGCGTTTCCGAGCCACTTCCAAAGTGGATCTTGACATACCTGCTTTTTCTGCTAGGTTGATAGGCTGTAGCGATGGTAATTCTGCTGTACTGCTTGGATGTCTGCATGCAGATGGCCAAGTTCGATTTGAGCTGCACAGAATATGCGTGTAGAAAGTTTACTTTGCTAAAAAATGTTTAGAGAGAAGCTTATACCGCCACAAGCCCTGTTAAAGCTTGTGCTGAAAAGTTGGCCCTTTTATATGATGCCACCGAAAATTCCTTTGTGTATCTTGTCTTCCCTTGCTAGGAAAGACACTATATTTTTCTCTCTAACTGGTTATTGACCTGGATTTGAGTCAATACAGCAGCCCTAATTCTAATACCAAGGTTTCGTAGGGAATTTGTACCGAAACATCTTGTAAACATTTTTCAGGAAATTAACTGTTCTCTCTTGTCTGTTTACAAGCCAAGTTTAGAGAACTATGAAATTAGTTCCATCAATATATTCTCCAGCAATACTCTTCATCCCATTGCCATACTGAAGGCCAATTCAAGCTATACTGTTAGTTTGGCACAGATGTGGGACGTACAATTGAATTGTTAGAAGGATATAATAATAATGAGAACAATGCTTGGTCTAGTATGCTAAGTTTTTTTTCCCCTTGTGAATTCAGTGTGTTAGTCCTTAGTTTACATAAGTTTTGTTATCTCAAGAAGTTTTCTCCTTGAATTGCAGGCTATTAACACGAACTCACTCATTTTCTCCGGTGCAAGGAAGGGCAATGCATTTCTCCGCCTGCAGCCAGTGCCGATGAGATTTGCTGTTTGCTGTTCCGTGAGTTCCATCCTTTCTCTTCATGCAGGGTATATCTGAAGTGTTGCTTTACTAGTGCTAAAGCTAGTGGATTGGTGGTTTTTTTTCCTAGGTTTCCACTAAATTAGTAATTGGTATTAGCAGTTTTGTTAGTTTTGAATGAACGGACAATTAAGGGTGGGGTCCAAAACTCCATCGCTGAGCCCATTTAAAAAATATGGGCTACTTAGGACTCAGGAATGACCTGTTTCCTTGTTTTTATTATTCTAGAAGGGTTTGTTTTTCTCTTCCATTTATGCTTTTTGCGTTTAAAGTCTTATATTTCAGCAGTCAGCATTGACTAGGTGAGCAAAGCATCTCTTTGTTCAAGAGAAGTTTGCTATTTTGCTTTTACTTAATTTCTGCTCTTTGTGTTGTAGCACTACTTATCAACATAGCATGATCTTAGCATGATAAGCAGATATATATGTTACCATTCTATCTACCAATAAAGGAAATGCCCTTCCGTCTTTCATGTTTGTGTGCTACAGTTTTAACGGTGTTTTTTTACCTTTGTTAAATGTGTACTCCAACAGGCGAAAAAGGATACAGTGGAGAAGGTTTGTCAGATTGTGAAGAAGCAGCTTGCTGTTCCTGATGACACTGAAGTTTGCGGTGCCACCAAGTTCTCTGATCTAGGGGCTGACTCACTGGACACGGTAACTCTGCCCACAATATTGATTGATGTCATGCGCGCAGGTTGTCTTGAACCAAGTAGTGACTCACCCAACTTGCCCGAATAGCTAAGGATTTTAAAGAGTTGCATTTTTGTAAAGGTTTTGGGTCTTAAAGGAACATTTGAGGGGAACTGTGGAACATGCCTTATTTCATACTTTATGGAGTTTGGAGTGACCAAACAAGATGTTCAATCTCATACATCCATAACTTGATAGACATAGTCACTTTCTTTTGTGTGGGCAAAGAATTAAAAGTTCTGTTCTCAGGCTATAAAGTAAGACTCATTGTGAATTGGTTGCAGGTTGAGATCGTGATGGGCCTTGAGGAGGAGTTCGAGATCAGCGTGGAAGAGTCGAGCGCGCAAGCAATCTCGACGGTTGAAGACGCTGCTTCACTTATCGACAAGCTTGTCGCTGAAAAGTCGTCCTGAAAGTCACAAAGCGCGATGTTGGAAGCTCGTAAACTAGTTCTACCATGAATCGATCATTGTTCAACCCATTCTATCCTAATCTAGGTTTTATGATCTGAAGGCTTGGTGAGTTTCTCAGTACAGGTGTCCCCTGTATCGTAATAATATCTTTAAAGTATTTTAAGCTGTTGAACATATGGATGGTGAATTTTTTCGCCGCTATGGTGCTTGTTGCACGAAACTTGTAGAATTGATCACTTTTTTTTTTTGCCCTTTTCCTTTTTTTATTTGGCTCTTAACTAAATAGAATTGCAAATCTAGTCTCTCTTACCCACCACGAAAGGCGGCAGGCGATACCTACCCTCTACCGCGTCTCGGGACACATGTACATGAGATTGAAGCAGATCCTAGAACACGAGAGAGAGGATTTGGAGCTGCGCAAGGCTTGTAGCGTTTTCTTGTTTTCTCTCTTTGTTCTCTCTCTTCTGTAGAAACAACATTGAGTGCAATATATAAAGCATAATTGGATGCATGCGGCAAGTAACAAACTTGCGCCGCATCCCTGCATGCATGCGGCTACGTGCAACTAACTGGACTCTACTAACTAACTTGATCCTATTCAGATGCTAACTAAGCAACTTTCTATCCATGCTAATGCACGTCTACAAGCAAACTGACAAACTTGCCGTGCACATCTAACCAAACAAACTAAATCCAATATATCATGCAGACGCATGCTATCCTGACTTTAAATGTTTGCACAAGATTAGTTCCAATAATCAACCCTCTAATTTTGTTGTTGTAAAACGTAGTCGTTCACCCGCGATTATTCACAGAAATCATCGTCGCAATCACAAGAGCAAGAACAAAGGAACACACAATATTGGGGGTGTAATTCTCTCGCTTTATTGGATTGATTGATTACAATAGAGAACATCCAATATCTCTACTAATATAAATTTACAGTTAGTGGCAGCGGTCCGTTCTTCCTAGCTCCCATCCCTGCCATATCTCTAATAATGGCCGGTCATTATAGCAAATTAGTCTTTTCTGATTTACAACCAGCCATATCTCTCTAAATATGGCTGGCCATATCTCTCTAAATATGGCTGATTATTATAACAAAATCCCTGATTATTGCTAGTAATTAATAGCGGACCAATCATTCCTTTTGTACTCTATATATGTTGTACAGTTTTCACAGAATCAATCAAGAGAATTAATTCAAGATCTCCCATATCGTGCCGCCGCGGTGAATGAACTCGACGAATCGGAGAAGAGCGCGGCGCCGAGGGCGGTGGCGATCTAGAAGACGCGGATGTGTAAAGGCTGGGTGGCGGTGGTAGCCCCTTTCTCCGAGGCGACTGACCACGTGGACATGGCATGCACGACGAAGTGGGCGGCGAGGAAGACGGACTCCACAGCGCGCCATGGCGTGCTTGGCAGAAGGAAGAACGCGAGCGCAGGAGGACGGCGGACCCCCTGAGCGCGACTGCGTAGCGGCCAGTAGTCCGGAATGGCGGTGACTTTGACGGTAGCGTCTCGTGCTCGGGGGAAGCCCCCGTAATGCCCCTGCGAAAGCGATGGATGACGAGGACGAGCGAGGTGACGAGGAAGACGAGGTAGACGGCGCCAAGGAGCGCGTGCTGCGGGCATGGCGAGAGGAAGAGGAACGCGAGCTGGTAATATAATTGCAAAAAGAGATAAAAATGATTGATGATTTTTTAGATTGGTAATATATATTGCTACATACAATATATTTGGTTTTAATTCATACCGGAGAATAAATCATAAAAACTTTTGTAATCAGGAGAAATAGATGTTTGATCTTGTAGCACAATTTTCTTTTATTGCTTACCTTTATGTTTTGTTACCAATTTTATTTTTCGTAGCAACGCACGGGTATTGATCTAGTATATAGCAATATGAGAGAGGAGTTCAGATTCGCCCATACAAATAAGAGATAGAGTTTTAACCGAATACAATTAGACTTCCTTATCTCATAACACTCCCTCTTGGGCGAATACCGCGTAATGCATATGTCTCGTTAAAAACTCCACTAAAAAACCCAGTGAGAAAAAGGAGATGGAGAAAAGAGTACATCGCACTTTATATTGCACTAGTTGCCTCATTAAAAATCTTCATGTGAGAAAACTTCAGGAAAACTCACGAAGGGGAAAAGAGTACAACTTATAATATTTAGGATTTATATTAGGCAACGTATCCTGTGCACACAGGCCTTTCGTGTACACACCGTGCACACCAACTAAAAAAAGTCGTGAAAAATTCTGAAAAAATTGTAGATGTACTTCATAGATTACTCAAATGTGGATTTGGGTAAGAATTTAGTGAATAAATCTGCAAGATTTTCACATAACTTAGTTTGTAAGATCTCTATCTCACCGCTCTTCTAGAGTTCGTGAGGGTAGAATAATTTAGGAGCAATATGCTTTGTGATATTGCTCTTTACATAACCCAATTGCATTTATGTAACACAAGCAGTATTATCTTTATAGATAATCGTGGGGGTATCAACGATATTAAGGCCACGTGACTTCTGGATGTGGTTAATTACACGTCGCATCCAAACACATTCACGTGAGGCTTCATACAGAGTTATAATCTGGGTGGTTGGTAGAAATTGCTACCAGGGTCTGCTTACAACTTACAAGACCGTTAAGAAACAGCTGTACCACCGTAGAGAAACACAAAATCAGTATGTGATTTGGCACTGTGGGGATCAAACAGATAGCCAACATCCGTATATCCCACCATGGTCAAGTCTTGTTTCTTCTGAAAAAACAATCCAACATCTTGAGAATCTTAAAGGTATCTGAGTAAAGTCTTAACACCTGTCCAATGTCTTCTGGTTGGAGTTGAACTGTGTTTTGCTAGCAAATTTACAAGGAATGCAATATCAAGCCTTGTGCAATTTGCAAGATACATGAGTGCTCCAATCGCACTTAAATATGGGACTTCAGGTCCTAAGAGTTTCTCATTTTCCATCCTTGGTCTGGAAGAGTCTTTATCCACTTCAAGGGATCTTATGACCATGGGGTTTTTAAATGATGTGATTTATCTATATTAAACCTTTTCAATACCTTCTGGGTATAGGAAGACTGGTATACAAAAATTCTTTCTGGGAAATGCTCTAACTGCAGGTCTAGGCAAAATTTGGTTTTACCCAAAACTTTCATCTCAAAACTCCGTCACGAGGTAAGCACTTGCTTCCTCTATCTCCTCTATGATTCTAATGATATTTAGATCATTGACATAAAAATGAGATGATACAAAATCCATTCTGAGATTTCTTTATAAACACAGGGACAATCATCATTATTTGAATATCCTTTCTTCAGGAGGAACTCACTAAGCCAGTTATACCACATTTTTTCCAACTGTTTTTAACTCGTATAGCGATCTCTGCAGTTTGACGCTATACATATTGCGATTATTAGGATTCAGAACTTTGACTCCATTAGAGACTCTTATATAAATATCCAAATCCAGTGATCTATATATAAAAAAAGGAATGCACCTTCCTAAAAAAAAGGAAAAACAATAAATCAATCTGATGTAGGCTTTGTACCTTCAAGGCTTCAATGGCAGTAGCAAAACTTACTCCGTAGTTGTAGACGTGCGCGGAGTAAAACAAGCCAATTGAGTAGAGTGAAATGATCATTTTTTTGTTCTCTTACTTTTTTTTTTCAAATCTATCGTTCTCTCAAATAAAATTATAAATCTAGCTCTTCCGTGCCTCCCGCGCTCTCCTGCCGTAGGAAACCGCTCCTGCGCTCGGTTGCTGAGCTTAACCGCCTCCCACGCGTGCCTGCTTCCCGTGTCTAGATGTCATGGAACGCTTGTCAGGTGGCTACAGCATTTATTCGCTCTCACGCGTTTGAGAAGATTAGTTTTACAATTTCGCTTGAGAGGAGGCTGTATTTGAAAAGAAAAGATAAGGGGCTGGAACAGTTCTCACTTAGCAAGCAGACCCCGACTCGACGGCGCGGAGCTGCCAATCGCTCGTTCGCTCGCGTTATCTTGTCGCCTCCTCCCCTCTCGTCGCCGCCGCTGCTGCTCTTACTCTCCCACACACGCCCCTCCTTCCTCCGGTCTCCGCCGATCGCTAGGGATTCCTCCTCTTCGGCGATGGCGGCTCCGGTGGTGGACGCCGAGTACCTGCGCCAGGTCGACAGGGCGCGCCGCGACCTCCGCGCCCTCATCTCCTCCAAGGGCTGCGCGCCCATCATGCTCCGCCTCGCGTACGTACGCTCACTCAACCCCTGTCGCTTCTCCCTCCTATACACATGCCCCTGGTCTTGCGCCTGCCCCTACCCTTTCTGCTGCTGCTTCTGCTTCGCGCGGCGCGGGAGCTCGTGCTTTTGGACCCTGGGTGCTTAAGTCGTGCGGTTACCTGCTGGTGTTGTGCTAAGATGAGCCGCGTGTGAGATAACACCTGGTTTGGTGATTGCTGCTGCGGATTTCAGGCGTCGTTGGTCTGGTTTGTGTTGTGTCTTTGATTTTCGGTTTTGGGAAAGGCAATTCGACAAACACATTATGTGCATGCGCTAGTGCTTTGAGCGGCTCCTAATTTTGGTTCTATGGCTACGGATGTGGAACTGTTGAGGAAGAGAGTGTTATATTCACATACTGTGATGTTCATACGTTGCTTTCTCATGAGGGTGGACTGGCGTGAAGATGTACCATGTGTTCCATGTACGGTAGCAGGCTAGCAGGAGGATTGCAAGAGAAAAAGGCGCAAGCGTTGGTTCTCAATCCCACATGCGTGCATAATAGCAGAATCGGAGAAGCTGAGATGAACTGCTTGTTCTAGCTCCACTTGGCTTTCATTCCTTGAGCTTTGCTTTACATTTATATATACTTAGGAACAAATACGTGATGCATTAATAGGATCAGATGCCGTGCACACTAAGGAATGAGCTGCAGAGAAACTTCGATGAAGCACAAGTTCTGTGAAGGAACATTATCTGAACATATGTCATTTAGATTATATGCTGGATTTATTGTTTGATGTGTTGCAACGATACACTGGGTTCCTCTGTATTGTATCGATCTAATACCTAGTTAATGCTGTCTCTGACTTCCGTTTTCTGCATGTTTGGTTTCCATTCACTTATCTAGAATTTTATTCTTCCTGTATTATGTGGAAGACTTGATTCCCTTGCCCTCCCCTGCAGATGGCATGATGCTGGCACATACGATGTGAACACGAAAACTGGTGGTGCAAATGGTTCAATCAGATACGAGGAAGAATACACCCATGGTTCAAATGCTGGTTTAAAAATTGCTATTGATCTCCTTGGTATGTATTACTTACCCCCAAATACTCGATGTGTTAGTAGATGCCTTTGCAAGAACACTTGTTGCTTATGAGGACTCTGCAGTGTTTCTTAAAGTAAGTATGAGTTATATGACTAATGACTTTGAAAGGAATCAATTTGGGCATTCTTATTAGTTTCTAACAAGTTAAAATTCTCCTTTTTATCGTTGTGGGTTCCTCCAATAGCTTTATGTCAAGTCAAACACTTTGGGATGATTTGTCAGGAAAAGTGACGGTCCCTAGTAACTACTTGGGAAAGAGCAGCTGGCTATGAAAAGGTGCTTGGCCATTACTATTTCTAGGTGTATCCCCTGCCACATGGCCAGTTGACCTATTCATAACAATGGTCTCTTGTAAACTATTAAACCCACTTAAATATTCTTCTTTATTCACATCGGGTGGTTGAAATGGCGCCAAGCATCGAGTGTCCTATGTGATAGAAAATTCCCTCAAAAGTTAAAGGGTAAGTTCCATAGGATGACGATTAGACATGTGATGTTGTATGGAGTGGAATATTGGGCGACAAAAAGACAACATGTACAAAAGATGCGCGAAGCAGAGATGCGGATACTGCAGTGGATCTGTGGTCATATAAGTCGAGATCGAATCCGCAATAATGATACACATGATAGAGTTGGAGTAGCACCAATTGAAGATAGCCTTGTCCTAATCGTCTGAGATGGTTTGGACATCTCTAACGGAGGCCTTCTGAGGCACCGGTGCATAGTAGAATTTTAAGTCGTCTCGAATGTATAAAAAGAGGCAGAGGTTGACCTAGATTGACACGGGAAGAAGCAGTTAAAAGAGACTTAAGGGGTTGGAACGTTCTCAAAGATTTGGTGTTAGATAGGAGATTGGGTTTCTTTCCTAGCCTACCCCAACCCGTTTGGGATAAAAGGCATGGTTATTGTTGTTGTATTCACATTATCATATGGGCAAGTAGGAGATCTCTGAGAATACTTCAATTTTATCTATGACCAGTAGGCAGTAACTATTCTTGATGGCATTGCACCTTTTGAGTCTAATAAATAATAATACTCTATGTAGAATCACATGATTAACACATTTCAGTTTTGCTAGTTTGTTCTTACATTGGTCCTTACTACACTGCTGAAATAAATCAAATGATTATTATCGCTTATCCAACTGCCCGATGTTGTTGCAACAGAGCCTATTAAAGCAAAGAATCCAAGGGTTACATATGCAGACCTTTATCAGGTAATTTGGGATTGCTTGTGTTGGCTTTTGTATTATACTAAGGGGGTATTGATCATAGTTACCAGATTCACTATAAACCCCCGCGAATCGCGAATCATATTCATCGAAACCAAACTAGTTTAGGGTACGGGGTTCGTGTTCACAATGAAAATTGGAAGAAAATGTGTTACTATGAACCCGGATCCCATACCATGATTTGGACAGACCGTTTTTCTGGTAACTATGGTATTGGTACAAACTACAAAGGCATCTGCCATTTTCTGCACATTTGAGCTTTTGCATGATATTGAGTACTGTGAAACAGTGAATTGAATATATATACTTATGTGCTAACTAGATTTTACTTGCAGCTTGCTGGAGTGGTTGCAGTTGAAGTTACTGGGGGTCCAACCATCGAGTTCATCCCTGGAAGACGTGTACATGAAATAACATTTCTTTGCAAATGGATGCATCATTCCTAGCACGATCACTTATTAACTACTTTTGATCTGAATCAGGATTCGTCAGTTTGCCCCCGTGAAGGGCGTCTTCCTGATGCTAAGAAAGGTTACTACTACAAACTATTCTTTTTACTGGACAATGTTTTTCTATCATTTTACATAAACATTCTTCCTGACACCGTAGTATCTCAAGCCACTGGTTGAAATGTGATTTAGAAATCCATCAGCAATTCAGCATATATGAAATGTTGTCACATGGAGTGGTGTTTGCACTGATCTGATTCTCATGCTCTGGTATTTAATACTTAGTACTGCTTGAGATAACCCATTTCATGCAATACAGCTGTCTGGTTGTACTTTTCCTATCTTTTCACCTACACTCTGTTCAGTTAGCACATTTTCTTCGGAGATCGGAGGCCACCTAATCTTATCTTCCTGCATTACCACTAGTCTGGCCATTTTACCTGTTATACCAGCTGGTTCTGGTGTTTGTCTGGGATATCCTATGTTACTTGTCTGTTTTCCTTTTGCTTGTCCAGAAGTTTCATAAAGCTACATAAATAATATTTCGTGTAGATTTATGTTCTTATTACCTTCATTTGTATACAAGAGCTGCCTTTTTTCATGTAATTAGTATTTTCTACAACAGGTGTCAAGATACTACTTTTATTCAATTGTTTATGTTCATTATTTCATAGTTGCTACACTTTTTAATCATATATCTATTGCTGAGGTATGTATCTGGGTTTTTCCTTTTGTTCACGACTAGGTGCACCACATCTGAGAGACATCTTTTACCGGATGGGCTTAATAGACAAAGATATTGTAGCTTTATCTGGGGGCCACACTCTGGTAATTGTTGTACTGTGAACTAGTAGCGGTACTGATTCATCATAAACACAGTATTTAATACCTGAGTTTGTTCTTTTAGGGAAGGGCTCATCCTGAAAGGTCTGGATTTGAAGGTGCATGGACTGGTGAACCTCTGAAGTTTGACAACTCATACTTTCTGTAAGTTGAACACAAACCCATACCATCTACCTGTTTTGGAGACTACATTTAAGAAGGAAAATCAATGTAAATTGATTTTTTTATATCACTGCAGTGAGCTTCTGAAGGGGGAATCTGAGGGGCTTCTGAAGCTTCCAACCGATAAAGCATTGTTGGAAGATCCTGAATTTAGATGCTATGTGGAGCTTTATGCAAAGGTGCGCAGGATTTGTGATATTCTTGAATCTACTTCACTTGATACTACTACCTTACCGTGTTAGCGCCTTGCTCCATGGTACAAGTTTCAGATTCAGAACCGTGTCTTCTTTTCGTATTGCAGGATGAGGATGCCTTCTTCAAGGACTATGCTGAATCACACAAGAAGCTTTCTGAACGTGGCTTCACTCCACGGAGCAGTGGCCCAGCATCTGCAAAATCAGATCTTTCAACTGGTGCTGTACTCGCACAGGGTGCCGTCGGGGTAGCAGTTGCTGCAGCTGTAGTTATCGTGGGCTACCTGTACGAGGCTTCCAGGAGTAGCAAGTAAGGCTGCCAAGTTCTTCGTTGGCATGCCCTCATCTAGTTAGTATCAAGATCAAATAACAGAATTCTAGTGATGAACTACCGCAGCACTACCTCAGAATACTTCACAAATTCGCGCAAACATTTCCTTCATATTTATACCGTACTCATGAACTTTTCAGTGACAATTATATGGAGATGACATATATATATATATATAGCTTACTATTAAAAGCACTTTGAGCATGCATGTTTCTTGTTCTCTGTGTCCTTCCTCTCTACAAAATAATTTGTCTGTGTCCTGAAAAGATCCGGTCAACTCATTATCAATACATAATCGATACGGAGTATTCAACGGTGACATCTAGGTGGAATAACCTGTCTGAAAGGATATACGGTATAAACAAGGCAATGAATTATGTCATGCCTAAGCATGCATGCCCCTGAAGGTCCATTTCCTACTCGTTGAGTAGCCGCCATATGATGCAACCGAAAAGGACTGCATATATGATAATGTTTTTCTTCAGATGGATGCCGGTAGACAACTCATTAGGAGGAGTTGGTCTTAGTGGTAGTTACAACAAGGATAACCAACACGTGCAAAGATAATGTTACAGTGTGTGTTACCCCTTGAATTTATGAACTTGCGGATGAACCAACCTGACCAACATCCGGCCGTGGCCAACCGGCGGCTACAGCTCTTAATTTGTAGTTTATACTGGGGGTATATGATATCCTTGTGTTCAAACACTGATTCTTACACTTCTAATCGAGGGCAACAAGAGTCACGGACACACGATAGAGAGGAGAGTTTGTAATGTCTTCAAGTGCCAAACCGGTTTGCGTCGACTTGGAATTAGCATCTGCTTTGCAACTACGTAAACAGGACAACAGTAGCCTCTAGCTAACCCATGTTCTTGTTCAACTGTTTCTGAGACCGTCTCAGTCTCGTCCTCCCCGGCGGTGTTCGCCAGCCGGTCAAGTAGGAGACCAGCAACCGCCTCACGTTTATGGGCGCTGCACGGACGCTAGTTCATCAGCTCTGGCCTAGCTCTGGGACCAAACTCCTCTGAAGTCTGAAGGATCGTAAGGCTGAATTCAAGGTCACCATTTGGAATGAAACAGTAGTGGCTGATTTGGGGTTTCAAGTCTTGGAGGCAAGGACCAAACCCTACACATGGTCACCTATGACCATTGCGTCCGTGGGCTGAGAATGTGTTTGGTTGGTAGGTTGAGAGCAACCAAAATGGTCCATTAAATTGTTTGCTACCCCGGTAACCAAAAGGAGATAGATGTTCATTGTTTGGCAGTACTAATCGAAGAGATTTATGTACGCCCATACAGATAGATTGTCATGGATTTGTTAGTTCCTCCTAACAAGACACTATTAAGGGCCTATTTGGATCCATTAGTAGCTGGATGGTGTTTGGATCCACAGATAATATGTGGCTAAAGTTGATCAATTGTCCAGATTACCTCTGTTTCCTTGCAGGCCTTGTTTCAATGATTGAATCTTAGTTCTTGCTTCTCGAATGTGTGTTTTGTTTTGAATGGTAGCGGCGCTTCCGTGGGGGTGGGCGGCGGGCGCGGCTTCGTGGGTGGGCGGCGGCCGTAAAAATCAGATGCGGCGCTTGGGTGTGCGTTTCGGCGAGATAAGAATTTGGGGAGCGAAGGGACGAGGGTAATTTAGAAAAATGCCACCTATTAGCTGGGTTTGATTAGCTAATGAGATAACCATTAGCTGGGTGCCCAGCTAATAGTTAGCTAATCTATTAGCTGATCCTGTTTAGATCCACTTTAGCTAATTTTTCGATAAAGGAAGCATTTAAATTAAGAGAGCAACTACCCAACGGTATACCGTTGCAACGGTATAGCATGTTTCATTAGTTTCACGGGTAAGTTTCATTGCTAGGTTTCACGGGTAAGTTTCATGATGTTTCACGGGTAAGTTTCATCAGGTTTTCGAGTTTCACAGATAAGTTTCAACCAAAGTTTCATGTTTCACGGGTAAGTTTCATCTTATACCGTTGCAACGGTATACCGTTGGTTAGTTTTTCTGTTAAATTAAACCAAGAACAGTACATCAAGAGGATACAAAGTCTTGGCCCACTTCCGGCTTCTGTTGAAAACACACATCCAAAGAGAAAAAAGAGACAAAGAAAATAAAATAGAAGACAAACACACTCTAGTGATCCGCAATCCGAAGACTAGACCACCACCCATGCGCCTGGGAGAAAAAAGACTTGGCCACTTTCACCAAAAGTTGCGACCCCACCACAACCCATGCCTGTAAATCCTTCCGCTGAAGAATAGCCCAACTGGAAAGCCAAGGGCATAAAGTGGATAACTCAGAAGGAGATAGCAAAGACTTCTTATTAAAAACCGCATCATTTCTGCACCTCCAAAGTGACCAGCACAAAGCCGTCGCTCCAAGCAGAAACAGAGGTTTCAAATCTCTATTGAAGCTACGAGTCCAATTCCCAAACAAATGTTCAACGTTGGCAGGTTGTTTAAGCCCGGTTACTAAGTGAAGGACACTCCAAACAGACCGAGCGAAACGGCATTCAAAGAACAAATGTTTGATTTTCTCTTTGCTATGGCAGAAGACACATGACAAATCACCCCTCCAATTTCTTTTAGCTAAGTTATCTTTAGTGAGCACCACACCCCGTCGCAAGTACCACAAGAAAATTTTAATCTTCAACGGAGCTTTTAACTTCCACAGATTTCTATACTCATTAGGGGTGTTTCTGAGCATTAAGGCATCATAATGAGATTTTACCGAGAAATGGCCATTTGAGGTTAGGTTCCAGTAAAAGATATCTTGATCTTGCGATAGAACAACTTCGTCAATGCGAGTCAGTAAATCATTCCAAGCAATCAACTTTGGGCCGATAAGAGGCCTACGCCAGGAGAGGTTTGGAGGGGAAGAGCCTAATGCATCAGAAATTGTTATGCATTTTGGTTTGACAATATTATATAAAGAAGGATACTGATCTCTCAAAGGTGATCCACCCAACCAAATGTCTTCCCAAAAGCGAACTTGTGATCCATCTTTCACAATGAAAGTTCCAAAACGAAGGAAGTCTCGTTTCACCTTCATTAGACATGACCAAAAGTGAGAGTCTCCATTTTTCCATTCAACTTGGGCTAAAGGCTTAGAGCCCAAATATTTGTTTCGAAGAATTTGTTGCCACAGTCCATCTGAAGAAAGCAATTTATATAACCATTTGCTAAGAAGGGCGATATTTTTTATATTTAGATCATGAATTCCAAGACCACCTTGTTCTTTTGGTTGGCATAGAATGCTCCATTTGGTAAGTCTATATTTTTTCTTATGGTCGTCTCCTTGCCAATAAAATCTAGAGCGAAAATAGTCCAGCTTTTTAAGGACTCCTTTGGGCAAAGTGAAGAAAGACATCATGTACATCGGAAGGCTACTGAGCACCGAGTTAATCAAAACTAGGCGCCCTCCGACAGAGAGATTCTTCCCTTTCCAACTGCTGAGTCTTTTTTCAATACGTTCTTCGACCTTCTTCTAATCGCAATTTCTTAGCTTCTTAAAATGAATTGGGATGCCAAGATAACTGATGGGAAAGATGCCATCTTTGCATCCAAATAAGTCAATGTAGTAATCTTTATGCTCTTGGGCTTTTCCAAAGCAGAAAACCTCACTCTTATGAAAGTTGATCTTAAGACCCGATGCCTGCTCGAACGCATACATCAGTAACTTCATGTAGCGAGCTTTATCCAGGTCATGATCCAAAAAAAGTATAGTGTCATCTGCATACTGAAGAATCGAAAGCCCCCCATCTACTAGGTGAGTTATGATTCCATCAAATTGCCCATCCAATTTTGCTCTGTTTATAAGCACTTTTAACATATCAGCTATGATATTAAACAACAATGGAGATAAAGGATCTCCTTGTCGAAGGCCTTTTTTAGTCTGAAAATAGTGCCCGACGTCATCATTTACATTTACGGCTACGCTTCCCCCCGATATGAAGGTTTTAACCCATGAGATCCATTTGGGCGAAAAGCCTTTTATACGGAGGATCTGAAAAAGAAAGGGCCATCGTACTTTATCATAAGCTTTCTCGAAATCTAATTTAAGGATTATCCCATTATGTTTTTTGCGATGGAGTTCATGTAAAGTTTCATGAAGGATCACAACCCCTTCAAGAATATTTCTTCCTTTCATAAAGGCCGTTTGTGTCGGGCTGATCACTTTATCTGCCACCAAGTTTAATCTGTTTGTGGCAACTTTGGTGAAAATCTTATAACTAACATTCAACAAACAAATCGGTCTATACTGTTGAATGATGTTAGCCTCTTGAACCTTAGGGATTAGAGTAATGACCCCAAAATTGAGGCTAAAAAGAGGAAGATTTCCATTAGATAAGTCATGGAACATCTGTAATAGGTCTCCTTTAATGGTTTCCCAGAAATGCTGATAAAATTCAGCCGGAAATCCATCCGGTCCTGGCGCTTTGTTATGTTCCATTGAGAAAATTGCTTCTTTAACCTCCATTTCTATAAAATTGGCAGTCAGGAGATTATTCTCACAGTCCGAAACCTAGGGAATATCAAGGTTGCATGATTCTTCTAAGGTGAAGGAGTTTTCTTCCGGTTCACCAAATAAATCCTTGTAGAACCCAGTGATATAGTCTTTGAGGTTAGCATGGCCCTCAATCTTATTATCCCCATTTTGAAGAGAATAAATTTTCTTCTTCCTATGCCTCCCATTGGCAACCATTTGGAAGTATCTTGTATTATTATCACCCAATTTTTAGCTAATTTTTAGCTGCTAACTGTTAGCTGCATGGATCTAAACAGGCCCTGATGGTCCACCTATCCAAGTTCGTGGACTAAGGCCCCGTTTGGCAACTTGGAACCGGACTGTTTCTCCTAGAATCTGAAATAAATCCAACCAAACGGAATAGGACTCGGAACGTTTCAAAGCGAATCGTTTCTGATTTTTACACGCCGTGGTCGAATCGGCTAGCAACCCGTTCCTCCGGATTCTGATTCTACCTGAAACGTTTCTACCAAGAATCCGGAACCGTTTCCGTTTTCTACTAGAATCTGGAACCGTACCAAACGGGGCCTAAGTTTGATCATACCCACAGCCCTTAGCAATGCGTGGCAGATCCAAATCGATGCGAAGTTTTTTATTCACACTTGTCACTGTTAAATCCTGTACTGACGTTGGTGAGTACATATTTCTGCATATGTTGAACAAATCTTGATGATGATTACTGTTCTTGCCAAGGATCAGATCGAGCTCGGAAGCATCAGGTGGCCTCCACAATATCCAAAGACATGGAAGCATATACTACTGCACCTTGTTTAATTAGTTGTTATGGAAACTGGTAGGAAATAGGAAATCACACGTGTAGAATTAAATGAGTTTGGTGAAATCCATTCAGAAAAAGTGTTTGGTGAGTTTTTAATTTAGTGTTGACGGATCGATCGAACAGGTGAGTCGATAATCTATGTTGGTTTTTCTTCATAAAGAAATGATCAAAACTGTAATATGCCGTGGTGATGTCATCACGGCATATCAGCGTCTATGGCTTGAACAGAAGTACAGATCTGTCCAGCAAATAAAAATGATTAGCGGTTCACCTTCCAATTAGTCCGTGGCTAACACGTACATAATTTTGTTTTTTTAAAAAAAACGCGTCATTTTCTATTGTGAAACAAACAGCGAAAAAGTCCACGGTTATAAGTTTGGCGTGCTCAATTCCTTTTCTCATGGGGCACATGGATTTGCGTTGGCACACCGAAAGGTACATCGCCGCGGATGAAACATTGAGCTGGTTTTGATCAGGTTTTTCTTTTCTCTAATTGTTATAACATCTGGGTCGCACGCTAAAACCACTCGAGTACTAATAAATACTACTAATCTACCGTAAAACATATTAACGTACTGCTACTTCGGAGCAGGGTTGGCAGAAAAACTCGAAACTCACGAGCTGTTCGAATTCGGCTCGTTATGAACTTGGCTCGTGAAATAAATGAGCCGAGCTGAGCTAACTTTCCAGCTCGGTATCTTAACAAGCCGAGTCGAAGCAAACTCACGTGCCGCTCGTTAATTCGTTAAGGCTTGATAATTAAATATTAACCGTGATGAACTTTGATGTGAAAGACTTTTATTAGTTGAATGTTTAAATTAATGTATGCCCATGTAACCACGTTAGTTTGGACTGGAATTGTTAGTATTGCTAATTGGTTCCTAACTAATTACCTATGTTTTACTTGTATGCTAGATAATTAGCTCCAGTTTCATTTGTGCAGCCCTCCTATTACATGTATGTATTAATGTGTGGCATGTATCGAACTGGTTTCTGAGCTTGTTAGCTTAACGAACCGAGCCGGGCCGAGCCGAACCACTTTTTTGGGCAAGATTCCATGAGCCGAGCCAAGCTAAGCTAGTTCAATGACTAGCCCTAGCGCTTCCTACACATGGCATGATATCCGCATAAGTGAATTATTCACATCCATATTTTACATTGCATGATGCATCTTACATAATGCAAACATTACATAATGGCAGCCATTAGAGCATTGCTACATCTTCCAATGGATCGACAGCCCGAAGAAGTATGACAAAACATTTATCAAGTAGAAATACATGTTGAACTATCTCAACCGAGAGAAACATCGTGATGGTGAAAGCCCCATAGTGTCCTTAAAAACGAACATGAGAAGGTCCTAAGAGAATGGTAGAGCGAGAGAGGAGAAGATAAGGGAAACATTGAATAGGACCCGGAAGATGAGTATTAGGTTTGAGTGTACGGGAATCAACGAATAGGACTTGGAAGATGAGTATTAGGTTTGGGTGCACAGGAATCATGGAGGAAGGTCAAACCCATATCTGTAGGGGAGACAAGGCAAAGGTACCGATGAATCTTGATCTATAGGATGTATTACCGCAAGCGTGACTTCTCTTATATCCCTCCTTATTTTTTTATTTCAAAAGACACTCATGTATCTTAATGGTAGTTCAGGTTTATGGTTCGCGGATGTTGCCCTTTGTGCCAAGCAAACACATGCACCTAACCATACCCTACATGCCATGTAATCCGCAACTTGATTGTGAGTTTTTATGTCTGATTTTATTCTCGCTCAAACCAATTAAAGATTACCAAATATTAGTCTAGTTGATCACATAATAGAATACTTGGCTAATTTCGGTGCTTCTAATTTTCTCTAAACCATATGTTTCTAAATAAAATTCCAAAATACTAACAACTGAATCCCACATAGGGGAGGCACCCCCAGCATGTTTTGCCACGATCCCCTGCCCCTGGTGCGGCAAGTCTCGATGCAGGCAAGTAGGGCCACCACCTACCGTGCTCCTCTGTATATGAGTTACGACGATCGTCACTGCTACGCCGCTGGCCTCCTGTTGTGATAACAGATCCGCCGCTGCTTTCGTGATCAGAAAGATCTGTGAAGGTGGCGTTGTGGCCAACGAGTCAAAAGAGGAGAGCGGTAGGAAGAAGTGCGTCATCGCCTCGCCCGGCGGCCGGCCACATGTGCCACCGCAAGCCGTCGTGCAGCGGTGGCGAGTAGAATATATATATACCGTACTAGACCAGCACTATGATCCCTACTAGGCTTTAGCTACCACCGCACTGTACACCTATAGCCTAGCTCGCAGAATTATCTCCGCCTCCTACGTACGTCCCTGCCCCGTACGTCATGTATAGCAGCCGCTCGCTCGGGCTCGGCGCGGTGAAAACTCCACGAAAACGCGCGGCGGTGGGCGATGAGGGCAGGTGGGTGGTGTCATGCCGTCACGTCCGCACGCCACCACCGCGGCGCGGCAGCACCAGCCTAACCACCTCGGCTCGGCGCGAACGGAAAAAAAGAAGGAAGCCAACCCAACCGCCTATATAAACCAACCCGCCCACCCTTTCTTCCAATCTAGCCGAGGGCCGACGATCGTTGGAGCCCAACCGCACCGCACCAGCACCAGCACGCCACACGTGAGAGGCGGGCGAGATAGACCGAGGAGTCACAGAGCGGTGGTAGAGGGAGCGATGGGGAGGTCGCCGTGCTGCGAGAAGGAGCACACGAACAAGGGCGCGTGGACCAAGGAGGAGGACGAGCGGCTGGTGGCCTACATCCGCGCGCACGGCGAGGGGTGCTGGCGCTCGCTGCCCAAGGCCGCCGGCCTCCTGCGCTGCGGCAAGAGCTGCCGCCTCCGCTGGATCAACTACCTCCGCCCGGACCTCAAGCGCGGCAACTTCACCGCCGACGAGGACGACCACATCATCGAGCTCCACAGCGTCCTCGGCAACAAGTACGTACGTTGTTGCTTACTCGATCGTGCTCTGAATTCCGATGTACTGACACCGTGCTGATGACCGATGAATCAATTGTTACTGATGGTGTACGTGCAGGTGGTCGCTGATCGCCGCACGGCTGCCGGGGAGGACGGACAACGAGATCAAGAACTATTGGAACACGCACATCCGGAGGAAGCTGCTCGGCTGGGGCATCGACCCCGTCACGCACCGCCCCATCCACGACGCATCCAGCAACGTCACCATATCCTTCCACCCACAGTCGCCGGCGCCGGCTCAGCAGCCACGGGGGAGGGTGAACACCAAGCCACCCAGGTGTCCGGACCTCAACCTGGACCTCTGCATCAGCCCACCGTGCCAAGAGGAGGAGCCCGTGAGAGTACTAATGAAGCCGGTGAAGAGCGAGCTGCAGCAGGGCGGTCTCTGTTTCGGCTGCAGCTTGGGCTTCCAGAAGGGAGCGGCGGCGGCTGAGTGCAAGTGCGGCAACAACTTACTGGCCAGGCGGCTCACTGCTGGCATACTCGACTTCAGAACCCTGGAGATGAAATGATCGAGCAACCTCTTCTGTTCTAGCTGTTCTGTTCTCCTCTTTTGCTTGGATTCTTCGATAGTGTTGGTTAGTCTATAGGAGAAAAATACAGGGTGACAAGGGGAAAAAAATACAGGTGAGGATCTGTGTCTCTTAGTGAGATCCTCCCTGTCCTCCTCTCCTCCATGGCTCCATTTTGTGTCATTACTGTTTGACTGATGGCCAGCAATAATAGTTGATGCATGGTAGGTCGATGTAAATTTTCAGCCTGAAGAATGTCTCGAAGTATTTTCAGTCCTGTCAAGAATACCATCTCTGTGTCCTGTGAGATTAGATTCAGTGCGCTTGTCATGTCGGAGCATATCTGAAACAGAGCAGCTCCATGGGAATTCCACGAGCCTGGCCATTTTCTAGTTTCCTTTTCTTGCTTCGCTACAGAATGCTAAGACTGTTGTATTGGTGATGCAGATTAGTTCAGAGTTTAAAGCTAGCTATTCATTCAGTTGCCTGGGAATGGTCTCGAAACTCAGAACACTCTCTCGTTCTCATTCAGGATTAAAAATTGTCCCGGATGTTGGTAATGGCTTGCTGGTAGTAGTAACAGGATAATTAAATAGGAAGGAAATCAATTACCGCTACAAAGACAGGCCATGAGAGACAGGACGAGAGAACGGTGTCTCCGGCTAGTTAGGTAAAGTCCTTTTTTCTGCTTTTGCTGTCCTTACCCTATTTTGCAGAGGGCGGTTGCAAGTGGCAATCAGATGCTGCTGCTGCTGCTGCTGATAAAAGCAGCGGTTTTGGACGGGCTCAAGTTGTTCGAGGCGCCGCTTTGGGTTGCCCTGCCACTTGAATGCAGTAATGCTAGCTATGCACCCCGAAAAGAATGGCTAGAAAGGAGAATTATAACCTAGCTTGTTGTTTCAAGCTCGTCGATGTGACTCCCTTACATGGCAAACATTGGCAAATTCTGGATCCTATCTATGTACTTCCTTCCACACATATGCAGAAAATTGTCCTGTTCTTCTTCCTTTTTTTTTTTTGATAAAGGAAGATTTTATTGCTTTCAAGAACATTATATCGAGAAGATACAAATCGTTGAAACCTCTCCCGACCTCTACTTAGCGAGAAGCACACAGCCGAACCTGTTCTTCTTCCTGCTACACTCCTTCTCGCCACCACGAATTTCCGCGTGTTCTTGGCGGTGGCGAAGGGAAGGCTGAAGGCTCCGTACGTTAATGCGAGGGTAGATGGCGTCCAGACCACGACAGCAAAAAGAATGCTGACTGTGAATATCTGCTGATCTAGATCGATTACTGGTCCCTAACGTGCACCGGCAAAAATGTTAACAACAAAGTGCCAAACTCTCGCCGTCTCGGCGAGTCGTGGCGGTTACGTCCGATTTGGTTTCCAATCCCTAAGCCACGTGGGCCTTGCCCATTGGTTGGTTCAGTTGACTCATAAAATGTTGCGTAAAACCTTCCGGACAGTCATAAATACATACGGTCTTCTAAACACAACTTTATCACTAATTTCTATTGTAATATATTTACAAAATTCAATAAAAATTATAATATTATAAAAAGTATTTTTTTAACAAATCTACGTATATGATCCCTATATCTCTAATTTAAATATTTAAAAGATATCGATAGTTAAAGTTTTAAAATTTTAACTGTGCTTACATATAAAACGACGAGTATTTGTGACCCAAGGGAAGGGAGTACAACGCAACATTACTGCTCTAGAATGGCGCAGTACAAACTACAGACTGATGAGCGTGAGCTGCTGGTGAGGCGTTGCAATTTTCTTACCCCGCTCTGAAACGTGGGAATTTTTTTTTTTGAGAAGGAAGCATTTTATTAATCTCAAGAAACTTACATCGAGACAATATGTTCTCGAATTACTTCCTCTGCTCAACAAGCACACACCAAAAAGATGAAAATAAAAGAAAGGAAAAACGCACACTAGTGACTAGAATCAAGACTGACCGCCACCCATGTACTTAGAATAAGTCCATAGCCACCCAAACTAGACACCGAGTAGCCTTCACCAAAGTAGCTCGCACCTCCACCTTCAGAATACGTCACGACGGGTGGGTAATAGAAAAAATAACCTGCAACGGAGAAGAAATAATTTTCTTTTGAAATACTGTATCATTTCTGCTTAACTATAGAGACCAACACGTAGCAGCAGCACCAAGAAGAGCGAGGTTTCTACTATTACTGAAACGTGGGAATACTTGAAAGTTCTAATAGAATTGAGCTGATCTCTGTGAAATTCATGCAGTTCAGTCAGGTCATAGACGGCGGTTTGAGAACGCGACAAGACGCAAATCGCATATGCACATGGGCAGCGGATGAAGATTGGATAGGCAGGAGGGAAGGTCTCGTGCTGGCCAGATGACGATGAGCGGATGAGGTAGGTAGCCGATGGATCGATCCGGCTTGTATTTAATTATTACTGTTACTAGTAGTCGCTGACATGACATGCTGCCATGAACAACCTTCTTGAGCAAGAGGACCATGTTTTGTCCGGAGCTGCCAAGTTTGGTGCCTAATCGCCTTCCCTCTGTTTTGAGTAGCGTAGTTCAGTTTGGCATTAAACTTGGACTTGGGAGACAAAAACCAATTCATCAATCCGATCCCCGGCTGCTATCTCATTGATCTTGTTGCTCTTCGTAGTCATGGATAACACGTAGATGGAGAATGATACATTGATACATCAGTCATACTATATACTATAGTTCGAAGGTTTCCCGGCCATAGAGCATGCCCACATGTCCTCTCTCCGCTAAAGCTCCTAGAAAAAGGGTAATTATGTTTAGATCCTTCAGCGGTTTTTTACGAAAAGGACTTTTTAGTCCAGCAAAATCGTAAATTTTTCGTGAAAGGACCCTAAATAAATACCAAAAAAATTGTAATTATGTTTAGGTCTTTTCAACGGTTTTTTACGAAAAGAACCTTTTGTTCAGCAAAATCACGGATCTTTTGTGAAAGGACTTTAAATAAATGCCGAAAAAGAGCGTAATTATGTTTAGATCGTTCTAACTATTTTTTGCGACAAGAACCTTTCGATTTCGCGCTGTCACGACCAATTTTAAAAAAACACCACCGAGAAAAATGAAATTGTATTTTTTGCAGAAAAAATTCGGGTCAAATTTTTTTCCGGGCTTGGCATCGCACATCTCGTGTCCTTCCTCCGCAAGCACCCCTTAAAAAAATATATCGTTCGAGCTATTTTCACGAAAAAACCTTTTATTTGGACGCAATCGTGGACACGCATGACGTATCACGCCGCGAAAACATTCCTAGTACTACCCTATATATATATATAGTCTGTACTTCGAGGTTGTTAAAATCACGATGACCCTAGTATGCGCAAGCCTACTATCCCACCAACACCAATTAAACTCAAAGTGCACATTAAATCGTAACCGCGGCAGAATCCTAGCCAATAGCCATATAATCGTGTATAATAACACACCTTCTCAGTTTAGGAAATACTTGGTGTTATTTTTGTGTTCTAGCCATCAATTCAAGCTATATAGCAAGTACTAAGTGGTTAATGGGGGCATATCCAGTGCAATCAGAAGTTTGGTGCAATCACCGTGCAATTCAACTAAGAAAAGTTTCAAAAATTTTTGAAAAAAATCATGGATGTACATCTCATCTTATCCCATCTACATATAAAATTTCATGATCAAATTCGTCCTATGCTAGAAGTTACAAAAAATACAAATTTGGGGTGCATTTGAACTATTCAAGTTTGTTAGAAATTTGTCTTTTTTATTACTCCTAACATAGGACGAATTTGATCATGAAATTTTATATGTAGATGGGATAAGATGAGATGTACATCCATGATTTTTTTCAGAATTTTTTGAAAATTTTCTTAATTGGATTGCACCAAACTCCTGATTGCACTGGATATGCCCCCGTGGTTAATAGTTTATATGTTAAGATCGAGAGGTTTCAAATAATAAAAATTAATCTGATTATTTTATTTTATTTTTACCTTTTTAGTGTAAAATGGTCATGTAATGGCAATTGTTGAAACCGCTACGTCTAGTAGCTATAAATGACGTGGAATCAAAGCCGTGATTCTACTTGTGAATAAGATTGATATAATTAATCAAATTAGATGGCAAATGACAAAATCAACACATATCATGGCAAATGACAAAATAAACACATATCACTCGTAGAATACATGAGAAAAAAGGGGGGAAAAGCGTCTTTATCCTAAACCAGATAAATACTATTCGATCGTAAAATATGATCATACCAGAGAGACTTGGATTCAATTTAGTATCAATTGCCGTGCTCTATCCTATCACGTCACTCTACTTACTATAGACGATGGTTCGATTGGTAAGTTATTATCAAGTTGTCCTAGAGGAGGAATAGCCACGATTCTGTCAGTGCACACTGATCTGTTGACCTCGATCGCCTGCACTTCGACGCATAAAACAAACTTAGATACAAAGAAAAAAAAGGTGTCAAAACTGGCAGGACAATTAGGTCCACTGGGGCATTCAAGATTCATAAGCGTACATGCATGCATTAGCGTCAACGCAAAAGAAAAGAAGAACAGATGCTCGTCCATAGAGGCATAGATCGACCATAGCTGTGTGTTCTTTGTTTCATATCGACCACGATCCTGTGTGCCAAATCAGGAATTCTGGATGGTGGTTTCTACTTTTGCTCGGTCTCCCCTGGCTCTGGACCTCTGGAACCTTGAACATGCCCAGCTCGAATCGGTTTCTAGCCAAATCGGTATGCATCTTTCATATCTTAAATTAAATTATTGGCTAAAGCATGAGGCTAACGCTAATCTACGCACGAACACCGCCGCTGTTTCTTTCCTCTTTACTAGTACAGCCTAGTAGTATTTTTTTTAGAGCAATCCCTTGTATGTCACTAGAAGTTAACCCACTAGAAGTTAACCTTGACCTTTATATACCTCTCACTATGCGTCATTGTACCTGCATTTGCTCGAAATCCAGTGACATGCGAGAAATTAATCCCTATTTTTTTTTTTAAAAAAGTCTAGTGTAACAGCAGTTTTAGTATTGAAATGACAAGGTGCTTAGATGCCGGCAAATGAACGGCGTGTTGGGGAACATGACATGAGAAGGTGAAGCTTTTG
The DNA here is from genome assembly GCA_036346375.1 of Guadua angustifolia. NCBI lineage: Eukaryota > Viridiplantae > Streptophyta > Magnoliopsida > Poales > Poaceae > Guadua > Guadua angustifolia. The sequence continues at coordinate 41,006,262 of CM070514.1, forward strand.
TCACCGCAACATTCACTTGAATAATGCCAGGCTGCAAGTGATCTTGTCCGTATAGCCCACCAATCGAAAATCAATCTATATATGATTCGATCATACGGTAACGTGTGGCCGTCTTTCTTTCTTTTCTTTTTTTTTTTTGCTTGGCTTCCTGCCATTATCGCTGTGCAAATGCTGTGCCGCGTTGTCTGTTCCTGAGTTCCAGACGCGTGTCTGTTCAAGCCATTCCATGCAGTAGCGAAACCAGAAATTTCTAAAGGAAAAGGTCTAAGAATGAAGTAAATCTCTACTAATGATTGATGTTCAAAGTTTAATATATAATAAACACAATATGTAATACTTATAACTTGCCCACCACGCCCCCCTCCCCCCGACGGCTCCGCCACTGATTCCATGTATGAATTTTGCACTGGGCTTCTGGGACTCATGCCCATGCATGCATAGACCACGGTACAGTAGTGTCAGACGAGGCCAAACGGCCGGAGAGAGAATTAGGACCGGCTATCAAGCTTAACAAATTATTATTGAGTATTTTTAAAATTTATATAATTCGATATAAAATTATTATTTATTATTTAAGTGGTTATTTTAAATTCGAGCTAACGATATCCTGTCGAGATGAGTCTTGTTAACATTTTTTCGTTCGAAATAGATTTTTTTTTTTAATTTTAAACTCATTAACTAATCAATTTTAATTTGAGCCCTTTTTTTTTGTGTGTGTGGGGGTGGGGGGTGGGGGCGCAATGATCCATGATCCGTCCAAAACAAGAAAACGGAGGGAGCAAAAGGGAACAAAATAGTCGTTTTCCCTAGACTAGTGACCGGCAACCGGTGTGCATCAATCGAAATCGCGAGTTTCCCGGCAAGTTTGGTAGGCAGCAGAAGCTTACACGTTCTCCCGGTTGGTTCTGTCATCTCTCTTCTTCTTTTTTTCCTTTCTGTTACTTTCACTTCCTCTGTTGCTCACATTATTGACGCAAGGGCGGTGTACATTGTGCAAGAAACTAACTCTGTATTCTTCAATCTTCATACTCGGTAGATGATCCGTACAAGAAACACCCACTCTGCATAGCCTAGAAATGGCGCATTCGAAAGGTTTTTCACAACAAAGATATGAACCTAAACTCTACCCTTCACCTCCTTGCTGACCAGTGACCATCTCCTCAAGCTCTGCACCTCGAGAGCCCCCAGCCAGCTCTTAATTGCCGTAATCAACCTGTAGGAGAAGTCACTTCAACTCTACTTGCTGTACATCTCAGGAGGCGTCGCAGGATACCAACCTCCTTGTAACCATGTAGTAATACTTTTGACAGTGCTAATCAAATCGGAAGCGGACAGCAGACAGAATCTGTTGGACCATGGAGGCATGGATGCAGCTGTCGGAGTTCGCAAAAGTCCAGCACTCACATGGCCCTCAATTTCCGAGGAGACAAGGACATTCTCCAGTGCTGTCACTGCTCCAATCACTCCGCTCTTCAATACTAAAAAGCAACTGAAACTGACGATGAATTTGGCACATCCTCTCTGGTGAAAACTGAAAAGAGGATCAGGGTACTTTGCCCTAGTTGCCAACCATTCAACTCCTGTCTACCGTAGGATGGAGAGGGTGAGCGCTAGAGACTCCAGAACTAGGCCCATCTAAAATACTGAAATTTTTTCTGATTACAGTACACTTCGTGTGAGGTTTCCGTCAAATTCCTGCGTCCAAACGAGATTTAAGCATATGAACAAGTGCAGAGATTTATAGGAATTTTATTAAAAAATACAACCGCTTCAAAATTTCTATCAAAACTACCCATATCAATGGGGTCTTCAATTACTATGCTGCAGTATCAGATCAAACATGACGACAACAAAAATCCGACAATATCCCTTGCCTAGCAATTCTGATGCTGTGGGGCTCCACGAGGGAGCCCACTTTGTGCGTTGGCAAGGCCAGTAGATATCTCATCTCCACCAACTCAAAACACATCTCACCAATTCCAATCCAATGGCGACAAAAGACAGGGACTTTGTAACGATGGCAACCACCTGAATCACCAGGTATCATCCAGTTTGGAATCAGGTGTTTGTTCATACGGATAAACTGACTGGTAAAAGGCTACCTCACTTGGGTTTGTGGGGTGGGAGAGGGGGTGTTGTCTCCTGCTTATCCTCTTCTTCTGGCTAAATGGTGCAAGAGTCCAAGAGTGGAAGAAGAGCAAGGAAAGTGACTTGCAAGCTTATCCCTGCCTTGTCACCGCCGTAAAGGCCCTCCCTTTCTCTCGTGTTCATTACTAGTATCACATCTTGCTCTGTTCTCGTGATGCGATGTGATCGCAGCTATCAATCAGCCTGCACCGTCGTGCGGTCAGGATCTCTTCGTTGCGATGCTTTCTCTCTGTCATGTAAATGACCTTTGTTTCTTGTGATGATTGGTGGATGGTTAATCGGTTCTGGAGTAATTTGGACAACAATCTGAGCTGGGGTCCAGTTCATTGCTAAATCGCCGGCAGAAGCGTGCCGCACTTGGTTATCTGTGACGTTTCTACTTGAGACTGTGAAAGCATTCTTTTGCTTCTTAATGAGTAGAACCCGAGAAACTTCGTACTAAGATACTGGTTGTTGAATTTGACCAAGTGAGCATAGTTCTTACGGAATGAAGTTGTGCATTTGAAGAATCTGGGCAGCTGTTTGTGATCAGATCGACCAATAGTCCTGCGCTAGCGTGTGTTCGTTGGCAAGTGAATCTGACAGAATCAAAGAAATACAGTGTTTCCAGTACGTATGATTGTACTTTCTGTTTTCACACAATCATGTACAGATCAGTAGCCAATGACATGCGCAACTGGACGAGCTGAATTAGGTAGGTGGGTACTTCCACGTCGTCCCCTCTCCGTGAAATTGTCGCTTTTCTAACTTTTGTATCTCTTTTTTTTAAAAAAAATTAGTTCATTTCTGAAGACAATCGTAAAATTAGCTTTATTTCTGAACCTACTGCGAAATATCACTGGAGCGGTGGAGCCCTAAGATCGTAGTAGTGCGCCTTCTGCGCTACCCAACAGCTGTAGCGTGTGCTCCCGCGCTCGCCAGCTCAAGCGCCCACACTCTCTTAGCGTAGTAAGAGATATGTGTTGTGTCTTTATGTAGTAAAAAGGATGTCAAATATATAAATGTGGAGGATTAGATTTGAGAAAAAAGCTTAAAAATTAATGATTTCATTTTCCGTTTCCTGGGTGTGTGGGGCCTAGGTGACATGGAATGGGAGTGGGTGACGGTTCGTTGGTTGCTGATGCGTGAGGCCAGGGGGCGGGCCCACCAGAGCCCCATGAGTCTTATCCAAACCCGCCAGGTGGCGCTACGCCGCTACCTCTCGTTGCCTGAATTGGCAAACTGGCAGATATCGTTCCATCATGCGTCACCTCGCCATGGCAGTGCCTAATCTGATTGGTCGGCTGTGGCCAGTTGCTTCTCCCATGATCCCTTCCTGGCTTCTCTTTCAGTTACTTGTACCAGCTTCTTTTTTTTGTTTCTGAACTTACTTATATCTAGGGATGTAAACGCGTCGGATATCTCCCGTCCGATCTGAGATCGGATCCGGAGTATCGAATATCCGGTAAATCCGAGACGGGATCCGGATATTCAGATTTTTTTTCTATTCGGATATCCAGATTTTTCCTATTCGGATATCGGATCGAATATTCGGGTCGGATATTCGGATCGGATATTCGGATATCAGCAAGGCCCAACCCATTTTCACTAAATTTTCTCCATTTCAGCCTATTTATATTAACAGTTAGTTGGTTCTATTGATTTTTAAGTAGTATATTCTTTCTACGACGTTTGTTGAGTTTGATTGATATATAATTTGTTACTCTAGTCATGTACTCATATGGTTTTAATTCAATATATAATACTCTATATATGCGTGCATTATCTGTCTATCATTATCCGTTTCCGACCCGAATCCGTCACATAACCGTCCCATATCCGTATCCCGAATAACCCGAATCTGTATCCGTATCCGGTTCCAAATCCGGAAAAAAAATGAGTTAGCATACAAGAAGAGCAATATCCACACGTATCCGATCCGTTTTCACCCCTACTTGTATCAGCTGGTTGAATAACTAAATCCTCGGCAGACGCCGGCACGGCGGCTCTGCCGCACCGTGAACCGCGCGCGCGGTGCATGGGCGCAGCTCCGCCACGCACGGGCCACGCCGCACCTCGACGGCTCCAGCGCACTGGTGCTCTGCAGTTACGAACTTCAAGCGTGGGCGGCGACTGGACACAAGACGATCACCGAACAAAATCATAACGCCACAATTCATGGCGTCATGCTGCTGCTGCTGCATGACCTATGAAAATCTGACATAATGCCGGCCAATACACCACAACGACGTTTCAAAACACACACACACACACACCCCGACGCCATTCACAGAAGAAGGCGACGATGGTGATTATGATAGTGTACATCAAGTCAACAAATAGCATGAGGGGGTTTAGTCCAAGCAGCTTGATCAGAAATGGCCACCCGATTCAACCAAACAATTCGGCATTCCTCTAAAAACAAGAAAAACAAAGGAGGCACACTGTAGAGCAGGAGTCGTGTGCTAAAATTACACCGAACCGTGAACAAATTAGGTTTTTATCGGGGCACCCTTCTTCGCAGCCTCAGCAGCAGCCTTCTCTGCTTCGATCTCAGCAGCATACTCATCAATTTCAGCCTCTTCAAGTTGGCGGAGACCATCCTTGTGTGTCATCACTGCAATCTCTATGTTCTTGCCACCGCTCTCAACAACCTAGAGAAAGGGGGCGCTCAATTCAGTGCCATAAAGCCAATTGCTCAATGAAAGGTTTAGGCTGAAGATACAAGATACATCATGATGAGAGGAGACATGGAAAAGACTATCCTACTGTAAAATACGGTATATAGCATACAAGGGATCGCCAGTACTATTTGCATTAAGATATTTTTAAACATCACACAAATTGAAGGGGCAAGTAATGAGAGGAGAAAGCAATTTAAGCAACACAAATGCACTAAAGAGAGATCGATGAGTTCTCCATGTGTGGCAAAGCAGGTAGACATTTTCCTCCCACCAACAAGTAATGAATTTCTTTCACTAAATGAGTAAGTTATAACATATGAAAAGCTAGTACAAGGCTATAGGCATTCACAATCATGCCAATTACTAGATGAGCAACGGTCTGAAAAATGCTACTCCCTATGTTTAGAAATATAATGCCGATAGTTTGAATGGTCTTATTTAGAACTATAAGACTTGCATGTAGATTTAATGAAGTTTTTCCTACTATACCTGTATTTATTCTCTCTCAACCTTATGCATTTATTCATTATCACCCACACAAAAGTATTATCTCTCTTCTTTCAAGACAATTAAGTGGGGGTAGATAAGTCATTTTCTGTCATATATCTCTCAATTGCACCACGACCTTAATCCTTGTGCAAAGTCAAAATGCGCCTTATATTTCTAAATGGAGGGAGTGTCAAATTACGAGAAAGTATTGTAGACTGTAGTGCAAATAGCAACCATTGAATACCATAGTGAATATGCATACGTGATAACCATTTGCAATCGACAAAAAAAAAATGAATCCACAACTGAATATTATGCAAACTTAGAGCTGCACACATGTTGACCTACCAATGTGTATCCAAGAAGAAAGACAGGTTAACTTGTTATTGCAAGGGGGAAAAAGGCATGCCAATACAATGACAAATTATGCTATCCACTTATATGTAAACTTAACTTGAGATGTGATCTGACATGGAAAAACTTAACTCTCTAATACATATTGAGTGGCATATATGAATTTTCCCCTAAATATAATGAACTATACATTTATGCATCTTACATAAGCTACAACAATACTAAAACAACAATGAAGTTGGCAGAGCATAGACAAGTTTTTCAAATTTTGCAGTGAATAAAAGTAAAAAGACCATTAAGGGTATAATAACAACTTTTGCAAACATGCTTATACTTGAATACTTGACCAGTGAATACAAGTGCAGATGAAATCCATATTACAAATGCTGAACTAGTCAGAGTTTATTGGTGAGACTGCAGGAGCAAAACCAAGGGCCATAAATTATAAGAATGCACTCTAGGGACTAACAAGTGTCTTCCCAAAGATGCAAACAAATGCAAGAAAACAATCTTATCTCACTCTATTTTACTTTCTCCATTGCGATCTGAACTCAGTTGATTATAATAGATTTCAGGAAACTTGTTCTAACTTTGAATTAAATTGAGTTCTATAAGCTGTGAACCATGACTAACACTAACGGCCTGTTTGTTTTTGCTTTCGATTCTGGATTCTGGCCCTAAAAGCAGAATAAAAAACAAATAGCCTGATTCTAGAATCTGATTCTCACAATCTAGCCCACCCATATACACTAGAATCCACAATCCACTTCGTATGTGCTTTTGGATTCCAGCTTTTTGGAGAATCGGCTTCTCTACAACTACAATCCAGATTCAGCTTTTAGAGAATCCAAAACTAAAACAAACAGGCCCTAAGCACTTTGCCAGTCGAGCACACAAAAGATTGCATGCAAAGTGTAGGCCTGAGCAATCTATTAGGACCTTGGCCTTGGGTAACCGCAGATTAGTTTTTGCCAGCACCACATGGTGCATCATTCAGATCAGTTAATCGACAAATTATCAGTAACATAAAAGAATTGAACTTTGTCCCCCTATGTTAATTACTCGCTGTGAACCATTGGCATCTCTTAGTCTTCACAAGAGCAATTGCTGGTACAGTAGTATGAATCTAGCTACTGGTAGGATATTTCGGTGTGCAGTTACCTCAAGGAGGGCTCGAATGGCAAGCTTGATGGTCTCCTTGCCGGACGTCTCCTTGTAATTTTTCTCTAGGAACTCACGCATGGAGTTAGAGTTGCGGCCGGTGGCGTTCGCCTTCCACGCGGAGAAGGTGCCGGAGGGGTCGGTCTGGTACAGCGCAGGCTTGTCGGTGTAGGGGTCGAAACCGACGATGAGCGTGGAGAGCCCGAAGGGGCGCACACCACCGCTCTGCGTGTACCTCTGCTGCAGGCCGGCGATGTAGCGCGTGATGTACTCGACGGTGACGGGGTCCTCGACGGTGAGGCGGTGGCTCTGGCACTCGACGCGCGCCCGGTTGATGAGCACGCGAGCGTCCGCCTTGAGCCCCGCACAGGCCAGCGCGATGTGGGTGTCCAGGCTCGCGATCTTGCGCACGGACCTAGAAATTTGGGCGCTTTCCAGTGAGAATCACAAGATACGGCGGGAGGGCGGGTCGCGTGACTGGAAGGGGTATGGATGGGACGGGTTACCTGGAGTCCTGGAGCTTGGGGGTGGACTTCTTCTCGACGCCGAGGACGACGGTATCGGTGCCGCGGACGCCGACGGCGGCGTTGCCCTTGCGGACGGCCTCGAGGGCGTACTCGACCTGGAAGAGGTGGCCATCGGGGGAGAAAACGGTGATCGCGCGGTCGTAGCGGGCCATCCTGATGTCGCCGCCGGCGAGAGAAAGAGCGCTGCTTTGGGGGTTTCGGTGCGTTTGTGGTTTGCCAAGTTCGGTTCGGTTCAGGGCTGCGTTCTGGTGTCCGGCCCGGTCTGGTTCCCTTTTTCTTGGGAGAGAAGAAGAACCGGTGAAATGACCTGTTTCAACTTTATAAAGGCGGCTATCTCCTGCGTTCTAAATAGAGCTTAAAGAAAAAAATTTCCTTCCAATTGCAAACTAATAATAGTCCGATACAAAATTTGATGGCCGATCAAACTCCAATTACAAGTTGTTTATGAACGTTCTTTGTCTCCTCTTATGTTTTCCCATTTTGGCTCAATGTACGATAGGTAGTGTATGATGGTGTGTAATTTGTTTTGTTCCTTTTTTTTTATTTGGGATGAATTGTGTTGTGCTCCGTAGTAAGCTCTCTCTCCCTTACCGAATATATGCCACTCTAGCTTTCAAATTTTGTTTCTAAATGCATATCATTCTAATATTTAGATATGGCTTTTTGTCATTTTTTCTTTTAGGAAAAATAGGGCCGATACTAATGTAAGATCGAAAGACATAAGGAAGACACGATGTTATGATAAAGGATTGATCGCCTTAAACATCTGCAAACCGGCTCGATTATGGGCGCCTCCCCAATCAACAATACCAAGACAAATATAATCTACACGCTTACATGGAGCAGGTTTTTTTTTAAAGATCAAATCGAAACGCCTCTTTTGCCTATGCTACTATTGTTAGTCGTTCACGTGTTATACCGAGATTCTAAATTACAAAGCACCCTTTATATAGGGGACAAGGACATAGAGTCCGACTCACCCTAGGTACTCTATCTCCCCGTATCATTTTCCAATCCATTACAACACGAGTCCAATTGTAATCCTACTGTCATACACATATTCAAATTTAACCCTAACAAACTCCACCTTGACGAATATGGTCCGTCACCTTTATTCGAAGTCGTCCCTCTGCTAAAAAGAAAAAAAAGTTTTCTACGCCGAACTTTTAGGTTTGGGAGGGTTATTGCATCTCTTCCTTACTCTAGTTGCCATCTTTGTAGCTCACGCTTGGCAAGCCACCCGATGAGTCCGACTTGGCTTCTCGAGCTTGCCATCTCTCCACCTCCTTTTTGCTTTTGGCCAATCTCGAACATACAATGCTATCCTCGTGAACTTTGGCTCCTCCATGACTCCACCTACAAAAGCATTACTCTCATGACAACTGAAACATGAACTTCCCTTGCATCCTGTGGTGAGAGCTCAAGCAATGGACTTTGTGATATTTTGGTTTTAGTATGCATGCCAGCATATATAATAATTTATTGGAATCAAAATGTTATGCATGTTATTGTTATCTGCAGCCTCTCTATGATTTAGATTAAGGGAGAAGTTTAAGATGGTTTTAATTAATTTGACAGTGGCACAGATCTAGGGTGGGGCATTCCTGTTGGTTGTCTGGTTTGAACTTTGAAGGCATTTCTGTTTGGTTCAACATATTGAGGGCATGATATGATATTCTGTAGCAATACATTCTTTTTTTGTAAAGTCCATAAGTACCAATTTTGTTTTAGGGAAATCCATAAGTTCATTAAAATTCTCACCAGGATGGAAGGGTAGGTGTGGGTATGCAGCCTTGTCTTGTTCAAATTGCAGCGTATCATTGTAGGGTATGAGAATGATTTCCAGTTATTACCTCTTTTTGTAAAAGAACACTAGCATATGTGTGCTTACTTTTGTGCTAGTATGGAATATGGATATGTCTTCCTTGGAGGTATTAAGGAATCTGATGTTCGGCTTAGTCATCCAATAATAATTCTGTAGGCTATCATATGCGACTGAATATGAGATCAAAACTACATTTAGTGATTGTAATCTACATTGTGAAATGCATATTAGACGCAAGTCATTCTTGTTGTGCTTCCTCATGCATTCTTGAAAGATTTCCTAATCTAATAAAAGGAAGATGAGAGTAGGAAACTTGTCGTGGGTGATAAGTTTTTGAATTTGGTGGCTTGAAATTTGTGTTGTTTCTAGTAAACGGAATTTGACAAAATTGTCGAATGCATCTTTAGCTATTGCCGTGATTAACTTAGAGGTTAGTGCATGGTGATCTGAAATCTTGACTTGAGTTGTGGTGTTTTCTTCTTCTCAATTTGTGTGAGTTAAATCCTACCATTTGAATATGAGCATACTATTGTATATTAGTTTAATTTGTTAATGATTTGGCTTAAGATCCCAAATTGAGAGAGAGTGGTCGATGTGTTCTCCTATTATTAAGGTTTAATGTCTGCATTGCTGGTGGGTTGTCTTGAGTTTCCATTAGTGTGAATTGGGATTGCTTTTGGCAAGAGTTGAGATTTTGTCATGCATTGAGGTATTGAGTCGGACCTTGATCCATTCTTGACATGACGTTGTTTTTAGAGTATCTCTGGTTACACCTCGCATAGCGTCGATGCAAGTGCAACTCCTAGAGCGTTGTTAGGATGTTAAATGCTTTGTTTGCATGTTTGACCTTCTTCGAAGTGAAACCACCAGACAGTATGGTTCCCGGATGCATCTCAAATTGGTAACCCACATCTCATGCCTTGTTGCATTACAAACCTACGCCAGTATGGTTATGTTGATGCAAGTGTAGGGACAAGTTTGCACTATCTCAATTCATCTCTCTCTGAAAAATCCTCTTCGCACCTTAGATTGTTGGGTTTGGCTCTCCTTGGATCTGCTTATATACTTCGCCCACGCCCCTGCTTTTGCTCGAATCCCAATCGAAATCACGGCGAAACCGGAAAAAACTTTCCTTGTTCGACTCGATTCCCAACCGTGTCCATCCAATAAAGAAACTTCGAGATGCATGGCGCCGGTCTCTGGTCCGAGCCCGCCACATGGCCGCGCCTTGCCCATTTCTGCGATGCATCGCGTCGACCAGTACCGCCTTTGCATGCATGCTACTACTAACGACTAGTATCTCGCATGCATGCATGCCTTGGCTCTCGATCTCGATTTTCCCGCATCAAGGACGGCCAGATCGCCTCGAAGGTGCCATCGTCTCCGCCCGCTTTGCGCCTGCACTAATCGCCTCGGCGCCTCGGCTCTCACGCTCAGAGCAGCACTGTCCGCCGATGCCGCCGCCGCGCCCAAGAGTCTCGGCTCCACCGCCAGACGCTACTCGAAGGCACCACCGCCATGCCGATTCGGCTCCTGCGCTGCTCGCCTGCCCGCTGCGCCGCTCGGTCGCCCGCTTGCGTCGCCGCCACAGATGAAGCCGAAGCCGCCATCGCCGCCGCTATCGGCGCGCTCGAAATCGCCGCTCAGCGTACCTCGCAGACGCCGCCGCAGACTCGACCCCAAAGACTCGCAGACGCGTAGCCGCCACTGTCGCCATGCATCGCCGCCGCCTGTCCAGTGGCCGCCGCCCGAACGCTTGCGGCTCTGGCCCGCCACCGCAGATCCGGTGGCGCTGGCTGCTGCCGCCTTGGGGCTCCATCTCACGTGCGCGAGTGTGCTCAGCCGACCCTGCCGAACCCCTGCGCATCTGCTGTACCAAGGCTCAGTATCTCTGGCACGATCCTCGCTGGCAGTGCCAAGATGCCCCGCCTCTGATGACCTCTCGTCGACGCTAACGCCTCGATGCTCCCTCCGCCCCGATCTTTCCGGCCGAGCCACGTCTGGTGGCCGATCAGATCGCGAGCGCTTGAAGACGTCTACTCCGCGTTGTCTTCGCCGGCCTCTTTGTCAGCCCGATCACCACGTCTGGTCGATCCTTGCCAACTGCAGCCCACCGAACGGTCCAGGCCTCCTGCCCAGAGTGTTCGATTCCACCGATCGAGTATCCGTCGATCGCGATGTTACACCTTGCGCCGAATCCAACGATTCTCGCTTTCGCACCCATGTATGCATAATCCTCGTGTCTCCCCTTGATCTTGCGCATTGCAACCTCGACTCGATACCACTTGTTAGGAAAAAGCAGCCGATACTAATGTAAGATCGAGCGACACAAGGAGACACGATGTTTGGTAACGCAGCCGCTTGCGCCTACATCTGCGGGGGCTCGATTATGGGCGCTCTCCCCAATCAACAATACTGCAGACATATCGGCTACATGGAGCACGGCCACAAGAGCCACGCCCCTTCTTTGCCTATGCTACTATTGTTAGTCGTTCACGTGTTATACTGTGGTACGCACCCTTTATATAGGGGACAAGGACATAGAGTCCGACTCCTACTCTATCTTCCCCTGCCTATTACAACACAGAGTCCAATTGTAATCCTACTCGTACACATATTCGACACAAACCCTAACATTTTCTTATATACCTCTCTCCTTTAGATATTTACAATATTATTTACTACCACGGAATAGAGTAAGACATATATCAAAAGATATAATAAAGAGAATGTCAGTGCCAAAAATATGATAAAGGATTGATCGATTTAAACACACGAAAACACCGGCTTTGAATTTGGCTTGTAGCGTACCAGCTGATTCGAACTTACAATCGGCAAGACAAATATAATCTACACAGTTATTTCAGCCGATTAGGTTTTTTTTAAAGATCAAATCTAAACAGCTATTTAGCCGATTAGATCGTCAGTAATGATAAATCTAAACAGTTTTTACTGTTAATTAGATGATTTGATAAGGAGATTCTAAATTACAAAGGCTATTCCTGATTGATAGAAAGCAAATGAAAGTATATGCAAATTGTTTGATTGATTATTGTTGTATTGTTCTCATCTCACCCTAGGTCCCTTTTATAGCGTGTAGACCAATCGTATCATTTTCCAATCCATCATAAATCATGAACCGTATCGATCTCCACCTCTTTATAAGTAAAATTCCTTATCCAAACTGATGTCGGCAAGATATCCAAATTTAACCCATCCTAACAAATAGATCGTATATCTTGCCAAATTCTGATGCCAACAGAGAAGTACTGCGGTCTTTTGTAGATGTGTCTAGACAGAAATACATATCTATTCAGGAACAACAGAATATACTAGATATGGTAGCGTACTATTGCACGCCGTGTTGTGTGGATGTGAAAATAGGGACGTGATATAGGTAAGGTAGTAAAGATGTATATAAGTGCTAAGGCAAGTATATGCACAGGTGAAGCACGGGTCTCTTTTTTGCAAATATAAGTGCTAAGGCGGAAGGATGCAAGGTATTTAATTGTGAAAGTGCGCAAGGAATTTAATGAGTTCTTTGGAAATCGAATTTTTGGAACCATGGGTCTCTTTTTTCAAAATAACCATGGAAGGATCTATTTACGATTCTGGTTTTTTTAAATCTTCTGGGTCGAAAGAATATTTTTTTGTTGCAAAATAACCGGTGAAAGGACCTCTGTCGACGAATCTATGGGACCGCTATAAACCCCCAACGAATTCCACGTTTTTTTCGAAAACCGCGTGGAGGGACCTAAATGTCGTTTCGATTTTTTTCGGGTCTAGCCTAAAAAAAATCGACAAAAGGATATAAACGCGATTTCCAATTCAGCTATAAATCCTCGATAAATATGTGTTTTTTTCCAAAAACCGTGTAGGGACCTAAACGTAATTTTGATATTTTTCGGGTCTATTTTACTTTAAAAACTGTCAAAAGGACCTAAACGCGATTTTCAATTTTTTCGAAAGGACCTAAACGTGATTTTTCGATTTTTGGGGGGCCTTGCCGGGGGCGCGACACGTGGACACCCCCAGCATTCGACAATCCCAGGCGACATTATATATTAGATATTCAACTGTCAATAATACATGCATTGAAAAATAATATAGATCGAATTGGGAAAAAAACTATAAAGATACAACCGTACACATATTTCTCACTTCGGAAAATAGCAGAAACCGAGTTGCGGGGGGAAATAGAGAGATAGAGTTGTAGAAATATCTCTTTCGATGAATTATTTGGGAGATATTGGAGACCGAGGTGAAAAACCGAGGTGGGAAAATAGTCTAGAGGAAAAAAGGCGAAAAATTATTAGAGATGACAACAATCTTTTGTCGAGGCTAACACTCTACGCGTTCACCGAGTAATAATACATGCTTAAAAAAATATCAGAGATCGAGATGGAAAATCAAGCTAGAAAAAAGTCTAGAGATAGAGTTGCGCACATATTTATGGTGATGAAAACATTTTTTCCGGGAAAAACGGAGAAAGGACCTAGACGTAAGGAGCAAGAGCCTGTTTGTTACGTTTTTGAACATGTCCGCTGTCTTGAAAAATTAGAAAAAGGCTTGTTCGTGATTTGAATCTAACGGGATTTTTTTCCGTAAAATAGCGCACGAGGGACCCAAACACGATTAAGGGGAAAAAATCTTCCCCTCACAAAAAACTGCGAAAGACCTATTCGTATCTATAGGGACCTATCCGTAATTTGAAGAAATGGAGGGGGTTTTTCGCAAATGTGGCTAGGCCGACACGTGGGCGCGCTCGTTGGCCGGCAATCCCAGGCGACACTATATGGTAAATATCCCCTCACAAAAAACTGCGAATGACCTATTCGTAATCTATAGGGCTTATCCGTAATTTGAAGAAACGGAGGAGGCTTTTCGTAAATGTGGCTAGGCCGACACGCGGCGCGCTCGTTGGCCGGCAATCCCAGGCGACATTATATGGTAAATATTATTAGACTGTGTGTTCAATTTCACCCGCATGGAGGAAGCAAACCCTTCTTGTTGGGTAGACAAAACGTGTTGAGGCATGCGAGCATGTTTTATCCCAGACGAGCTGTTGTTCGATTTGAGATCGATGCCCATATATACCATCCAAGCCTATACCTGAAAGTAACAGGCCGGGCCAAACTCGAAGCAACTGGAAGTATAGCTGTTAAACGGGTCGGCCCAAACCGGTATCAACACAGTGGTAGAAATTGGGCCTCGCAAACCGTAAGAGGAGGCTCCCTGCTACGCCGTCCCGGGATTAGCCATGTGCGGCTACCGCACCGGCCAAGTTGTTGTAATGCACGGTGTGTTAAGGTGAAGGCCTATATACAGTCATGATGAAATTAATCTTATGTTGTTTATTTAAAATAAGTTGTAGTAGTATATAATGACTATTGTTCTAAATATAACACTTCCGGATTAACCCGTTTACACGAAACGACTACGAAAATGTAAACGTAGTACTATTCATGCGCGAGTCCACCTCCACAGGTGGGTTGGACGCTAAGCTTGAACGCAACGAAACGAATATGGGGACGAAGGCGTGCATATGGTAATCAGCGTTCATCTTTCATTCAGATTTTAATTTTTGTACAACTTTTAAAGAGAGATTTACATTTATACTTTAATATTTATGTAACTTTTAAAAAAAGATTTATAGTAGTGTTGAAGGAAATTTTTATTCCAACAAGAAGCACCTCTCTTTCATATATACTCTACATCGGTGTAAAGCGATAAGCTAGCATGCTGCGTTAAGTCTCCTTTGAAGAAGCGATAATGCAATTTGGAGATCCAGGCTTTTCATCTATCTCGTAGGGAACCAGATCTGACTCGTACTTGAAGATTTCTTGTATGCGGTTGTGATGTACCGGGACTTCTGCCATCTTGCCCCTCCAGAAATCATACCTGTAAAACATATATAGGATTAGCACCACTAACTCGAGCTGAACCTTTCAGCTAAAATACTACGGAAAAAGAAAAGGAGATTCGGAAACTATATAGCGATGTAATGCACACTTTCAGCACCAAAATGCATATAAAAATCAAAACGAAAAAAGAGAGAGGTTATATGTTGGAGCTGAAACTTCAGCTTTTGAAAGATCAAACAAATAAAATTGTTACTTTGATTGTAAATAAAGAGTATTAACAAAGATGTAAAAAGGAAGCGTGTGCTTTTACCACATCACCCCGCCGCCACTCTTGAGGACGGCAACGTCAGTGGAGCAGAGATCTTCGAGTATAAGCGCTCTCCCTTCCTGCAAGGTGAGGCTCTTCAAGCTCACCACCGTCTTCTCCCACCTCTCCTGCCTGTAGTCAGCCATCACCCACACCTCCATCACCTCCTCCACAACCACCACCAGGCACAGCTTCCCCTCCACGGCCACTATCTTCTTGCGCGCCCACATGTCCGCCCTCTCCTCCACCTCCGGCGGGAGCCCGATCAGCGTCCACGTCTCGCTCTTCATATCGAACGCGAAGATGTCCTGGGACCCGCTGAGCCTGTCCGGCCACCGGAGCCAATGCATGGCCCCGTGGGCCATCACCGCCGGGCCAGCGGCGAAGAGTGACGCCGGCCAGACCATCACGTCCGCCGAGCGCCGCCACACGCGTCTCCTCGAGTCGAAGATCTCGCAGCGCAGGCAGTCCCCCAGCGCCGGGATCGAGAGCCGGACGATCTTGAACTCCGCAGCGGTGGAGGGGCGGGCGACCATGGCGGTGGCCGCCGTGAGGAAGCGCACCCTCGGGTTGGGCAGCGCGCGCCACTGCCTCGTGGCGGGCTTGCACACGTAGTAGCGCGCCTTGCGCGCGGTGTCGGCCCTGACGCAGCACACGAGGCCGCTGTGAGCGGCGACGGCCTCGATGCGAACGTGCTTGGACGGCAGGAAGTCAAGGGAGATGGGCGGCGTGGGGGAGTGCATGGAGACGAAGGTGGCGGAGAAGCGGTTGCGCGTCATGCTCTGGACGAAGTAGCCCGAGACGGCGTGGGCGCGGCGGCAGTGCAGCGGCGTGAACCCAGGTTCGTACGTAAGCCGGCGCCACTGGCTGGACACCTGGCGACACGCGGCAAGGTCGTCGAGGGAGACGCGGGTGAGTACCTCAAACACCTGGTCCTCTGGCAAGCCGCCGTCGTCGCCACAATGGCTGCCTTCGCATTGCTCCGTCGACATGGCCAAGGAGATTCTTTATCTCCTTGTTACTGACAACTATGGAAATTAAGCCTCTCCCTGTTTTATCCATTGTAAGCTAAACTAGTTTGTGTCGGAGTCTGCAACTAGAGTCTGAAAAGAAAAGGTAAAGTTCAGACTCTTCCGAGTTCAGGTCTGTTTCGGTAGAAGGCAGAGGGATGTATTTTCGGATGAGTCACAGCAGTATGGTGTCCGAGTAGACTGTGTGTTCAGTTTCACCCGCATAGAGGAAGCAAACCCTTCTCATTGGGTAGACAAAACGTGTTGAGGCTTGCGAGCATGTTTCATCCCAGACGAGCAGTTGTTCGATTTGAGATCGACGCCCATATATACCATCCAGGCCTTTACCTGAATGTAACAGGCCGGCCAAACTCGAAGCAACTGGAAGTATAACTGTTAAATGGGTTGGCCCAAACAGATATCAACACAGTGGTAGAAATTGAGCCTCGCAAACCGTAAGAGGAGGCCCCCTGCTAGCCGGCCCGGCATTAGCCATGTGCGACTACGGCGCCGGCGAAGTTGTTGTAATGCACGGTCTGTTAACGTAATTCAATGTTATTTGTTTGTTGAGACACCCCAAATTTCAAAATTTTGGTTTATTAATTTATTTGGATTTTATTTGAATTTTATTCGAATTTTTCTGAATCTATTTGATTTTATTTGAGCCTTGTTTTGTCTCCTTTCCTTTTCGGGAAAATGGCCCCGAAACCCGCTTTCCGTTTCCGGATTCCGCCTCCCCTCCCTTGCTCGGCCTTCGGCCCACGCCGCCTTTTCCCCCTGGGCCTCGCCCCATGCCGGCCCGCTTCCCTCCCCGGCTTGCTCGCCTCACCCGGACCGGTTTGCTCCTGCGCGGCCCAGCTTCCCTTGGCCCGTCAGCTCCAGCCTGGCCCAACCCGTCGTCTCATTCTAGTTTGTGTTTCTGTCAACTTCTTGCTCTAGTGCTTCCATTTTGTGAATGGCAATTTGAAGCACAAGGACCTGCAAGGGCATATGGTGAGCTCTCAGGTATATGGCAGCGTGGATGACACGCCGGACGAAGAGCAGGAACAAAATGGAGACCGATTCTGACACCCTGGCTGACGAAAACGACAACGTCATGGACGAAGATGTGGCGGAAGACAGCAACGACACACCGTTGGAGTAGCGGCGGCATATAGCACCAGTCCGAAAATACCTGGAGCCTCCTAACCTGACCCAAGATTACTCTGACATGTACATTGCAATGCGCCAATGCGCACCCTTGTTCCATCAGAAAACAACGTGTATCGAGTATCTCGGTCAACTTCAAGGAGGCGCATTTGTTATATCGGTTTTTGGATGGCTATTTCGTGGTCGGTTTCAAGACCTATTCGATCTGTACAACTTCAATGCCCTCGACGCATCACTCATGAGATGCTGGACATTATAAGTGTTTGTAATCACAGTTTACATTCGTGTCATACCGATAAAGATCCGATATATATGGTCCTTGATTTTGTATATGTAGATACATGCTCATGCAAGCAGAAGTAAGAAAACAATCAGTAAGTTTCCTCAACCCACATATGGCGTCCAAGTAAACTATAAACGAAAATTTAGAAGTCGTCCACGAGTATGTGGAGAAAGTATTGTTGGCTCAATGAAACAAAAAATTTATACTTTTACCCCACAACTTAGGGTAAATGCTTCATCCAATTGCTATACTTGTTGCTTTATACTATATAACGCAGCTTGAAGTTAGGTACAATGACCATGGCGACATGGCTGTGTAGGTTTCACTGGGTTCTACTTGTAAAAAAACCAAGACAGAATCGGGTAATTTACTTTGATTCTAAAAAGAGCGGCACCCACAACTTGACATCTATCAGAGATTTACTCGACACGTCGTTCGATGTCTATAAATTTTGTGGAGGCCCACACAGGAAGAACCTAGCGACGTTGAAGCATATTTACAATTTTCCGGTATCCGCTACTATGCAATAATCCTTCACACTCCATAATAATACTTTCGGAACTAATTAGCCTATTATATTTTGGTAGTGCCACCGGCAATCAAAAGGTACTAACCAATGTGGATTCTACGTTTGCCACAATATGGAACTCTTCATTGGTTCAAAGACGACTAATATTATAGAGGTTTGTCAATCTTGCAACAATTATTTCCACTTATTAATTTATATACACGCAAGATTTTACTTTTCCCATCACAAGCTTGACAATGCATTGAATCTGCGTTGGAATATACTGACCTGCTAGGTATTCGAGGATAACTTTGTGCCTTCTTGATGCGTGAGGTCATTAATCCAAAAGGCAAACACCACTCAAGGCTTGCCTGAAGAGATGTGAATTTGTTAGTGTCGGCACTTGGGGAACAGGCCTCTCACCGAGCTTACTTGTTGATTGAGGGATCAACCAAGCCCTTTTTTCCGCGGAGGGCCAATGTTCGAAGAAGGCCGTGCAAGTAGGTCGAGCTACCGAAGAGGAGGATTTTTATACTGGTTAGGGCC
This sequence comes from Guadua angustifolia, assembly GCA_036346375.1. Lineage (NCBI taxonomy): Eukaryota > Viridiplantae > Streptophyta > Magnoliopsida > Poales > Poaceae > Guadua > Guadua angustifolia. Next base: position 41,025,096 of record CM070514.1, read on the forward strand.
TCTCACGATCGAGATAACAACCCTACGTCCAGTGTTTCTTTGCTTGTTACCTGGGTGCTTACAAGGGCCTAGCAGTAGGGGTGGGCAAAAAAAACCGAAACCGAAAAACCGAATCGAACCGAACCGAATTAACCGATTATTTCGGTTTTTTCGGTTTTCGGGTTTCGGTTCGGTTTTTATTTCACTGCTATTCGGTTTTCGGATTTCGGTTCGGTTATTTTGCTCAAAACCGAAATCACCGAGAAACCGATCGACCAAAATCGCTCCACAATATCGTAGTCCACCCCCAATCTCTCTCCTTTTCGGCTCCTTCGTCCTCGGTGAGGAAAGAGATGCGATCCCGTTCTTCTCCCCTTTCTTCAGATCTCTCGCTCTCCTCCAGATCCTCCAGATGACCAAATCTCTCTCCCGAGTCCCGAGTCTCATTCTCTTCTCTGGATCTCTCCCTTTCGAAGAATCTCCCCACTTCGCTCCCCAAGAGAGGCTGTGGTGGCGACACCCACCCACCACACCATCACCCATGGCGCAAGGTGAGTCCACCGCAAGGTCCCTTCATGCATCCTCTAGTTATTGCCTTCTCGAGCTCACGATCCGTTCATTCATTCATGGGTATCCGGTTGATTCTTGGCAAGACGGACCGGAGCTGCTCACGCAGGCGTGGCGCTTGGCGCTGGTGCGCCTACCCGAGCCCGCTTCGTGGATGTGCCGTAACGGACGAGAGGTGTTCTACTTCTGCGAGGCCACATGGAGCAAAGTCGCGTGTTTCCATGGCAAACGATTTCTTTGCTTTCTTTGCATCTGAGTTCTTGGTTTCTTCTGGTGTTTGTTTTTTGTTCCACACGAAATGCAAGAGCCGACGGACCTCGCAATGTTGGTGACCAAATCAAGATGTTCTAGGTGTTGTACAAGATCATCTGCAAGGTAGGTGATCGCCACGGTTTTGCTATCTAGCTCAAGATCCTCTAGCTTTGTTGTTGCTATCGATTTCCAAATGTGTTGTGTGTTGTCCCTAATTGTGGACTTGTTTTTGGGCTCCCTAAATTTTGGATTCTACTTAGAAGTCCAGGAACTTGAGATGCTTCCGTATAATCTTTTTTATGAAAGAAATTCAGATGAATGTGAACCCACATTCAGATAGTGTGTACTACCGATTTTTCTCGAAAAAGTAGTGGTTTTACTCGTTGTTTACAAAGAAACAATCGCCCATAGTATCTGCCTATCGACCCATCCTGCGGAGTTGTCCCATGTCTTGCCACCTCTCCAAAGCAACCTCCACCTCGAGCGAGGCCATCTCCATGACTCCAAGGATGCGGATGCGGATGTAATGGAGGATGCGATGATTCGGTTAACAAAAACCGAATTAACCAAACCAATTAGTTCGGTTAATTGATTCGGTTTTAAAGCCATTCGTTCGGTTCGTTAGCATAATCAAAAACCGAAATATTTTAAAACCGAAAAAACCGAATTAACCGAATGCCCACCCCTACCTAGCAGGGCTTAGCTTTGCATATGCCCGATTACAAAAGAGTATGTATATTACTATGCTTGTACATGCCTTCTCTAAGATGGTGTGCGTGTTTTCTCCCCCCCTTTTGGCGTGTTCTGAGGAGGTATTTATAGGTGGTTTACGATGACCACATCTGAATGTCACGCCCTTACGTGTCCTCGTGTAGCAGCAACTATCCTTGACTCTCGCCACGCGGCGTCGTGGATGTGATGGGCCCGAACCGTGGCGCAACGGCTATCGCAGCAACCGCCACGTCACTTTTATAACCCGAGCATGACCTTCGGGGCATGCTCGGGGATCTTCCTTAGTCGTGGCCGACCTTGGCAGCCAGCCCGGGCAACCATGCTCGGAGGACTGAGCCGCATGCTCGCTGATGGGTATGGTCAGCAGCCGGTCCACCCGAGGATCATCCTTTGGGATGATATTAAAGAGAAGCATGGTCAGCTGAAGAAGGGCTGCCGTGGCTTGATGGTCCTCATGGTAATTTATCCAATCCCCGACAGCTAGCCCCCGAGGCTCAAGTGGAAGAACCACTTGCTAGGAGCCTTCCTCTTGAGCCTTTAGACTCATAGGAGGGATTGGGATCTCGTGGCGAAAAACCACCTTGGCATGGGGCTGAAATCCTGCGGCGAAGCATTGCCGCAGCATCCGAGCAATCCTTACTCGGGAATGGAGTTAGGATCCCGCAGCGAAGCGCTACTGCGACACCCGAGCAACCCTTGCTCGCAAGTGACCATGCCCTGGCGGGATCGAGCATCTCGCCTTGGGCTCGACCAAAACGGGGCTTGGGAACGGAAGCAAAAGGTCGCAACGGTTCCTTCTCCGTGAAGCCTCACGGGTATGGTTCTGACAGTTTTTTGGAAAGTGTGCTTCTATTGGACAGTTTTGAAAACCGCGCCGCCGCGCGTCGGTTCGCGAACAGGAGTAGTTTTCTATCCGTTCGGCTTCTCCACCTATAAATACTCGGCGGGAATAGTATGGAGACTTTTTTCTTCTACATCTCGCCGTCAAGCTCCAAAGCTCTCCATCCTTCAAGTTCTTTCGCCCCTACGCCCCTTTTTCTAAACCTTTCCCATGGCGAGGGACAAACGTTCGACGCCACCGCCCTCGCCTGTCCGGCCTTCGAAGACGCGGGTAGCGCCAGCCGAGGAGCCTCCGAACCAGCATTTGGATTGTGCCGATGGGATGGAGACAAGCGACCTGAAGATCTGGATGGAGGAGTACTGCCAGAAGAACTTAAGGCAGCTTGCGGAGGAGGCGAGGCTGGCCGAAGATACGAAGGCCGTGGAGCGCAAGTCGCTGGAAGATGAAGTTGCTGAGTTCCGGGCCAAGCTGGGCAGAGCCGCCTCGGGTTCTCAGGCGAGAGAGTCCGAGGAAGAAGATGAAGACGCGGCACCCTATATCCTGAGGTGTCGGCGCCCGAAAGACACGCTGGAGGAAGCCGACACGGGCGAGCTTGACCTTTCAACATCGGATGAGGCCGCCGAGGATGAGGGACTCGTCCACGGTGAGCCTTTATTTTTCTTATTTTTCTTTCTGCTTCTTGCTTTCTTTGTCCTTATCCGAGCTACTCCCACCCTGTTGACATGGACGCGATAGCCCCTAGGGGCTCCCCTAACAGCTGACGAGGTCCTTGATCGTGTCTTAGAGGAGGAGCCCGCTCTCCTCGCCGATCGCGCAATGATCGAGGAGCCCCCGAGCATACAGCATGCTCGGGAGGAGGCTGTGCCGCCCCCGAGCGAACCTCATGCTCGGGCAGACGCCGCGCTGTCCTCGAGCGAATCGCACACTCGGGCGGACAGCGAGAAGACCCTAAGCGGACCAATCGCTCGGGAGGAAGGCACGATGTCCCCGGGCGAACTACATGCCTGGTGGGATAATAAGGGAGTCCCGAGCGAATTCCCTGCCCGGGAGGACTCCGTGGAAATCCTGGGCGAACTCCCTGTCTGGGCGGAAGGCCAAGTCCCCCCGCCAAAGTCACCCGAAGGGAGCCTTGCGGATCTTCGGGGGGTGAACATCGCCAAGGTTTTCTGAGACAACCTCTACGTTCGTCTTGGCTGGATAGACATACTTCCCTCCTTGTTGTGGTGGTTTCTTCTTTGGGGTCCTGGGGGGTGTCTGAGGCCTTTCTGTCTACAGGTTCTTCAAGAGACCATGAAGGACTTCGGCTCGGCGACTGCTTTGCCCGAGGTCTTGGTCAAGCTGCACGCCGACCACGACGCTCAGGTGGCCGAGCTTGAGCAGCAGATAGACGACCTTGAGGCCAGAGGTCTGCTGATTATGGAGAGATGCCGCCAGGCCGAGGAAGACATCACCACGAACAGGGAGAAGTTTAGCAAGCTCGGGCTAGAGCTCGAGCAAAAGAAACAACACTCCCGAGTTCTTGAGTCGAAGGCGGCGGAGCTGGGCCGGGCTGCACGGGAGGCTGCCGAGCTTGCTGACCATGGTAAGGAGGAGACAGAACAGCTCCACCAGGAAGCCCGCAAAGGACGGGAAGCTCGGCGGAAGGTGCTCGACCTTGAGGCTAGGCTTGATGAAACGAGGCAAAAACTCTCCACAGCGCTTAGAGGAGCAAGGCCCGGGGGGTAGGCAATTTTTCTTCTTCTCTTTTGTATTGCTTGACGTTGTGAATAAAGCATAGTTCTCCCCAAGACTCCGTCCCTTGTCCTATGCCTTTGTTATTTTTGCATCTTTCCTCTAGTTGCCTGCGAATAACGAACACAAAACGAACATATAAAAGATAGGCAAGTAGGAATATAAGCTAGGACGGAGCATGGACGACATAAGTCCAAAAGATAGATAAAGTAGAATCGTGAGTCAGGATGAGGCACTGCAGGTCGCGAGTGAACTCGTACGACCTCATCCCGAGCATGGATTAGATGCCCAGGGAACTTGACATGGGTCAGATACCTAGCAGAAAGGTAACTGGCAGGTTGTGCATGAAACCACACCACCGCATCCCAAGCATTGATCAGACGCACAGGAGAAACTAGACATGGATCGGATGCCTAGCAGAAAGGTAACTAGCAGGTTGTGAATGAAACCACACCGCCACATCCCATGCATTGATTAGACGCACAGGGGAAACTAGACATGGTCGGATGCCTAGCAGAAAAGTAACTAGCAGGTTGTGAATGAAACCACACCGCCGCATCCCATGCATTGATCAGACGCACAGGGGAAACTAGACATGGATCGGATGCCTAGGTACTGATTGGTCATGAGAGGACTCATGCCATGACATCCCGAGCATGGATCGAATGCTCGAGGAACTGACAGTCGAGGCGTGCTCGAACTGCCGCATCTTGGACATGGATCAGACGTCCAAGGAAAGAAATGGGCAGGTCATGAGAGGACTTATGCCGCTGTATATGGGCAAACCTTGGCGTGGAATGGCATAAGTGTTCAAACATAATGTCTGCTCGTAGAGATTTAAACGTATATTCGAGCGAAAAACACGCTTGAAACGTGAACAATCTTCGAGCGGAACGCTTGATCGGGCAAGGGGGATGGAATTTGAGTCTGAACGTGCTCGGTGCGAAACAGAAACGATTCCTGAAAACACAACAACAAATGCAAGATGATCGCGCGGAAGATAGGCAAAACAGAATCGTAAGTTAGAATGAGATACCAGCGACACAGGCCTTTTTGAGAAAAAAGCGTTAGTTCGATAGCTCGTTCCTACTAATCCCCTGCTGCGAACGAAGGTCGTGCACCTAAGTTGCAAGCACGAGCTCGTTCGTAGGAGAGTAAAAATATGTTCGTTGCTTCCTCGACCAAGCCACCGATTCTTCCGAGTTGCGAGCATGGGCTAGGTCAGGAGAGGGGAACGCGCGAGACCTTAACTTCCTCAATGTCCCGGACTCATACTCCTAAGTTTGCGAGCATAGTCCTGACGAGGAAGGACGTGCGGTTGCCCGCCAAAACGCCAAGAACGAGCAAGCACGGAGGACTCGACTAGGGCTCGAACCGCCAAGAGGGCGCTTACTTGCAATCGTGGTCATGCAACAAGAACTATCGGATGGTAATCGGCTTACAAAGACGGACACCTCTGGCGGCAAGACTGGTGACCTGGTGCTTGCTGTGGCGCTTTGAGCGTTCTTGCGCATGTTAGCTAAACCTTGAAAGCGAATGTTCCTGCCCAACGCGCTCGTCCTATCACCAAGATCGTGAGAAAAAAGATATGCCCTTATGCGAGACTGAGTCGGCTTATCAACAGGCAGTGACCTTGAAAACATTCACAAAATCTTGAGGGTGACGGACTTCACGTGAGCGAAGGAACCGGGTTTTAACAGGAAAAACACCTGAGCAAGCGCGAAACATAAAGGTAAACACATATTTAAACAAAGAATTTGCGCAACTGGTTGATATTCCAGGAGCTCGTGAGCACCCGACCATCTTTCATTGCCAAGCGGACAGCCCCCGAGCACGCCACCAAGACGACCGTGAACGAACCTTCCCATCTGGGGGAGAGCTTGTTGGTCTTCGACGTGTCCTGAATTCGACGTAGGACGAGGTCGCCGACTTGCAAGGTCTTTGGCCGAATTGACTTAGCCGCATGCCTACGAAGAGCTTGTAGGTAGACGGCAGATCGCAGCAGCGCTCCTTCGCGTGTCTCTTCAGCAGGTCGAGGTCGAGGAGGCGCTCGAGATCTTGGTCGATGCTGTCGATCAGGTGCACTCTTTGGGAACCCAGCACAATCTCGATGGGTAGAATGGCCTCGCACCATAGATTTAGCCGGAAGGGCGTCTCGCCCATAGCCCGGCTTCTGTCAGAAAGTGAATCGACCAAAGGACGTAAGGGAGCTCGCCCACCCAAGACTTCTTGTGTGTCGGGCGAGGTTTTTGAAGACCTCTTCTTGATCCCTCAAGGATTTGGCCGCTTGCTCGCTTCGGTCGCTCCGCTGTTCTCATGGATGAGCCATGAGGTGAAGTAGACTTTTGTCCCGATATCTTCGCAATAGGCCTGGAACAGTTCACTAGTGAACTGAGTGCCGTTATCCATGTTGAGGTGATTGGGGACCCCGAAATGCGTCACCATGTTGCTGCGGAAAAACCTCCTGGCCACTTGAGCCGAAATAGTTGATACGGGCTCGGCCTCGATCCACTTAGTGAAAGTGTCGACGGCCATGAGCAAGAATTTGCAACCCCTTTGACCTCGGGGGAAAGGTCCGAGTATATCGGCTCCCCAGGTCGAGAACGGCTATGAGAGTGGGATAGTTTGGAGATGGCATGCCCGGCAAGTCGCCACGATCGCCCAAGCGTTGGCTAAGGCCGTCGGCTAATAATACCCCAACCGGAAGGCTTTGCTCACAAGCGTCCGGAAGGACGAGTGAGCCCCACACACTCCCTCATGGATATCTCTGAGAAGAAAATTACCCTCTTCTCGTGATATGCACTTAGAAAGGACTCCAAGTGCCCCTTTGCGGTATAAGGCGCCCTCAATCAGTTTGTACGGAGAGGACCACCTTATAAGCCGGGAACGCTCGGTTTCTTCCTCGAGCAGTGTCCCATGCGCGAGATACTGGATGAACGGCGTTATCCAATTCACACCATGCTCGAGGAGGGAGACGTCACCGCTCATCTCCGATGCCTCTTCTACAAAGGGAATGGAAGGCTTGAATAGATGCTCGACGATTGCCCCAAGCGGGCGGGCATCTGAGAGGAATTGACCTTGGACAAATGGTCGGCCAGGAAATTGTCCTTCCTGGGAATGTAGAGCACTTCGAAATTTCTAAAGTACTGCTCCATCTTCCTCACCTCAACCAAGTAAAGCGCCATTGAGCTATCGGAACACTGATACTCCTTATTAACTTGGTTGACGACCAATTGCGAATCACCTCTTACAGTTAGTCGCTGGATCTCGAGTGCCTTGCATGCTCGCAGCCCGGCCAAGAGGCCCGTTGTTGGTCGCGGTGAAGTGCAATTGGATAACGTACTGGAGTTGGTCCACCCGAGGATACCAAAGACGACACCAAATTTCGAGCCGCTCAGAAGCTCGAGATCCGTCAAAGTACATGGTCCAACGATCTGTTTCGGATTCCTTGGACTCGCCAACGGTCGGGGCTGGATTCGTCCATTCGGCCACAAAATCCGCCAAAACCTGATACTTAATCGCCGTGCGAGCCGAGAAGTGAATATCAAACTCGACGAGTTCCATAGCCCATTTTGCTATGCGGCCACCAGCATCTTGGTTTCTTAGGATCTCCCTAAGTGGAACATTGGTCGGAACCACGACCTTATGAGGCTGGAAATAGTGGCGTAGCTTCCGAGAAGCCATGAGTAATGAGTACAACAGCTTTTGGACCTCGGGGTACCGCTCCTTTGGTCCATGCAAGACTTCACTGACGTAATAAATTAGCCGTTGTACTCCAACTCTTTCGGCCGTCAGCACGGCGCTTACGACTTGCGGGGTTGCTGCCAAATACAAGAGCAGGTCCTCCCCGACCTTGGTGTTGTTAAGATGGATGGGTCGGATAGGTACTGCTTCAGCTCTTCAAAGGATCGATTTGCTTCTTCAATCCATGCAAATCCGTCGTGCTTACAGAGCGCCTTGAAGAAAGGCAGCCTGCGCTCGCCCAACCGAGAGATGAAGCGACTTAGAGCCGCCATGAGTCCGGTCAAAGTCTGGACCTCCTTGATGCTGCTGGGTGGTCGCATTTTCCCAATAGCTTCTATCTTCTCTGGGTTCGCTCCGACGCCTTGCGGGTTGATTATGTAGCCAAGCACCTTACCCGCTTTTACCCCAAAGACACATTTTTCTGGATTAAACTTTATTTGATACTTGTTGAGGTTACAAAAGGTCTCTTCAAGGTCGGACACATGACCTGAGGCAAGTCTGCTTTTGACCACAATGTCGTCTACATAGACTTCTAATTTTTGCCCTATCTGGTCTACAAAAGTCTTCTACATCAAATGCTGAAAGGTCGCTCCAGCGTTCCTAAGACCGAAAGACATGGTCGTGTAGCAGAACGTGCCGAACGGGGTAATGAAGGAAATCTTCTCTTCATCCTCGGGTGATATGCCGATCTGGTGATAGCCTGAATAGGCATCCAAGAAACTCATCACCTGGAATTCCGTTGTTGAGTCGACTAGCTGGTCTATTCGAGGCAGCAGGAAATTATCCTTAGGACAAGTAGCGTTCAGGCTCGTGTAATCGACGCACATGCGCCACTTGCCACCTTTTTTCTTGACGATGACCGGATTTGCCAGCCATTCCGAATGCTCAATTTCTCGAATAAAGCCAGCCTTGAGAAGTTTGTCGAGTTCATCCCGGATGATTGCTTGTGTTTTCTGGGGAAAAACGCCCGAGCTTCTGGCGCACAGGCTTTTTATCAGGCCGAATAGCTAGCCTGTGCTCAATCACTTCCCTTGGGACTCCGGGCATGTCTGACGGTTCCTGCTTAACACGCCTGGCGCTCCTCTGGAGGAAAGTGATGAGCTCGAGTTCCTATTTGGGGTCTAAGGAAGATCCCAAATGCACGACCTTGGTCGGGTCCACGTTGCTTAGCGGCACTGCCTTAGTCTCTCCCCCCGGCTGGAGGGCAACTTTCGGATGGGACTTCTGCGGTCCTTGGTCGTGACCCTCCGAGGCAAACCGCTCGACCATGTCGAGTGATCTCTCGTTGCAACTCAAGGCCGCCTTCGGGTTCCCTCTTATGGTAATTACGCCCTTGGGGCCGGGAACCTTCAGACACTGGTATGCATGGTGCGTGGCGGCCATGAACTTGGCGAGGGCTGGCCTGCCGAGGATGGCGTTGTAGGCCAGCTCGAAGTCGACTACGTCGAAAGTGACCATCTCCGTTCGAAAGTTGCTTGGGCTCCCAAACGTAACGGGCAAGACGATCTGGCCGAGGGGTTTAATCGAAGTGCCCGGGACAATCCCGAAGAAGGGGACTGCAATACTCTTAATCTTGGACCGAGGCACCTGCATCTCGTCCAGGACCCTAGCGGCTATGAGATCCAGGGAGCTCCCACCGTCGTGTTACTGATGGTCGAGTTCACGACCAGAGGGAGCCTTTGAGGCTTGGTCATTCCAAGGGGACAATCGTCCTTGGAGAAGTTAATAGGTAGCTCGGACCATCTGAGCTGCTAGACGGGAGGCTTGCCCTGCGCGACATGGTGCACCTCCCGCGCCGCCTCCTTCAAGTCCCTGCAGGACTTGTAGGCGAAGGAGCCCCCAAATATAATTGCAATATGATTGCGAGGCTCCTGGTAATCCATATCTTCATCGTCTCCGACTGCGGGTGCTTTTCCTTTTGCCTTACCGTTCTCCCTTTGCTCCGAGAGCGTGGGCATAGGGCCCTTACATTGAGAATCGCTCCGAGCGCAGTAACGCCCAAGTTCTACAATTACGAAGGTCGTGCCCGCGTGCCTTATGAAGCGGGCAGAAACGGTCACTTGGTGGCATATCTTGGCCGCTGCGACCTTGGTTTGCCAAGCTTGTGCTTTCATTGTCACCGAGGCGGTGCCCGGCCCTTCCCTTCCCTACCGCTGGGTTCGAAGCTTGCGGTGGGTGATGCTCGATCGCCGCCACCATGCCCGGCGCGGAGGGCCTTTTTTTTTTCTTGAACTTCTTCCTTTCTTCGGAGTCTTGATTCTTCTTGCTCGCGGGACCCTCCAGTTCGATCGAGGCGGAGTTTCCTTCATCCAAAGATCTTCTTCCACTGGACCGCCTCGTCGGCATTCGTGATACCGGCCGGCCAGTGGAACGTACTTCGCTGGCGATAGGTCAGGGTGAATTTTCAGGTCCTGCGTGAAGCGGACGTCCCGAACTCCGAACTTGAAAGCTCGGACGACCGCCTCATTTGAAATGTTGGGTATGGAATTTCTCACCTTAATGAACCTTTGAACAAAGTGCCTCAGAGGCTCGCCTTCGGTCTGGATCAGACGCTCGAGGTCGCGCTCTTTGCCCGGGCGAGTATAACAGCTCTGAAAATTTGCCCGGAGTGCTTCGCTTCGCTGATGCCAAGAGCGGGTCGACCCTTCCTTTTGGTTGAAGAGCCATGTTCTTACGGCTCCATCCAGGACCATCTACTAACGTATAGACAGGCTATAACTGATTCCAAGTCACTTATTATCTATTACATGTGGGCCAATATTTAATTTTATTGACAATGCTATAACTAATCCATAGGAGAGGTTGTCTATATGCTATCTATAGATGACATGGACATTTCTTATAGTTAGTACCATTGGAGATGTTTTATATATAAGCGTGTAGACCGATCAGATCATTCTCCAATCCATCATAGATCATGAACCGTATCGACCTCCACCTCTTTATAAGTAAAATTCCTTATCCAAACTGATGTCGGACAACATATCCAAATTTAACCTATCCTAACAAGTAACAAATAGATCGCATATCTTGCCAAATTCTGATGCCAACAGAGAAGTACTGTGGTCTTTTGTGGTTGTGTCTGGACAGAAATACATAGCTATTCAAGAACAACAGAATATATTATTAGACTGTGTGTTCAATTTCACTCGCATAGAGGAAGCAAACCCTTCTCATTGGGTAGACAAAACGTGTTGAGGCTTGCGAGCATGTTTCATCCCAGACGAGCTGTTGTTCGATTTGAGATCGACGCCCATATATACCATCCAGGCCTTTACCTGAAAGTAACAGGCCAGGCCAAACTCCAAGCAACTGGAAGTATAACGGTTAAACAGGTCGGCCCAAACAGGTATCAACACAGTGGTAGAAATTGGGCCTCGCAAACCGTAAGAGGAGGCCCCCTGCTACGCCGGCCCAGGATTAGCCATGTGCGACTACGGCGCCGGCGAAGTTGTTGTAATGCGCGGTGTGTTAACGTGAAGGCTTATATGGAACCATGATGAGATTAATTCAATGTTATTTGTTTAAAATGAGTTGTTGTAGCATATAATGACTATTGTTCTAAACATAACATCTCTGGATTAACTTGTTTACATGAAACGAGTACGAAAATGTAAACGTGGTGCTATGCAAACGCGAGTCCACCTCCACGGGTGGGTTGGACGCTAAGCTTGAACGCAACGAAACGAATATGGGGATGGAGGTGTGCGTACGGTAATCAGCGTTCATCTTTCATTCAGATTTTAATTTTTGTATTACTTTTAAAGAGAGATTTACATTTATACTTTAATATTTATGTAACTTAAAAAAAAGAATTATAGAAGTGTTGAAGGAAATTTTTATTCCAACAAGAAGCATCTCTCTTTCATACATACTCTACATCGGTGTAAAGCGATAAGCTAGCATGCTGCGTTAAGTCTCCTTTGAAGAAGCGATAATGCAATTTGGAGATCCAGGCTTTTCATCTATCTCGTAGGGAACCAGATCTGACTCGTACTTGAAGATTTCTTGTATGCGGTTGTGATGTACCGACTTCTGCCATCTTGCCCTCCAGAAATCATACCTGTAAAACATATATAGGATTAGCACCACTAACTCGAGCTGAACCATTCAGCTAAAATACTACGGAAAAAGAAAAGGAGATTCAGAAACTATATAGCGATGTAATGCACACTTTCAGCACCAAAATGCATATAAAAATCGAAACGAAAAAAGAGAGAGGTTATATGTTGGAGCTGAAACTTCAGCTTTTGAAAGATCAAACAAATAAAATTGTTACTTTGATTGTAAATAAAGAGTATTAACAAAGATGTAAAAAGGAAGCGTGTGCTTTTACCACATCACCCCGCCGCCACTCTTGAGGACGGCAACGTCAGTGGAGCAGAGATCTTCGAGTATAAGCGCTCTCCCTTCCTGCAAGGTGAGGCTCTTCAAGCTCACCACCGTCTTCTCCCACCTCTCCTGCCTGTAGTCAGCCATCACCCACACCTCCATCACCTCCTCCACAACCACCACCAGGTACAGCTTCCCTCCGGCCACTATCTTCTTGCGCGCCCACATGTCCGCCCTCTCCTCCACCTCCGGCGGGAGCCCGATCAGCGTCCACGTCTCGCTCTTCATGTCGAACGCGAAGATGTCCTGGGCCCCGCTGAGCCTGTCCGGCCACCGGAGCCAATGCATGGCCCCGTGGGCCATCACCGCCGGGCCAGCGGCGAAGAGTGACGCCGGCCAGACCATCACGTCCGCCGAGCGCCGCCACACGCGGCTCCTCGAGTCGAAGATCTCGCAGCGCAGGCAGTCCACCTGCGCCGGGATCGAGAGCCGGACGATCTTGAACTCCGCAGCGGCGGAGGGGCGGGCGACCATGGCGGTGGCCGCCGTGAGGAAGCGCACCCTCGGGTTGGGCAGCGCGCGCCACTGACTCGTGGCGGGCTTGCACACGTAGTAGCGCGCCTTGCGCGCGGTGTCGGCCCCGACGCAGCACAGGAGGCCGCTGTGAGCGGCGACGGCCTCGATGCGAACGTGCTTGGACGGCAGGAAGTCAAGGGAGATGGGCGGCGTGGGGGAGTGCATGGAGACGAAGGTGGCGGAGAAGCGGTTGCGCGTCATGCTCTGGACGAAGTAGCCCGAGACGGCGTGGGCGCGGCGGCAGTGCAGCGGCGTGAACCCAGGCTCGTACGTAAGCCGGCGCCACTGGCTGGACACCTGGCAACACGCGCCGAGGTCGTCGAGGGAGACGCGGGTGCGTACCTCAAACACCTGGTCCTCTGGCAAGCCGCCGTCGTCGCCACAATGGCTGCCTTCGCATTGCTCCGTCGACATAGCCAAGGAGATTCTTTATCTCCTTGTTACTGAAAGTTCGAACGAGGCAACTATGGAAATTAAGCCTCTCCCTGTTTTATCCATTGTAAGCTAAACTAGTGTGTGTCGGAGTCTGCAACTAGAGTCTGAAAAGAAAAGGTAAAGTTCAGACTCTTCCGAGTTCAGGTCTGTTTCGGTAGTATGCAGAGATGTATTTTCGGATGAGTCACAGCAGTATGGTGTCCGAGTAGACTGTGTGTTCAGTTTCACCCGCATAGAGGAAGGATACCCTTCTCATTGGGTAGACAAAACATGTTGAGGCTTGCGAGCATGTATTATCCCAGACGAGCTGTTGTTCGATTTGAGATCGACGCCCATATATACCATCCAGGCCTTTACCTGAAAGTAACAGGCCGGGCCAAACTCGAAGCAACTGTTAAACGGGTTGGCCCAAACAAGTGTCAACACAGTGGTAAAAATTGGGCCCCGCGAACCTGAAGGATCAAGGATACCGACTAGAGGGGGGTGAATAGGAGGTTTTAAATTTCTATCACTAAAATCAAATTTAATGATTATTAAGCCCGAATGACAATTTTGACACTTTCAATCCCTAACAATTCTAGTGATCACCAAATAATGTTTCTACTCAAGTATGTCAATAGCTAAACAAGTATTACACAAAGATGATCAATTTGCTAGAATTAATGTAAGAGTGAAAAACTACGCAAACCACAAATGATGAACACATGGATTTTATCCCGTGGTCTCGTAGAGTTGCCGGTCTCCCCTACTCCACGTTGAGGTGACTTGAACTTCAAATTTTATATGCTCTGACACGTAGCCATCTTCAATTAATGCTCTGACACGTAGCCGTTACAGTGCAAATTTTATATGGCCGGTACTACCGCTAAATGGGTGCGGTAGTACCGCACTTTGCTGAACCGGAAGAAAAAAGCGTTACGTTATATTGCTACGCGGTACCAAGTCTTGATAGTACCGCATTTTCGGTACTCTGCCCAAGCAACTTTCTGGTAGTCTTGGTAGAGGAGACCGAAACACATGCACTCTGCCATATAGCTACCGCCATAGGAGGTGCGATGAGTACGCTTTTATGATACTACGCCAATACACCAGTAGTACAAGCAACCTTTGAAATTTCAGATTTTGCGCCGATTTAAATGCACGAATGAATCTTTTAGACTTTGAGCCATATTGTATGCACTTTTAAGGTTCAAGACTCTCGTCAAGTCCCTCTTAATAGTACGGTTACTAATCTATCAACCCGATCTTTTCTTCCAACTCCGAGATCGGTAAAAGTGACTAGAAAATATCTCTAAAATTTATACCTTCAATTTTCTTGCTTCTTCGACGCGTACACCTTCCTTTTTGTACTTGTGAATATCCGACGTCCCTTGAACGATAGTTTTTCCTGTTTTCAACTTACTCATTGCAAATAACATTAGTCCCTTTTTCGTGATTGTCATTAATTACCAAAACCATTAAACACATGGGGGCCTAGATGCTTTCAGAACCGTAAGAGGAGGCCCCCTGCTACGCCGGCCCGGCATTAGCCATTTGCGACTACGGCGATGGCGAAGTTGTTGTAATGCGCGGTCTGTTAACGTAATTCAATGTTATTTGTTTGTTGAAACACCCCAAAATTTCAAAACTTTGGTTTATTAATTTATTTGGATTTTATTTGAATTTTATTCGAATTTTTCTGAATCTATTTGATTTTATTTGAGTCTTGTTTTGTCTCCTTTCCTTTTCGGGAAAATGGCCCCGAAACCCGCTTTCCGTTTCCAGATTCCGCCTCCCCTCCCTTGTTCGGCCTTCGGCCCACACCGCCTTTTCCCCCTAGGCCTCGCCCCACGCCGGCCCGCTTCCCTCCCCGGCTTGCTCCCTACTTGAGACCAGTTTGCTCCATGTGCCCAGCTTCCCTTGGCCGTCGGCTCGGCCCCAGCCAGACCGGTGCCTCCCAGCCCGTTTTCCTCCATGAGCCTGATCCCATGTAGCGTCCTGGCAGTCATGCCTGCTCCCCTTCTTCTTCCTCCCACCTGGTCCTCTCGCTGCTTCCCCTCTCCGACCAGGTGCTCGCCTCCCTCAGCACCGAATGTCAACTCCCGTCACCTCCGCTTGCTCCCCCATGCCATCGCGAAAATCATCGCTTTGGCCCACCCCGTCTCCTCCCCCAACTACCCCTGTTGAAAAAGATCACCATGCCGTTCTCTCTCCTTGCCGCTCTCTCTTCGTCCGGTCCAAGCCCCGCTCCGCCATCCTGCCGTCCTTGCCGCCGCGAATCCTGCTCCACCCACTCCGCCGCGAATTCCGCCACTCACTGTCGTCGCCGCAAAACCGGTGCTCTCTCTCCTTCGTCACTCGCTCTCTCTCTCCTCGCGCCAAAGCTATAAATAGCCCCTCCCCAGTCCGTTTTCATTACGCCGAGCACATGGTGGCTCCCTCATCCTCCCGCGTGCCCTCTCTCTCCTTGCGCCACCGCTTGCCCTCTCCATGAGTTTCTTCTTGACTCGGTGCCCTCTGCCGCCCTGCCTCTCGCCTTCCCTCCCCATTTTCCCGCTCCAGAGTCCCCAAGCTTCCTTGTGCCGCCCTCCATTTCCCCTCATTGCATGTCCCTCGCTTGTGCCTTTGTCTTCTTCTCTGGTCCAAACAACCCAGTTGTGCCCATCACCGCTAGCTCTCTCTCTCTCTCTGCCTTGGCTGGGGCCCGTCGTTAAGCGCTCCCTCGCTTGGTTGTCCAGCGGACCCTCATTGTCGACTCCTTCCAGCGCCACGAGGGCCCTTTGTCGTACCAACCACTTCGCCCCTTTGGACCGTCTGCGGCGCCGTCGGCCAAATTTCGTGGCATTATGCAGCCCATCAACATAGTGCCTCCGTTGAATTTCTTTTTCGGGTTTTTGATTTATTTAAAAATCCTAAAAATAGATTTAAAAATTCCACAAAATTCTCGAAAATTCCCAAAAATCCAAAAAATACATATTTTTGATCCGTCCAAGCCGCCGAGTCCAAAAATGATATCCGTTTCGCCATATCAAGTCCAGAAAATTCCAAAAATGCCCTTGAGCTCCGTTCCGGCCATTTTCCTCCCCGGTTCTTTCTCCGTTTTTCTTTCTTTAGTTGTTTTTATTCGTTTACTTATTGGTTGCGTTTTCTCGCGTTAAATCTGACGTCGGAACAACTCTCTAAGCGAAACCCAGAGCCGGAGTAGTTCTTGGAGTCGTGCTAGGAGCAAGCGCCGTACGAGACCAGACACGACATCGACTACTTCCCTCTAAGAGAAACCACGACCCCGCAAGGCAAGCCACACTCCTTGAACATGTTGATCCCATTATTCTGTATAATTACTGTATATATGTAGTTATTGTATTTATCTGTAAATAGAGTAGAAATTTAAAAAGGAGGCTGTCGGTATTTACGCTGACGGGACTCGAATCAGCAAACGAGGTTGACCACTCCCGGGATGGAAGTTATGGTTCGATGAGGGCGTCTTCGTGGTGGAAACCCTAATGGCTCTCTCGATGGATCCGGGGATCGGCAGATCAATGGACCGCAGTGATGTATCGAGTTGAGCCCCGGCGTGGGAAATAGCCCTACATCTGCTAAGTCTTTGTTGAGAAAATATGGGCGATTACAATGGTTCTTCTAATCTTCGCTTCTTCTCAACCTTGACCCTTATGTCTCTCCTGTGTCCCGCTTCTCCATGCACCGGGCGCCCTTATATAGGCGGGCGATCCGGCGGTGAGTGAGAAGATAACGCTATCTTGATCTCGACTCATTAATTACACCCATCATTTGAGCCTTATCTCAGCGACCCATGAATCATTTATTCGCCCGCCGCCGTAGCCTTGTCCTTCAAGCCCCATTTAATGCCGCTTGCGTGGCTTGCCCGATCCTTGGGATATAACCTCTGCGGCGGGTTTGGTGAGAGGCGTTAGAGGATGGAGCCATCGTCGTGTCGATAGCGAATCCTTCACAATTAATGGCCTTGACTCGGCATGTCGAGAAGGAGACTTGGTGAAGCCTTCTCCTTATTTTTTGGTTGCCTCGTGGCCCGACGAAGCCCAAACGCCCACTTGCTGCGAGGCGCCTCTTAAGCGGCGCCCGGTGGCGAGGCTTGATCGCCCACCGCCCCGAGGCACCACGCGGGCTACTCGCGTGGCGGTATGTAATCACCCACTTACTGCGCCCGGCCACGTGGGCTCTGCCGGTGGGCGGCGTAATGCCCACTTGCGCCCGGTGGCCGCTTCGCCCGTGGCAGCGTGATCGCCCACCTACTCGCCGAGGCCACGTGGGTTTCTCGCCCGGTAGGCGGGGCTTGATCGCCCACCGCCCGCTGAGCTGCCATCTTTGGGCGGTAGCCTTCTTGGGCTCACTATTCCCACGGCGGAGAGGTACCGGTGCAAAATACAAGCAGATTGCTAATTTGGAAAGACTTGACTAGTTAAAACCCACCGCCTTGTTAAAACCATGTTGATTATACCATATTCAGTTGTTAGCCCTAGGTTATCATTTATGAACCACCGTAGGTTAGCTATAATAATAATAACTACTTTTCAATTGTTGCTCAAAACCCCCGAGTCTTTACTCGGGTGCGTTTTAAAATACCTTTCTGGTTTGGAGGACAGTATTGGGCGGACCACGGAAGGTGGATGCTGGTCCAATTCCCAAACTGATGACAAGCCTAGTGTGGTGTGGTTTGGTGACGGGTACTAGTGGTGCGATGCAGCGTGGTACGTGTCTTCGGCAATTAAGGATCAACCCCTGGGCAAAGTAAATAACCTCAGTCCTCTCTCAACCACAAGTTGGGTCGGTCAGCTCTGTTGGCCTGATCCACGTAGACCGGTATATTGTCTTTCCCCTTGGAATGCCTACGGGTGGATTTCCATTCTCAGTGAAGGAATGGATCGCGTAACGTGTTTAGGGTGGAACGGGAATGGATGGGACATTCGCCGGTTCTCATAACAGTAGGTTTCCTTAGTTGGCCAGATCGTGATGCCCGCCCTGGCCCATGGGTCCTGGAAGCTAGGGATTTGCACCGCCTACCGGGTAAGAGCTAAAGAGGGGAAATTCAATGAAAGGCTATGTTCATCTCGGTCCACCCGCATGCATAAAAGTTGCATGTTACTCACGTGTGGCACCAACGACCGTAGATATCTTGTGGGTAAAGTTAAGTAGCTCTGCAGAGTGAACCAAATGGTATTCGAATATGTTGTATTTCCGGTTAATGAAGCTGGGTTAATTTAGGGTGATTCCTATAACTGAGCTTGAGTAGTTTTAATTATAAACCTGCCGTAATCTGGATTTTACTAATAACTTAGTGGTGGTGTTGTGGTGATGATATCGATTGATGGTTTGTATTTCTTTTGTACTATACGTAATCCTAGCGTATGCATCCACCAAATACCTAAACTAGTGCCAATTCCTTAAAACTCCGTGCATGTAATATTTAGAATTTCCGTGCATGTAATATGCAGACAAGAGGATCCTTGGATGTCACAGGAAGACTTTCATGACTTCGTTAAATGCGAGATTCACAAAACAGGTCCATTATGGGGCGTTAGGGGATCTTGTTAATCTAAGCGAGGATAAACACGAGTTGATGACTATGCACGGAGTTTCAACTTAATGGCGGACCCACCGCATGAGGCGACAAGATCAAATTGAAACATTTCTTTTGCGGGTTTGGCGCCGGCGTTAGCGTGGGAGTCTTGCGCCGAAACGACCACGTGACTGGTAGAGGCCATTAACTGCGTGCGAAGCCGAGGTTCGCGGGACCTCTGGTTAGTGGAAGCGCACCAAGGATCACCGATGGTGGGCCGTCGCGACCGCCCTTCAGCGAAACCAAAGAATCTGCATTACCGGCTCGATAACACCACCGACAATAGGAGGGACGGAGGAAAGCAAACCAACGTCCATAATGGCGATACAGCAGACGGATCGGCCTACCTCAAGTGCTACTAGCAAAATGGGTGGAACCACTTCTTCAACACTAGTGCGTAAATCGTTTGACGATCGATGAACTTCGAGCCAAAAGAGCCAAAGGTCTATGTTACAACTGTGATAACATTTTCACTCGGGGCCATCGTTGTAAGCAGCTGTTTTTCTTGGAAGTGGCTGATGAGGAGTTCACACCGAACGAGCCAACAATAGATGAGGACCCATCATTATCCATGTTGGCCGTTTTGGGTCCTAAACAAGGAGATACAATGCAAATTATGGTCCTTTGCCAGGGGGCAGCAGGTTGCATAACTTAGTGGATAGTGGAAGCACTCATAATTTTGTGAGCAGCTATGTCGCCTCTTTGTTGAATTGGGAACAATAGCCATCTTCATCAGTGTAGGTGACGGTGCCAGGAGGAGGACAATTACCTTGCCTGGGGATGGTGCCAAGCATCGATTTTCGGTGAACGAGCACACCTTTGTGGCGTCGTTTATTGTGATTCCATTGGAAATTTTTGATGTGGTGTTGGGGGTGTAGTGGCTCTGTTCTTTGGGAGACATCAAGTGGAATTTCGCCGACCTAACCATGACGTTTTCTCATCAAGGAGTACCAGTTAAGCTTACCGGGATGCTGCGTGAAAGACGTTCTCATCTGTTGTCTGTGCAATTAAGGGAAGGATCACGGCTACCACTCTTACTTGAGGCCTACGCCGATGTATTTGAAGACCCCCAGGGCTTACCTCCTCCACGTCGCTGTGATCACCGCATTTGCTTGCAGGAGGGTACAAACCCAATTGTCGTTCGACCTTACCGTTATCCATTTAAACAAAAGGATGAAATTGAGAAGCAATGCGACATCATGCTGAAACAAGGTATAATTCGTCCTAGTCAATCGCCTTTTTCTTCTCCCGTACTTCTCGTAAAAAAGGCCGATGGCACTTGGCGCTTTTGTGTGGATTATCGGGAACTCAATGCTCATACTATCAAAGATAAATTTCCCATTCCTGTGGTCGAAGAGCTACTCGACGAATTGAGAGGTGCAACCTTCTTCACCAAACTGGACCTTAAGTCAGGATATCATCAAATTCGTATGTGTGAGGAAGACATCTTCAAAACGGCCTTCGCACACACCATGGGCACTATGAATTTTTGGTGATGCCGTTCGGATTGTCCAATGCACCATCAACCTTCCAATCTTTGATGAATGATGTGTTCAGGGAGTTTCTCAGGAAATTTGTCTTGGTATTCTTTGATGACATCCTCATTTACAGTCGCACATAAGGCAAGCATCTCGAACACCTCCGTTTGGTATTAGACACATTGCGAGTACAACAGTTATATCTCAAACAATCTAAGTGTGCCTTTGCACAAACACGTATTGCATACCTTGGCCACATCATATCACACAATGGAGTATCAGCGGACCCTCTTAAACTTCAAGCAGTGGCAGAATGGCCGCGCCCAGAGTCAGTTTTAGCTTTGCGAGGCTTTCTTGGCTTGACGGGTTACTATCGGTGCTTTATTAAAAACTTTGCGTCTATAGCTGAACCATTAACAAAGATTACTAAGGTGCCAAAATTTTGGGTGGAATCACGGGTGAGCAATCCTTTGTGGCCTTAAAGCAATCATTGACAACCGCGCCGGTATTACAGATGCCTGACTTTTCCACCCCATTTGTTGTTGAATGTGATGCTTCGGGTACAGGAATTGGAGCCATGTTGCAACAATTTGGGCATCCTATTGCCTATTACAGTAGGAAGTTGGCTGGCCGACACATGAAACTTGCCGCCTATGAACGGGAACTCATTGGTTTATCAAAGGCCATCCGACACTGGAGACCATACTTATGGGGCCATTCCTTCACGGTGCGCACGGATCATGGCAGTCTCAATTTTTTGTTGGAACAAGCATTGGTTATGCCTCCTCAGCAACATTGGCTTAGCAAATTAATGGGGTTCGATTTTAAAGTTGAATACAAGCCCGGGAAAGCTAACTTAGCTACAGACGCATTGTCGCGAGCATTTCAACATTAGCCGGCTTGTGCTGCCCTCTTGGTTCCTCACGCCACCTTCCAAGAAGTATGGATGGCAACATTAAAAGCTGATCCGGAAATCCAATGACGTTGTCGGGAGCTTCTCGCAGCAGATAGCACTGATCGAGCCGACATGAATGCTCCGGACATAGGGCGTGTGCGCTGGACAATCAAAGATGGCCTCCTCTATTATAAGAACAAGCTCTTCGTTCTGGACGGCTCCCCACTTGTGGAGTCCTTCATAGCTTCAGTGCAAAATCTCACGCATGAAGGAAGTTTAAAAACAATTCACCGGCTTCGTTCATTATTTTTTTGGAAGAATTTGTGTCAAACGGTGGAACAATTTGTTGCGCAATGTCAAACATGTCAGCGAGCTAAGAGCAGTACATTATCTCCAGCCAGATTACTTCAACCATTACCAATTCCTTTACATGTGTGGGCGGACGTTTCTATGGATTTTATTACTTCCTTACCAAGATCACACTCAGTAATCGATACTCCTTGTGGTTGTGGACCGATTATCGGTATGCACATTTCATTGCGATGTTCAAGCCATACACAGGTATTTGATTGCCAAGGTTTTCTTTGATCAAGTGGTGAGGTTACATGGCATACCAGAGTCTATAATTTTAGATCGTGATCCAGTATTTTTGAGTTCTTTTTGGCAAGAATTATTTCAGCGAAGTGGAACTACGTTTTTGTTTTCTTCTTCTTACCATCCACAAACGGATGGATAGACAGAAGTGGTCAACCATATAATCGAGATGTATTTACGCTGTTTGGTGGATGATCATCCTTCTACATGGGTAAAGTGGCTGCCGTGGGCGGAATTTCGCTATAATACGTCATTTCATTCCAGTCTTAAGATGACTCCATTTGAACTGGTATATGGACGATCACCACCATCCCTCATACCGTATCAGCAAGGATCATCGGTTATTGATTCCCTTGATTGTCACTTGGTGGATCGCGATATTATATTGGCTCAAGCAAAGAGGCACCTGGCACAAGCACAAAATCGCATGAAACAAAAGCATGATGATCATCATCGAGGTGCAATTTGACACAGGATCGTGGGTTTGGCTGAAACTGCAAAAGCACCGGCAAGTCTCGGTCCGGAATAAACATTCCCATAAATTGGAACCTCATTTTTATGGACCCTTCTTGGTTCAAGATCGTGTAGGGCCGATTGCCTATCGTTTGAAATTGCGGACTCGCTTTCGTATCCTAGCGTCTTCCATGTATCTCTCCTCAAACCCTTCAAAGGCATTCCTCGAGACCATGTTCTGCATTGCGGATGATGTTGGTCGAAAATGGAACAAGCGGCGCTTTGAACCATATCAGCTGCTAGCACGGTAACTTCATGCGGGGACATCGGCGAGTTCTTGGTGCCTTTGGGCGGGGCAAAAAGCAGAAGAAGCTACTTGGGTTGATGCAATAGAATTGCGGCGACAACATCCTAGCTGTAAGCGAGGATAAGCTTAATTTCTAGGGGAGTAATGATCGCCTCGACTTTGGATCGCGTCTATTTCCGACGGAACATCCGCGCGAGCAATGGAGAAACCATGAAGGATTAGGATTCTATAGATAGTATTCTAATTATGAAAGAATTGTATTAGGAAAGTATCAAATAGAGTTGATATCGGACTCTGTAAAGACTACTCTATATATTTGTGCTAGAAGTAATAAAGAGGCAAATTTGAGTTTGCGAGAATAACAATCGAGCGATGGCTCGACTAACGACCAACTCTATCGTGTTCTTAGTTGATATTCACCACGTCGACTTTCGGTATTGCTCCGACACGCCCGGCGGTGACTCGTCGCGTTCGTACAAGGGCATCTGCCGGTTCAACTTCGATTTGGGGATGGAGCACATCTCGCGAGGCACCGGAAAGGAAGGCGTATCATAGCAACAACGCATTCTGCGCTTCTGCGATTCTTGGCAAAAGCGGATCGTCGGGATCCATGTCGATCGTCTCCGTCCATTCGGTTCAATGTTGGATGCCCAAGAAAAGGGTCGAGCAGTTAAATAAGTTGAAATCTGCGGATCGGTTGGGATCGATTTGCGAGTTGCGTGGCAAATGGAAAAGCGAATCACGGTAGAAGACCCTAGGAGGTCTCGAAATAAAGGATTTCGCTTCCTTCAGACAGGCGCTTCGACTTCGTTGGTTGTGGTACGCTTGGACAGACCAGGCTAGGCCATGGGCATGCTTTGCCATGTGACGACTCAGATCGTGCCTTTTTCCGCAAGCACCATGCTCACACTAGGAAATGGCAAAATAGCACGTTTCTGGGACTCCAATTGGCTACATGGGGTGTCACCACGTGACTTGGTACCATCCTGCTATTGGCTAGTCTGGAGGACAGGAGGATCGGTCAAGAATGAACTTCTCACAAGGAACTGGTTGTGGCCGTTGCGGAGGATCACCTCAAGCGCATAATTACAGGAGTTTGTCCAGCTTTGGTAGGATGTCCGTGAGTCCAGCTTCTTCCGAATGTGCAGGATTCTATTTCGTGGAAGTGGACGACACATGGAGAATATTCGGCTAGGATAGCCTACAGGGCACAATTCATCGGTTCTATTCCAGACAGTAACTATAGGATTATTTGGCACGTCAACGCGGAAGCGAAATGCAAGCTTTTCACTTGGTTATTCTTACAGGACAGGATTCTCACAGCGACAAGCTTGCTCACAGGTGATGGCCACATAGCGCCATTTGTGCGATGTGTGGATTAGAGTTCGAATCATCCAGACACTTCATTCTCCTATGCCTATTCGCAAAGCAGGTTTGGACGAAGGTGCTACACTTCATGAGCATAAACCACATTGCCATAGAGCAAGCATTGCTTCAAGTAAGCCCTTTTGCTTGGTGGAGATCGATTCGCTGCTCGGTTGCCGACCATCAACGCAAGGAGGCGGACAGTATTCTTATGTATGTCATATGGAATCTCTGGAAGAAAAGGAACAATATGATTTTCAATAACCTTTATCAATCTGTGTAGTCTGTTGCTAATATCACCGTCGATGACATTCACCACCGAAGGATCACGGTAGCTCCTCAACCGCGGTAGCGTTGCGTGACCTACTTTCAAACGGGTTTAGTCCTTCATAGGTGCATGGTGCCATAGGGCTACCCCATGATGGGTCAAGGCTAGGTTTTTGTCCTCAGCTGCTATTTTATTTTTTTCTCACATCAAAGATATCATTTGCACGAACCATTGTTATGTGGCATCTCTAACTCTCTACTTTAATGCATGGCAGAGCTCCTACCGTTTCTTTCAAAAAATATTTCTCGCATGTCAATGTATACAGATATCTCATTAGAGTAATTACAGTAGATACAAGTTAAACTTTTGATGAAAAAAACACGATAGACGGTGCAGAGTAATCGTTGTGATCTACTTTTTAAGGCCAGTTTAGTGCAAAAATTCATTCTCATTAGATTATCGCTTTTAGCCATCGATTTCCCTCCCGTCGGTACATTTTGTTCATCAAACAAGCTACTTTGTTTCTTTGAAAGATATTCTTTGGTGAGTTTTTATACATCTTTTCCTCATGTACTTACATCAAATATCATGCATTTGACTTCAAAAAATTGCAGCACAGGTGGACTTTTAAAAAAATTGGCTGTCTTCGAAGAGGATTCATCTGGAGGGTACATCAATACAAAGAAGGACATTGCTTAGTAAATTGGAGCAAGGTCTACTGACCAAAATTTCTGAGAGGCTTAGGGGTGAAAGACTTTGATAGGTTCGGATGGGCGTTGTGCGTCCATTGGCTCTGGTACAGGTGGAAGGATCGACATAGATTGCGGGCGCAGATGAAATTACCATATGACGATCTGGATAGCAAACTCTTTCAAGCAAGCACTACTATCATTTTGGGAAACAGAACTAGACTAACTTTTGGGTACTCTTCACTGTTGTAGCCCCTCAAAAAAAAATTTTGTGATTTTTTTAAATATGGCCCGTGGGCATAAATCCATGCTCGACCCTTGGCGGAATACGGGGCTGCAATATAATGCCTTGCGAGGTGTCTTTGCAATACCTAATGTTGTGCAGGGAGGCGTTGCATTATGTATTGAGCGCCTCCACTCAACGACAATCCAACATCTAAAACAAACACTATAATCTTTGTAGCCTTTGTGTTGTTTGAGTCTTTAGCTTTTTTTGGGGTGGAATTTTCGATTGCCGCTAAGTGGAAGCACGGTATTTATCGCTGGTGATGTGGTATCTAAGTTTAAATATAGTTTATTATATAAAAATTACCGATATACAATATTTAATATGGTGTCCACGTCTCGTCCCTATTGCTCCACATCAATTCTCTTTTGATCGAGAACAACTTGGGTGAAATCACTCCTGTGGATTACGATCTCAAAAGCGAATAAAAATAAATAATCACGAATCTAGAATTCGATTCTGATAATCCAGCCCATCCATATACACTAGAATCTACAATCCACTTTATATGTGACAAACAAGCCCTAAGCTGAACAGAGGATAATCCTGAGCTGAAGCAAGCATAATCGCCACTGCAATTGCCAGGGCAGCTTCGAATGCCTCGAACGCCGATCATGATGTTGCCGTCGCTGCACCCGCGCCGTTGGCCTTCAAGGTCGCCAGCCACACGCTGTCTTCGAGCAGCTCGTGGCTCGGCCTTCGGGATGTGTTCTTAGATTTCTTACCAGAAAATCTCAAAGGAGATTGACCGCACTAGACTCTATTTGCGTAGTAATTCACAAGCACAACCTAATAACAGCAACAAGGACGGTTAATTAGACCAAAAAGCTTGAGATCCCGAGCCAACAACATACAAGGTGGGGACGGAACAAAGAAAAATAAAGTAAGAGAAGAACAACTCAATCAAGGCTTCTTTTCTTTGCTCCAAGCCTAACTCCTATTGTCCCCTTCTTCCCCTTTTCCCCACTTCACATTAAAAATCAAAATCTTATTTTTTTTCTCTAACCACTTAGAGGATCATAGTTGAACGGAGTCTACGCAAGTCTAGCTATGAAGAGTGTCAAACATAATGACGTTGCGAAGTTATCCTCCAATACATTTCCTTAGCCACTAAGAAAAATAAGTACAAAATCAACAAAACCTCTACGTAGATATGAGGTGAGGGCTTCTTTAGTTGTTAGCTCGCAATGTACAAGCCACTTTGCGTCTGGATTGCATAAGACTCTTGATTGTGCCCCATCCATCCGTCGCCCTAGGCCCAATCGCGCTCGTTGTGTGCCCCGCAGCCCTGACCTAAACCCTGCCGCCCGGCTAGTATGATGATAAGAAGGCAGCCAATGGCATCATTTGATGCTTCTTTCGAGTTAGCCGTAAATACTTACTGCAAAGAGATTCATGGAGTGGCTCTTGTTCCAAATGTAGGTGCTCTTGCACAACCGCTCCACCGAGGACAGTTGTTGGATGGGTAACTTCACAATTTGATGTGCCATTCCTTCGTAAATATGTCTAGATTATATATATTCACAAAACACAGTTACATATCAACCATCTCATTCTAGTTTGTGTTTCTGTCAACTTCTTGCTCTAGTGCTTCCATTTTGTGAATGGCAATTTGAAGCACAAGGACCTGCAAGGGCATATGGTGAGCTCTCGGTATATGGCGGCGTGGATGACCTGGCCGGACGAAGCGAGGAACAAAATAGAGACCGATTCGACACCGGTGGCCAAAACGACAACGTCATGGGCGAAGATGTGGCGAAAGACGACAACGACACACCGTTGGAGTAGCGGCGACATATAACACCGATCCGAAAATACAGGAGCCTCTAACCTGACCCAAGATTACTCTAACATGTACATTGCAATGCGCCAATCGCACCTTGTTCCATCAGAAAACAACGTGTATCGAGTATCTCGGTCAACTTCAAGGAGGCACATTTGTTATATCGGTTTTGGATGGCTATTTAAGTGGTCGGTTTCAAGACCTATTCGATCTGTACAACTTCAATTCCCTCGACGCATCACTCATGAGATCTTTGGACATTATAAGTGTCATGTCGAGTTTACATTCGTGTCATCACCGATAAAGATCCGATATATACGACCCTTGATTTTGTATATGCAGATACATGATCATGGAAGCAGAAGTAAGGAAACAACCAGTGGCCAATGGGTTTCCTCGACCCACATATGGCGTCCAAGTAAACTATAAACGAAAATTTAGAAATTAGATCACGAGTATGTGGAGAAAGTATTGTTGGCTCAATGAAACAAAAAATTTATACTTTTACCCACAACTTAGGGTAAGTGTTTCATCCAATTGCTATACTTGTTGCTTTATACTATATAACGCAACTTGAAGTTAGGTACAATGACCATGGCGACATGGCTGTGTAGGTTTCACTGGGTTCTACTTGTAAAAAAAACCAAGACAGAATCAGGTAATTTACCTTGATTCTAAAAGGAGTGGCACCCACAACTTGACATCTATCAGAGATTTACTCGACACGTCGTTCGATGTCTACAAATATTGTGGAGGCCCACACAGGGAAGAACATAAGCGGCGTTGAAGCATATTTACAATTTTCGGTATCGCTACTATGCAATAATCCTTCACACTCCATAATAATACTTTTGGAACTAATTAGCCTATTATATTTTGGTAGTGCCACCAGCAATCAAAAGGTACTAACCAATGTGGATTCTACGTTTGCCACAATATGGAACTCTTCATTGGTTCAAAGACGATCAATATTATAGAGGTTTGTCAATCTTGCAACAATTATTTCCACTTATTAATTTATATACACGCAAGACTTTACTTTTCCCATCACAAGCTTGACAATGCATTGAATCTACGTTGGAATATGCTGACCTGCTAGGTATTCGAGGATAACTGTAACATCCCAAAATTTGGATATTTTGAATTTTATAATTTATTCTGAATTTTTGGGAATTTTTGGAATTTATTTGAATTTCTGGGATTTAACTTTCCTTTGGAAATCAATTAAATAATGAATAAGTTTCTGCAAAATATAAATTGAAATAATTTATTTGAGTTCAAAAACTTCTAAAATATTTTCTGGATTTTTCTAGAATTTTACGATATTTCAAGTGCTTCAAATAATCAAAATGAATTTCTAGAATTAATTTAATTCGGAAAAGCCGGAAAAATTCTCTAACAGTGTTTGGGCCGAAACCCAGCAGTGGCCAAATTAAACCATGCCGCCGCCGACCGTCGTTCCATACCAAGAAAAACCTAGTGCTTGCCGAGCGTGAACCATGCGATTTTGATCGGCGGTTGTCAGATTACCGTCTTGGGTCGCCGCCAGCGCCGTTGGATCGTCGACACGTGTACACCCTGGATAGAGCCACGAAGCGTCGCTAGCCGTTTCCGAAAACGCCGCCGCCACACCATTACCGATGAAGAAACGCTCGCCATTACTCGCCGCCGTGCATCTCTTCCGCTTCATTAGCCAGCGCATAGTATAAAGCACGTTCTTCCGCACCTTTCGAGACCTTTCACGCCTTCCGAGGACCACCGTAGCTCCCGTAAGTGCTCGCCGTAGTTCCGTAGCCACTCCGCCGTGCTTTGCGCCCTCTCCGGTAAGTCTCCGCTGCCGTTGAAGCCACCGGAGTAATCCCCGTACTAAGCCGCGTCGAAGGAACCATTCGGTGTCACCGGAGAAGCCGGGCGTCATCGAACCGTCGTCTTCTTCAACTCCAGCCACCTCTTCTCGCGCGACATCACCGCCCGGTGAAACAACGTCGACCGTTCGATCTTCGATCAGCGTCTCGATTGTGCCGCGTCTCCTTCAAGCGATGGCGCCATCTTCTAACCTTAGCGTAGATCTAAAGATGAATGGTTAGGATAGCGCCCGCGTGCGTAGCGGGACGCCCGTGTGCTCAAGATCGTCGGATAGTGGCGTTGGATTTAGATCTAAGCGCTCTGGATTTATGCGTGAACCGATGTGATGAACCACATCTTCAAGCGCTGGCCGTTAGATCGATCGTGTGGTTTTGTTTATGCCCGTGAACTAGATCAGCCGTGGTGTTGGATTTACATTAATAGCGTAGGATTGAATCATTGTGAACCGTTGGATTTTAGATGGCGGTTCGGATCATCCGTGTCGCGCGGGGTATACGTCGCCCGATCCGCGCCGCGTATGTTAGATCCAATCCTAGCCGTCGGTTTTTGAATTTACGGTATGGATTGCACCGCGCGCCGGGCCAGTCCCGAGACAACACGTGTCGCACGGGAACCAAGGCGACAGAGCTGCCGTTGCTGTCGACGTCACTCGGTTCAATGCTTGCCGTTCGATTTTGATTCAATGGTCGAGATGATGCCACGTGTTAGTACCGGAATAACCCGAGCCGAAGCGTCGGGATAGATCCAGCCGTCCATTTTAAATCGGACGGTTGAGATTAATCGAGAACTTCGGTTGATAGTTAAATCGCCACGTTTAGCGGCGAGATCGTGCCACGTGTCATCTTGGCGTCGATGGTAGCGTCATCCGTGTAGCCCACATGTCGGGCGTGATCTGTGGTCTTGGCGTCATCAAGTGGCGTCAGCGATGGGGTCCATGTGTCGATGAGTGCACGATGAATCTTGGCGTCATGCTTACGCAATAAATCGATTTTTCTTTAGAAAAATAATTCGGTGAAAATATAACTTGGTGCTGACGTCATGCTGAACTCATAATTTCGGATTTACTGTATAAAAATAAATGAGGAAATTCGGTTTATTCTTTTTGATTTATTTTCAAACTTCAAATGGTTATAACTTTTGCGTTTTAACTCTGATTTGAGTGATTACAATTTCTAAAAATTTGTAAAATCAAGATCTATTTACTGGTGAATTTTGTGGAATTTTTAGAGATGAATTTTCTCTCTGTAAAATATATTTATTGTATGTATATTGATTTTGATTAGACGTTGATTTGTCGGGGAGTGTCGAGGGAGGATTTTTAGAGCAAGACCTAGCTTTGGATCAGGACCAGCAGCTTTTTGAAGGCAAGTTATGCTTTGACTATGTTCTTCCTATGTTTTGAAAATGTATTTTGTTTCAAACTATGCATGCTAATTCAACTAAAAATGGACTTAAATATTTTGGGTGAATTAGGTAGTTAACCTAATTGTTATTGTCACCTTGTTAATAATATTTGTATGCCATGATTCCTTTGATAACCTAGATTTGGTAATATTAGTTGGTTGATAATATTTGTGCCAACACGGGAGGCTAGACCGTGAATAGTTGCTTAGCCATGCTTATAACGTGAACAAATCTGTTTGGATTACAAAAGCAATATTGACTAAAGAAATAGTGAATGTTTTTCGATAAAAGGTGGAATGTTGTTGGTAATGATGTTGGAATGTAGAGACCTGTGTGGTTCCGCATGAAAGATGATTATGAGCATGTGTTGCACTGCTAATAACTTGGGGTGATATTGATTTAGACTAGGGCAAGTGGACCGAGGCTTTGTGCCAGGTGGGCCTGTGTGGCAATTGGGGGTGGGTTGAGTGTTGTGAGGGCTGTGTGCCAAAATGTGAGAGAAGGATGTCTTAGCCTTGGTCAGTTAAGGACTTTACCTTGTAAGCCTTTGACCTAAGTCTTTCGTAAAACCACATGTCTGAATGGGAAGACCTAGTTTAGTAGGATTCTAATGTCTTACCTTTGATACCTCGGGGTGGCAGTTACATGGGAAATAGCTATGCGAGGCGTGCACATGCTTGACTTGGTACCCTATCGAACGGTGTTTGTCGGTCCTATACTTCGGCTCTGAGTGAGGGAAGTGATAGTGAAGGCAACACGGAGAGGTTCTTAGACTAAGATAGAAGTCTCTGAAAAGCTTTATTCTGAGTTAATCGCCTTTGTGGTGTGCAAGCTGTATCTTGTGGGTAAAGTGTACAACCTCTGCGAGTGTTAAAATTGTTTGAATAGCGAGTCCACAGTCTTGGACAATGCTAAAAATTACAGATCAAGGGGTAGTGTTTTGAAAATAAAATGGGTGGAAGGCTGTGTGCCAGAGTTGATGAAGAAAATTGATTAGGGACTGTGTGTCCAAAACAACGTGGAAAACAATTTGAGATATATAATGATTATATGGTTTTGATGCTTTCAATCTAAATAAATAGTAGATTAAAATATTGATGCAAAAGCAAAATAACTAGTAAGGCCATTCCTTTGTAACAAGCCATGCATGTAGTATTCGAACTGCATTTTGTGCATGACTTGTTGAGTACGATGTGTACTCACCCTTGCGGACAAAATTTACCAGAAGAGGAGACTACACCTGCGTATGAGGAGGAGTTAATCGAAGAGCCAGAAAACTAGGGAGCAAGCCTCTGTCGGGCGTGCGTGGCGATGGATGAATCACTACAATGTTTACTTTACTGGCGATATTTCTTTGTTTACTCACGAATAATGTAAGCCTGCGTATAAAGCTTTGTAAGGTGACCATAAGGTCGAACAACTCGATTATATACATGTTTGATGTACTTAAATATTATTCTTTGTGTATGATGTGGTACTTTAACCTGTAAAATCTGTGTGCACTAAGCGCGATCTGGACTAGTCACATTACGCATGTGTCGGATTTGCAAATTCGGGGCACGACAATAACTTTGTGCCTTCTTGATGCGTGAGGTCACTAATCCAAAAGGCAAACACCACTCAAGGCTTGCCTGAAGAGATGTGAATTTGTTAGTGTCGGCGCTTGGGGAACAGGCCCCTCACCGAGCTTACTTGTTGATTGAGGGATCAATCGAGCCCCTTTTTCCGCGGAGGGCCAGCGTCCGAAGAAAGCCGTGCTAGTAGGTCGAGCTACCGAAGAGGGAGGCAAACAAGAGGATTTTTATACTGGTTTGGGCCTCTCACGATTGAGATAACAACCCTACGTCTAGTGTTTCTTTGCTTGTTACCTGGGTGCTTACAAGGGCCTAGTAGGGCTTTGCTTTGCATATGCCTGATTACAAAAGAGTATGGATATTACTATGCTCGTACATGCCTTCTCTAAGATGGTGTGCGTGTTTTCTCCCCCCTTTTTGGCGTGTTCTAAGGAGGTATTTATAGGTGGTTTACGATGACCACATCCGAATGTCACGCCCTTACGTGTCCTCGTGTGGCAGCAACTATCCCTTGACTCTCGTCACGCGGCGTCGTGGATGTGATGGGCCCGAATCGTGGCGTAACGGCTACGCAGCAACCGCCACGTCACTTTTATAACCCGAGCATGACCTTCGGGGCAAGCTCGGGGATCTTCCTTGGTCGTGGCCGACCTTGGCAGCCAGCCCGGGTTACCATGCTCGGAGGACTGAGCCGCATGCTCGCAGATGGGTATGGTCTGCAGCCGGTCCACCCGAGGATCTTCCTTTGGGATGATATTAAAGAGAAGCATGGTCGGCGGAAGAAGGGCTGCCGGGGCTTGATGGTCCTCACGGTAATTTATCCAATCCCCGACAGCTAGCCCCCGAGGCTCAAGTGGAAGAACCACTTGCTGGGGTGCGTCCTCTTGAGCCTTTAGACTCATAGGAGGATTGAGATCTCGTGGCAAAAACCACCTTGACATGGGGTTTGAAATCTGCGGCGAAGCATTGTTACATGACATCCGAGCAATCCTTGCTCGGGAATGGAGATTAGGATCCCACAAATAAGCTCTTCGCGACACCGAAAGCAACCCTTGCTATAGCGACCATGCCTTGGCGGGACCGAGCATCTCGCTTTGGGCTCGACCAAAATGGGGCTTGGGAACGGAAGCGAAAGGTCGCAGCGGTTCCTTCTCCGTGAAGCCTCGCGGGTATGGTTTTGATAGTTTTTGGAAGCGTGCCTCTATTGGGCGGTTTGGGAAACGCGCCACACAGCGTCGGTTCATGAAGCGAGGCGATTTTACATCCGTTCGGCTTCTCCGCCTATAAATACTCGGCAGGGATAGTATGGAGACTTTTTTCTTCTGCATCTCTTCATCAAGCTCCAAAGCTCTCTATCCTTCAAGTTCTTTCGCCCCTGCGCCCCTTTTTCTAAACCTTTCCCATGGCGAGGACAAGCGTTAAGCGCCACCGCCCTCGCTTTATCCGACCTTGAAGGCGTGGCGGCGCTTGACCGAGAACCTCTGAACCGACATTTGGATTGTGCCAATGGGATGGAGACAAGCGACACGAAGATCTGGATGGAGAATCTTGCGGAAGAACTTAAGCTGACTTGCGGAGGAGGCGAGGCTGGCCGAAGATACGAAGGCCGTGGAGCGCAAGTCGCTAGAAGATGAAATTGTTGAGTTCTGAGCCAAGCTGGGCAGAGCCGCCCCGGGTTCTCAAGCGAGAGAGTCTGAGGAAGAAGATGAAGACGTGGCGCCCTATATCCTGAGGTGTCAGCGCCCGAAAGACACGCTGGAGGAAGCCGACACGGGCGAGCTTGACCTTTCAACATTGGATGAGGCCGCCGAGGATGAGGGACTCATCCACGGTGAGCCTTTATTATTCTTATTTTTCTTTCTGCTTCTTGCTTTCTTTGTCCTTATCCGAGCTGCTCCCACCCTATTGACATGGACGCGATAGCCCCTAGGGCTCCCCTAACAGATGTCGAGGTCCTTGATCGTGTCTTAGAGGTGGAGCCCGCTCTCCTCGCCGATCGCGCAATGATCGAGGAGCCCAGGCGTCTGACATGCTCGGGAGGAGGCTGTCGCCCGGCGAACCTCATGCTCGGCGGACACATAGCTGTCCTCGGCGAATCGCCTTCAGGCGGACGGTGAAGACCCTAAGCGGACCAATCACTCGGGAGGAAGGCACGACGTCCCCGAGCGAGCTACATGCCTAGTGGGATAGCAAGGGAGTCCCGGGCGAATTCCCTACCCGGGAGGACTCCGTGGAAATCCTGGGTGAACTCCTTGTCCGGGCGGAAGGCCAAGTCCCCCATAAAAGTCACCCGAAGAGCCTTGCGGATCTTGAAGCGAACATCGCCAAGGTTTTCTGAGACAACCTCTGCGTTCGTCTTGGCCGGATAGACATACTTCCCTCCTTATTGTGGTGGTTTCTTCTTTGGGGTCCTAGGGGTGTCTGAGGCCTTTCTGTCTACAGGTTCTTCAAGAGAACATGAAGGACTTCGGCTCGGCGACAGCTTTGCCCGAGGTCTTGGTCAAGCTGCACGCCGACCACGATGCTGAGGTGGCCAAGCTTGAGCAGCAAATAGACGACCTTGAGACCAGAGGTCTGCTGATTATGGAGAGATTCCGCCAGGCCAAGGAAGACATCACCACGAACAGGGAGAAGTTTAGCAAGCTCGGGCTAGAACTCGAGCAAAAGAAACAACACTCCCAAGTTCTTGAGTCGAAGGCGGCGGAGCTGGGCCAGGCTGCGCGGGAGGCTGCCGAGCTTGCTGACCATGGTAAGGAGAGCAGGCGGCTCCACCGGGAAGCCCTTGAAGGGCCAGGAAGCTCGGCGGAAGGTGCTCGACCTTGAGGCTAGGCTTGATGAAACGAGGCAAAAACTCTCCGCAGCGCTTAAAGGAGCAAGGCCCGGGGGGTAGGCAATTTTTCTTCTTCTCTTTTGTATTGCCTGACGTTGTGAATAAAGCATAGTTCTCCCCCCAAGACTCCGTCCCTTGTCCTGTGCCTTTGTTATTTTTGCATCTTTCCTCTAGTTGCCTGCGAATAACGAACACAAAACGAACATATAAAAGATAGGCAAGTAGGAATATAACCTAGGACGGAGCATGGACGACATAAGCCCGAAAGATAGATAAAGTAGAATCACGAGTCAGGATGAGGCACTGCAGGTCACGAGTGAACTCGTACGACCTCATCCCGAGCATGGATTAGATGCCCAGGGAACTTGACATGGGTCAGATACCTAGCAGAAAGGTAACTAGCAGGTTGTGCATGAAACCACACCGCCGCATCCCAAGCATTGATCAGACGCACAGGGGAAACTAGACATGGATCGGATGCCTAGCAGAAAGGTAACTAGCAGGTTGTGAATGAAACCACACCGCCACATCCCATGGCATTGATTAGACGCACAGGGGAAACTAGACATGGTCGGATGCCTAGCAGAAAAGTAACTAGCAGGTTGTGAATGAAACCACACCGCTGCATCCCATGCATTGATCAGACGCACAGGGGAAACTAGACATGGATCGGATGCCTAGGTACTGATTGGTCATGAGAGGACTCATGCCATGACATCCTGAGCATGGATCGAATGCTCGGCCCGGCGGTCGGCGTGCTCGGCTGCGCATCTTGGACATGGATCAGACGTCCAAGGAAAGAAATGGGCAGGTCATGAGAGGACTTATGCCGCTGTATACGGGCAAACCTTGGCATGGAATGGCATAAGTGTTCAAACGTAATGTCTACTCGTAGAGATTTAAACGTATTTTCGAGCGAAAAACATGCTTGAAACGTGAACAATCTTCGAGCGGAACGTTTGATCGGGCAAGGGGGATGGAATTTGTGTCCGAACGTGCTCGGTGCGAAACAGAAACGATTCCTAAAAACGCAATAACGAATGCAAGACGATCGCGCGGAAGATAGGCAAAATAGAATCGTAAGTTAGAACGAGATACCAGCGACACAGGCCTTTTTGAGAAAAAGCGTTAGTTCGGTAGCTCGTTCCTACTAATCCCCTGCTGCGAACGAAGGTCGTGCACCTAAGTTGCGAGCACGAGCTCGTTCGTAGGAGAGTAAAAATATGTGCGTTGCTTCCCCGACCAAGCCACTGATTCTTTCGAGTTGCGAGCATGGGCTAGGTCGGGAGAGAGGAACGCGCGAGGCCTTAACTTCCTTAATGTCCCGGACTCATACTCCTAAGTTTGCGAGCATAGTCCTGACGAGGAAGGACGTGCGGTTGCCCGCCAAAATGCGCAACGAGCAAGCACGGGAGGACCTGACTCGGTACATCGAAGAACTACTGCGGTCATACAGCGAAGAACTACTGCGGATGGTAATCGGCTTACAAAGACGGACACCTCTGGCGGCAAGACTAGTGACCTGGTGCTTGCTGTGGCGCTTTGAGCGTTCTTGCGCATGTTAGCTAAACCTTGAAAGCGAATGTTCACCTTGTGCGCTTCGTCCATCACCAAGATCGTGAGAAAAAGGTATGCCCTTATGCGAGGCGAGTCGGCTTATCAGCGAGCGATGACCTTAAAACATTCACAAAATCTTGAGGGTAGCCGGACTTAGCGTGAGAGAAGGAACCGAGTTTTCTGAGGAAAAGCAGTTGAGCAAGCCTTGAAACATAAAATAAACACATATTTAAATAAAGAATTTGCGCGGTGAGTCGATATTCGAGGCTCGTGAGCACCGACCATCTTCCATTATAGCCAGCGGACAGCCCGAGGCGCGCCAGAGGAACGACCGTGAGCGGACCTTCCCATCAGGGGAGAGCTTGTTGGTCTTTGGCGTGTCTGAATTTGGCGTGGGGCGAGGTCGTGACTTTTAAGGTCCTTGGGCGAATTGACTTAGCCACATGCCTCTGAAGAGCTTGTAGGTAGGCAGCGGATCGTGTGATGCTCCTTGGCGTGTCTCTTGACAAGGTCGAGGTCGAGGAGGCGCTCGAGCTCTTGGTCGATGCTGTTGACCAGGTGCACTCTTTGGGAACCCAGCACAATCTCGACGGGTAGAATGGCCTCTGCACCATAGACGAGCTGGACCCCGAGTGCCTTGCATGCTCGCAGCCCGGCCAAGAGGCCTTCATACTCCGCCGCGTTGTTGGTCGCGGCGAAGTGCAATTGGATAAAGTATTGGAGTTGGTCCCCCCAAGGGGATACCAGCACGACACCAGCCCCCGAGTGTTTGTAAGCTCGAGATCCGTCAAAGTACATGGTCCAACGATGCATTTGATTCCTTGGACTGCATGTGATCGGGTTTGGATTCGTCTATTCGGCCACAAAATCC
The DNA here is from genome assembly GCA_036346375.1 of Guadua angustifolia. Lineage (NCBI taxonomy): Eukaryota > Viridiplantae > Streptophyta > Magnoliopsida > Poales > Poaceae > Guadua > Guadua angustifolia. The sequence continues at coordinate 41,062,080 of CM070514.1, forward strand.
GCCAAAACCTGAGACTTAATCGCCGTGCGAGCCGAGAAGTAAATATCAAACTCGGCGAGTTCCATAGCCTATTTTCCTATGCGGCCACTAGCATCTTGGTTTCTTAGGATCTCCCTAAGCGGAACATTGGTCGGAACCACGACCTTATGAGCCTGGAAATAGTGGCGTAGCTTCCTAGAAGCCATGAGTAATGAGTACAACAGACTTTTGGATCTCGGTCACAGCTCCTTTGGTCCATGCAAGACTTCAGCGTAATAAATTGGCGTTGTACTCCATCTCTTTGGTAGTCGACCTGGCGCTTACAACTTCTTGAGGTCCTTGCCAAATACAAGCGAGTCCTCCCTCGACCTTGGTGTGGTTAAGATGGATAGGCGGATAGAGTCTTGCTTGACTCTTGAAGGATCGATTTGCTTCTTGATCCATGCGAATCGTCGTGCTTCTGGGCGCCTCGAAGAAAAACTGCGCTTCGCCTAGCAGAGAGATGAAGCGACTTAGAGCCGCCATGGTCAGGTCAAAGTCTAGACCTCCTTGATCTTTCTTTGGGTGGTCGCATTTTCCCAATAACTTCTATCTTCTCTGGGTTAGCTCCGGCGCCTTGGGAGTCGATCATGTAATAAGCACCTTGCCGCTTTTACCCCAAAGACACATTTTACGGATTAAACTTTATTTGATACTTGTTGTGGTTACAAAAGGTCTCTTCAGGTCGGATACATGACTGAGGCAAAATCTGCTTTTGACCACAATGTAGTCTACATAGACTTCTAAATTTCGCCCTATATGGTCTCTGAAAGTCTTACGCATCAAGCGGCGAAAAATCGCTCCGGCATTCCTAAGACCGAAAGACATGGTGGTGTAGCGAGCGTGCGAGCAGGGGTAATGAAGAAATCTTCTCTTCATCCTCGGGTGATATGCCCGATCTGGTGATAGCTGAATAGGCATCCAAAAACTCATCACAGGATTCCGTTATTCGTCGACCGGTGGTCTATTGAAGTGACGAAATCATCCTTAGGACAAGCAGCGTTCAGGCCCGTGTAATTGACGCATATGCGCCACTTGCCACCTTTTTTCTTGACGATGACCGGGTTTACGAGCCATTCCGAATGCTCAACTTCTCGAATAAAGCCCGGCCTTGAAGTTTATCAAGTTCATCGGGATGATTGCATGTTTTTGGAGAAAGCGCTGAGCTTCGGCGAATACTTACGCCGGTGCCCAGGCAAGGCTTCATCTATGAAATTGTCGATACAAGCGAAGATATCGGATGGGCCTACTCGGGCCCGACCAAGCAGGAGAGCTCCTTCAAGGCGGAGGACCATCGGTTTGGTCCGGCCCAGAGCTCGACCACATCGCGAGTTGGAGCCACCATCGAACTCAGACCTCTGACTGGTCGGATCCGACACAGAGGTTCGACCACATCTATGGTCGGACGTACCCGCATCTTTCGACTAAAGTGCAGCGGGAACCCGATAGGTCCCTATGGCGGGGTCCCGATCAACTCCGACCTAGGACCTTCGCCTCGCCACCGGCGGATCTAAAGCTGCACACTGTCTCGCCAGACTACTTGATCTCGCTAAAGGCGAGTGGCACCGCCGTCAGGCGGCGAGGGGCTGACAAATCAGCGAGTGTCCCATCGCCCGGTCATACATAGTAGGAAGCGCGCGCCCTCGGCGATCTCGAAGCTTGACCATTGCCGATTCGGCACGACAAGCGCCTGAACGGCCCGTGCGCCGTTTCCCAAGAAGCAGGGGCGCCTACTCAACCCGTATGTCTCTGGGCCGGTATGGCAAGGACTATCAGCAGACGAGCGTCGAGCCCAAGACCGGACTTCAAGACCATGACTCTGTGCCTAAGCATAGGGTTCAACTCCGGTCATAGCATACCCTTCTTGTTTTTCATCTCTCCTTAGGCGCCCGTGTAACTGCTCCCCCCGTGTATATAAAGGGCGGGTCTCATGAAGAGGATCGATCGGAGCCATTCAAGTCACCCAAGCGTAGAGAGTCCATTCTAAACACCAAAGGCGGCTGTCGGACCCCTTTGAAAAAGCTGTAACCACTCATGCGTCATTGCACCCTGACAATACAACGCCACCACTCGAGGCTGGGCGTAGGGACATTCGGCCGAACCAGATATAAACTTTGGACCCACGTAGTCTAACCATTAGAGAGCAGGGGCCTTGCGGCCCCTAGACTTACAAATCTACTTGCGGTTTCTGAAACACGATAACCACAGCGCTAAGCTTTTATCGGGCGAGCAGCTAGCACATGCTCAATCACTTCCCTTGGGACTCGGGCATGTTGGGCGGTTCTCGGCGAACATGCCGCGCTCCGGAGAAAGTGATGAGCTCGAGTTCTATTTGGGGTCTAAGGAAGATCCCAAATGCGACGACCTTGGTCAGTCGCGTTAACCAGCAGCCTTGCCTTAGTCTCTCCCGGCGGAGGCAACTTTGGATGGGACCTGCGGTCCTTGGTGGTGACCCCTCTGAGGCATCTGCCCGACCATGTCGAGCGATCTCTCATCGCAACTCAAGGCCGCCTTCGGGTTCCCTCTTATGGTAATTACGCCCTTGAAATTGGGAACCTTGAACCTTGGTATGCATGGTGCGTGGCGGCCATGAACTTGGTGAGGGCTGGCCTGCTGAGGATGGCGTTGTAGGCCAGCTCGAAGTCGACTACGTCGAAAGTGACCATCTCCGTCCAGAAGTTGCTTGGGCTCCCAAACGTAACGGGCAAGACGATCTGGCCGAGGGGTTTGATCGAAGTGCCCAGAACAATCCCGAAGAAGGGGACTGCAATGCTCTTAATCTTGGACCGAGGCACTTGCATCTCGTCCAGGACCCTGGCGGCTATGAGATCCAGGGAGCTCCCACCGTCGATGAGGACTCGCCCTACCATCGTGTTTCTGATGGTCGAGTTCACGACCAGAGGGAGCCTTTGAGGCTTGGTCATTCCAAGGGGACAATCGTTCTTGGAGAAGTTAATAGGTAGCTCGGACCATCTGAGCTGCTAGACGGGAGGCTTGCCCTGCGCGACATGGTGCACCTCTCGCGCCGCCTCCTTGAAGTCCCTGCAGGACTTGTAGGCGGAGGAGCCCCCAAATATAATTGCAATATGATTGCAAGGCTCCTGGTAATCCATATCTTCATCGTCTCCGACTGCGGGTGCTTTTCATTTTGCCTTACCGTTCTCCCCTTGCTCCGGGAGCGTGGGTATAGGGCCCTTACGGCTGTAGAAACGGCTCGAGCAGGCATGCCCAAGTTCTACAATTCTGAAGGTCGTGCCGCGTGCCTTATAAGCGGCGGCGGTCAGTGGTGGCATATCTTGGCAGCTGCGACCTTGGTGGCGGCGCTTGTGCTTTGTCTGTGCGGCTGGCGGGCACCCGGCCCCTCTGCTTACTGCTTTGTGGTTACGAAGCTGCGGTGGGCGATGCTCGTCGCCGCCACCATGCCGGCCTTGAGGGCCTTTTTCTTGAACTTCTTCCTTTCTTGAGCCTTGATTCTTCTTGCTCGCGGGACCCTCGAGGCTCGACTGAGGCGGGAGTTTCCCTTCATCCAGTATCTTCTTCCACTGGACCGCCTCGTCGGTATTCGCATACCGGTCGACCATATGGAACAGCTCGTTGGTCGATAGGTCAGGGTGAATTTCCAGGTCCTGCGTGAAGCGGACGTCCTGAACTCCGAACTTGAAAGCTCGGACGACCGCCTTATTTGAAATGTTGGGTATGGAATTTCTCACCTTAATGAACCTTTGAACAATGTGCCTCAGAGGCTCGCCTTCGGTCTGGATCAGACGCTCGAGGTTGCGCTCATTGCCTAGGCGAGTATAACAGCTCTAAAAATTTGCCCGGAACGCTTCGATTCGCTGATGCCAAGAGCGGATCGACACTTCCTTTTGGTTGAAGAGCCATGTTCTTACAGCTCCATCCAAGACCGTCTACTAATGTATAGCCAGGCTATAACTGATTTCAAGTCACTTATTATCTATTACATGTGGGCCAATATTTAATTTTATAGACAATGCTATAGCTAATCCATAGGAGAGGTTGTCTATATGCTACCTATAGATGACATGAACATTTCTTATAGCTAGTACCATTGAAGATGCTCTTATATATAGCGTGTAGACCGATCGTATCATTCTCCAATCCATCATAGATCATGAACTGTATCGACCTCCACCTCTTTATAAGTAAAATTCCTTATCCAAACTGATGTTGGCAATATATCCAAATTTAACCTATCCTAACAAATAGATCGTATATCTTGCCAAATTCGATGCCAGCAATCTTGTGGTCTTTTGTGGTTGTGTGCAGGACGAAATACATAGCTATTCGGGAACAACAGAATATATTATTAGGCTGTGTGTTCAATTTCACCCATATAGAGGAAGCAAACCCTTCTCATTGGGTAGACAAAAGCGTGTTGAGGCTTGCGAGCATGTTTCATCCCAGACAGTTGTTGTTCGATTTGAGATCGGCGCCCATATATACCATCGGGCCTTTACACGAAAATGTGAGCCAGGCCAAACTCAAGCAAGCTGGAAGTATAGCGGTTAAGCAATTCGGCCCAAGCAGGTATCAACAGATGGTAGAAATTGGGCCTCATAAACCGTAGAGAGGCCCACTCTCATGGCCCGAGGATTAGCCATGTGCGACTCTGCGCGCGGCGAAGTTGTTATGTCTGGCGGTGTGTTAACGTGAAGGCTTATATGGAACCATGATGAGATTAATTCAATGTTATTTGTTTAAAATGAGTTGTTGTAGCATATAATGACTATTGTTCTAAACATAGCATCTCTGGATTAACTTGTTTACATTTATACTTTTTGTAAACTCTGGCCGTTAGGCCCTTAATTTATCTATAAAATATTCACAATTGCTTTTATGTCTGGCAATTTGCACTTGGTTATCTACAGCTAAAATCCTGGGTAGCTGAGAAGGTATTTATACGCACACCCTGAAAAGAGTGGTCCGTTACATAAAATGAGTTGTAGTAGTATATAATGACTATTATTCTAAACATAGCATCTCTGGATTAACTTGTTTACATGAAACGAGTACAAAAATGTAAACGTGGTGCTATGCATACGCGAGTCCACCTCCACGGGTGGGTTGGACGCTAAGCTTGAACGCAACGAAACGAATATGGGGATGGAGGTGTGCGTAAGGTAATCGGGCGTTCATCTTTCATTGAGATTTTAATTTTTGTATTACTTTTAAAGAGAGATTTACATTTATACTTTAATATTTATGTAACTTTAAAAAAAAATTTATAGAAGTGTCGAAGGAAATTTTTATTCCAACAAGAAGCATCTCTCTTTCATATATACTCTACATCGGTGTAAAGCGATAAGCTAGCATGCTGCGTTAAGTCTCCTTTGAAGAAGCGATAATGCAATTTGGAGATCCAGGCTTTTCATCTATCTCGTAGGGAACCAGATCTGACTCGTACTTGAAGATTTCTTGTATGCGGTTGTGATGTACCGGGACTTCTGCCATCTTGCCCCTCCAGAAATCATACCTGTAAAACATATATAGGATTAGCACCACTAACTCGAGCTGAACCTTTCAGCTAAAATACTACGGAAAAAGAAAAGGAGATTCAGAAACTATATAGCGATGTAATGCACACTTTCAGCACCAAAATGCATATAAAAATCGAAACGAAAAAGGAGAGAGGTTATATGTTGGAGCTGAAACTTCGGCTTTTGAAAGATCAAACAAATAAAATTGTTACTTTGATTGTAAATAAAGAGTATTAACAAAGATGTAAAAAGGAAGCGTGTGCTTTTACCACATCACCCCGCCGCCACTCTTGAGGACAGCAACGTCAGTGGAGCAGAGATCTTCAGTATAAGCGCTCTCCTTCCTGCAAGGTGAGGCTCTTCAAGCTCACCACCGTCTTCTCCCACATCTCCTGCCTGTAGTCAGCCATCACCCACACCTCCATCACCTCCTCCACAACCACCACCAGGCACAGCTTCCCTCCACGGCCACTATCTTCTTGCGCGCCCACATGTCCGCCCTCTCCTCCACCTCCGGCAGGGAGCCCGATCAGCGTCCACGTCTCGCTCTTCATGTCGAACGCGAAGATGTCCTGGGCCCCGCTGAGCCTGTCCGGCCACCGGAGCCAATGCATGGCCCGTGGGCCATCACCGCCAGGCCAGCGGCGAAGAGTGACGCCGGCCAGACCATCACGTCCGCCGAGCGCCGCCGCACGCGTCTCCTCGAGTCGAAGATCTCGCAGCGCAGGCAGTCCCCAGCGCCGGGATCGAGAGCCGGACGATCTTGAACTCCGCAGCGGTGGAGGGCGGGCGACCATGGCGGTGGCCGCCGTGAGAAGCGCACCCTCGGGTTGGGCAGCGCGCGCCACTGCCTCGTGGCGGGCTTGCACACGTAATAGCGCGCCTTGCGCGCAGTGTCGGCGGACGCAGCACACGAGGCCGCTGTGAGCGGCGACGGCCTCGATGCGAACGTGCTTGGACGGCAGGAAGTCAAGGGAGATGGGCGGCGTGGGGAGTGCATGGAGACGAAGGTGGCGGAGAAGCGGTTGCGCGTCATGCTCTGGACAAAGTAGCCCGAGACGGCGTGGGCGCGGCGGCAGTGCAGCGGCGTGAACCCAGGTTCGTACGTAAGCCGGCGCCACTGGCTGGACACCTGGCGACACGCGGCAAGGTCGTCGAGGGAGACGCGGGTGAGTACCTCAAACACCTGGTCCTCTGGCAAGCCGCCGTCGTCGCCACAATGGCTGCCTTCGCATTGCTCCGTCGACATGGCCAAGGAGATTCTTTATCTCCTTGTTACTGACAACTATGGAAATTAAGCATCTCCCTGTTTTATCCATTGTAAGCTAAACTAGTTTGTGTCGGAGTCTGCAACTAGAGTCTGAAAAGAAAAGGTAAAGTTCAGACTCTTCAGAGTTCAGGTCTGTTTCGATAGAAGGCAGAGGGATGTATTTTCGGATGAGTCACAGCAGTATGGTGTCCGAGTAGACTGTGTGTTCAGTTTCACCCGCATAGAGGAAGCAAACCCTTCTCATTGGGTAGACAAAACGTGTTGAGGCTTGCGAGCATGTTTCATCCCAGACGAGCAGTTGTTCGATTTGAGATCGGCGCCCATATATACCATTCAGGCCTTTACCTGAATGTAACAGGCAGACCAAACTTCGAAGCCCTTTGGAAGTATAAGCTGTTAAATGGGTTGGCCTAAGCAGGTATCAACACGATGGTAGAAATTGAGCCTCGCAAACCGTAGAGGAGGCCCCCTGCTGCTGCCCAGCATTAGCCATGTGCGACTACTGTTGGCGAAGTTGTTGTAATGCTGCGGTCTGTTAGCGTAATTCAATGTTATTTGTTTGTTGAGACACCCCAAAATTTCAAAATTTTGGTTTATTAATTATTTGGATTTTATTTGAATTTTATTGAATTTTTCTGAATCTATTTGATTTTATTTGAGCCTTGTTTTGTCTCCTTTCCTTTTTGGAAAATGGCCCCGAAACCGCTTTCCGTTTCAGTTCGCCTCCCCTCCTTGCTCGGCCTTATTGCCCGCCTTTTCCCCCTGGGCCTCGCCCCATGCCGGCCCGCTTCCCTCCCCGGCTTGCTCGCCTCACCCGGACGGTTTGCTCTGCTTGGCCAGCTTCCCTTGGCCCGTCAGCTCCAGCCTGGCCCAACCCGTCGTCTCATTCTAGTTTGTGTTTACATCAACTTCTTGCTCTAGTGCTTCCATTTTGTGAATGGCAATTTGAAGCACAGGGACCTGCAAGGACATATGGTGAGCTCTCGGTATATGGCGTGGATGACCGCAGCCGGACGAAGCGAGGAACAAAATGGAGACCGATTCGACACCGGTGGCCAACGACAACGTCATGGGCGAAGATGTGGCGGAAGACAGCAACGACACACCGTTGGAGATGGCGGCGGCATATAGCACCGATCAGAAAATACGGAGCCTCTAACGACCCAAGATTACTCGACATGTACATTGCAATGCGTAATCGCACCCTTGTTCCATCGAAAAACAGCGTGTATCGAGTATCTCGGTCAACTTCAAGGAGGCGCATTTGTTATATCGGTTTTGGATGGCTATTTAGTAGTCGGTTTCAAGACCTATTCGATCTGTACAACTTCAATGCCCTCGGCGCATCACTCATGAGATCTTTGGACATTATAAGTGTCTGTAATCACGGTTTACATTAAGTGTCATACCGATAAAGATCCGATATATATGGTCCTTGATTTTGTATATGTAGATACATGCTCATGCAAGCGAAAGAAAACAATCGATAAGTTTCCTCGACCCACATATGGCGTCCAAGTAAACTATAAATGAAAATTTAGAAATTAGATCACGAGTATGTGGAGAAAGTATTGTTGGCTCAATGAAACAAAAATTTATACTTTTACCCCACAACTTAGGGTAAATGCTTTATCAATTGCTATACTTGTTGCTTTATACTATATAGCATGACTTGAAGTTAGGTACAATGACCATGGCGACATGGTATGTAGGTTTCATTGGGTTCTACTTGTGAAAAAAACCAAAAGCAGTCGGGTAATTTACTTTGATTCTAAAAAGCGGCACCCACAACTTGACATCTATCGAGATTTACTCGACACGTCGTTCGATGTCTATAAATTTTGTGGAGGCCCACACGGGAAGAACCTAAGCGGCGTTGAAGCATATTTACAATTTTCGGTATCGCTACTATGCAATAATCCTTCACACTCCATAATAATACTTTGAACTAATTAGCCTATTATATTTTGGTAGTGCCACAGGCAATCAAAAGTACTAACCAATGTGGATTCTCGTTTGCCACAATATGGAACTCTTCATTGGTTCAAAAGGCGACTAATATTATAGAGGTTTGTCAATCTTGCAACAATTATTTCCACTTATTAATTTATATACCGCATAAGATTTTACTTTTCCCATCACAAGCTTGACAATGCATTGAATCTGCGTTGGAATATACTAACACTGCTAGGTATTCGAGGATAACTTTGTGCTTTCTTGATCGTGAGGTCATTAATCCAAAAGGCAAACACCACTCAAGGCTTGCACGAAGAGATGTGAATTTGTTAGTGTCGGCACTTGAGAACAGGGCCTCTCACGAGCTTACTTGTTGATTGAGGGATCAGCAGAGCCCTTTTTCATGGAGGCCAGCGTCCAGAAGAAGGCCGTGCAAGTAGGTCGAGCTACCGAAGAGGCGAATAGGAGGATTTTATCTTTGGTTAGGGCCTCTCACGATCGAGATAACAACCCTCGTCCGGTGTTTCTTTGCTTGTTACAGGTGCTTACAAGGGCCTAGCGAGGCTTAGCTTTGCATATGCCCGATTATAAAAGAGTATGGATATTACTATGCTTGTACATGCCTTCTCTAAGATGGTGTCGTGTTTCTCCCCCCTTTTGGCGTGTTACGAGGAGGTATTTATAGGTGGTTTCGATGACCACATCAGAATATCACGCCCTACGTGTCCTCGTGTAGCGACAACTATCTCTTGACTCTCGCCCGCAGGCGTCGTGGATGTGATGGGCGAATAAATGGCGTACGGCTATCGCGACAACCGCCACGTCACTTTTATAACCCGAGCATGACCTTGGGGCATGCTCGGGGATCTTCCTGAGTCGTGGCCGACCTTGGCGACCGGCCGGGCAACCATGCTCGGAGGGTAGCCGCATGCTTTCGCGGATGGGTATGGTCGTAGTGGGTCCACAGGATCTTCCTTTGGGATGATATTAAAGAAAGCATGGTCGGTGAAGAAGAAATTGCCGTGGCTTGATGGTCCTCATGGTAATTTATCCAATCCCCGACAGCTAGCCCCCGAGGCTCAAGTGGAAGAACCACTTGCTAGGAGCCTTCCTCTTGAGCCTTTAGACTCATAGGAGGGATTGGGATCTCGTGGCGAAAAACCACCTTGGCATGGGGCTGAAATCCTGCGGCGAAGCATTGCCGCAGCATCCGAGCAATCCTTACTCGGGAATGGAGTTAGGATCCGTGACGCTCTTCACATTTGCAAGAGCAACCCTTGCTGCAAGTGACCATGCACTGGCGGGATCGAGCATCTCGCCTTGGGCTCGACCAAAAAGCAGGGCTTGGGAGCGGAAGCAAAAAGTCATAGCGGTTCCTTCTCAAGTGAAGCCTCACGGGTATGGTTACGGCGAGTTTTTGGAAAGTGTGCCTCTATTGGGCGAGTTTGAAAACGCGCGCCCTTGCGTCGGTTCATGACGAGGAGCGATTTTCTATCCGTTAAACTTCTCCACCTATAAATACTCGGCGGGAATAGTATGGAGACTTTTTCTTCTACATCTCGCCGTCAAGCTCAAAGCTCTCCATCCTTCAAGTTCTTCGCCCCTCGCCCTTTTCTAAACCTTTCCCATGGCGAGGACAAGCGTTCAGCGCCACAGCCCTCGCTTTGTCCGGCCTTGAAGGCCTTGGGTAGCGCCAGTAGAGAGCCTCGAACCAGCATTTGGATTGTGCCGATGGGATGGAGACAAGCGACTGAAGATCGGATGGAGAATCTTGCGAGAAGAACTTAAGGCAGCTTGCGGAGGAGGCGGTGGCCAGAAGATCTGAAGGCAGCGGGCTAAAGTCATTGGAAGATGAAGTTCTTGAGTTAAGGCCAAGGTAGGCGAGCCGCCTCGGGTTCTCGGCGAGAGAGTCAGGAAGAAGATGAAAGCGGCACCCTATATCACGAGGTGTCGGCGCCCGAAAGACCTGTTGGAGGAAGGCGACAGGCGAGCTTGACCTTTCAACATCGGATGAAATTGCCGAGGATGAGGGACTCGTCCACAGTGAGCCTTTATTTTCTTATTTTCTTTACGCTTCTTGCTTTCTTTGTCCTTATCAGAGCTACTCCCACCTGTTGACATGGGCCGCGATAGCCCCTAGGGGCTCCTAACGGTGGCGAGGTCCTTGATCGTGTCTTAGAGGAGGAGCCCGCTCTCCTCGCCCGATCGCGCAATGATCGAGGCCCCGAGCATCTGACATGCTCGGGAGGAGGCTGTGTCGCCCGGCGAACCTCATGCTCGGGCGAGGCCTTGTGCTGTCCTCGGCGAATCGCACACTCAGGCGGACAGCGAGAAGACCTAAGCGGACCAATCGCTCGGGAGGAAGGCCACGATGTCCCAGGCGAACTACATGCACAGTGGGATAGTAAGGGAGTCGGCGAATTCCAGGGGAGGACTCAGTGGAAATCTGGGCGAACTCCTGTCTGGGCGGAAGGCCAAGTCCCCGCCAAAGTCACCGAAGAACCTTGCGGATCTTGAGAGTGAACATCGCCAAGGTTTTGAGACAACCTCGTTAAGTCTTGGTGGATAGACATACTTCCCTCCTTGTTGTGGTGGTTTCTTCTTTGGGGTCTGGGGGGTGTCAGAGGCCTTTACGTCTCTGAGTTCTTCAAGAGACCATGAAGGACTTGACTCGGCTTGCTTTGCAGGAGTCTTGGTCAAGCTACCACGTCGACCACGGCCTTTCGGTGGTCGAGCTTGGCAAGCAGATAGACGACCTTGAGGCGGAGGTCTCGATTATGGAGAGATGCCGCCCGGCGAGGGAAGACATCACCACGAGCAGGGAGAAGTTTAGCAAGCTCGGGCTAGAGCTCGAGCAAAAACAACACTCCGAGTTCTTGAGTCGGCGGCGGATCTGGGCGGAGCTGCGGGAGGCTGCCGAGCTTCTTGACCATGGTAAGGAGGAGGCGAGAACAGCTCCACCGGGAAGCCCATAAAGGGCCAGGAAGCTCGGCGGAAGGTGCTCGACCTTGAGGCTAGGCTTGATGAAGCGAGGCAAAAACTCTCCTGCAGTAACAGAGGAGCAAGGCAGGGGGTAGGCAATTTTCTTCTTCTCTTTTGTATTGCTTGGCGTTGTGAATAAAGCATAGTTCTCCCCCCAAGACTCCGTCCCTTGTCCTATGCCTTTGTTATTTTTGCATCTTTCCTCTAGTTGCCTGCGAATAACGAACACAAAACGAACATATAAAAGATAGGCAAGTAGGAATATAAGCTAGGGCCGGACATGGGCGACATAAGTCCAAAGATAGATAAAGTAGAATCGTGAGTCGGGGATGAGGCCTTTGCCAGGTCATGAGTGAACTCGTGCGACCACATCGAGCATGGATTAGATGCCGGGGAACTTGACATGGGTCGAGATACCTAGCGAAAGGTAAGCGGCAAGTTGTGCATGAAACCACACCACGCATCCCAAGCATTGATCGGGCCTACGGGAGAAACTAGACATGGATCGGATGCCTAGCGAGAAAGGTAACTAGCGGGTTGTGAATGAAACCACACGCCACATCCCATGCATTGATTAGGCGCTGCGAAACTAGACATGGTCGGATGCCTAGCGAGAAAAGTAACTAGCGAGGTTGTGAATGAAACCACCGCGCATCCCATGCATTGATCGAGGCCTTACGAAACTAGACATGGATCGGATGCCTAGAGTCTGATTGGTCATGAGAGGACTCATGCCATGACATCGAGCATGGATCGAATGCTCGAGGCCCGGCGATCGGCGTGCTCGGCGCGCATCTTGGACATGGATCGGGCGTCCAAGGAAAGAAATGGGCAGTCATGAGAGGACTTATGCGGCTGTATCACGGGCAAACCTTGGCGTGGAATGGCATAAGTGTTCAAACATAATGTCGCTTCGTAGAGATTTAAGCGTATATTCGGCGAAAAACACGGCAAAAGCGTGAACAATCTTGAGCGGGCAGCAATCGGGCAAGGGGGATGGAATTTGAGTCTGAACGTGCTCGGTGCGAAACAAAAACGATTCCTGAAAACACAACAACAAATGCAAGATGATCGCGCGGAAGATAGGCAAAAAAGAATCGTAAGTTAGAATGAGATACGGCTGACCACGGGCCTTTTGAGAAAAAGCGTTAGTTCGATAGCTCATTCCTACTAATCCCCTGCTGCGAACGAAGGTCGTGCACCTAAGTTGCAAGCACGAGCTCGTTCGTAGGAGAGTAAAAATATGTTCGTTGCTTCCTCGACCAAGCCACCGATTCTTCCGAGTTGCGAGCATGGGCTAGGTCAGGAGAGGGGAACGCGCGAGACCTTAACTTCCTCAATGTCCCGGACTCATACTCCTAAGTTTGCGAGCATAGTCCTGACGAGGAAGGGCGTCTGATTACCCCAAAAGCAGCATAACGAGCAAGCAGGAGGACGACTAGGGCTCTGAACCGGCCAAGAGGGCGTCTACTTGCAACTGTGGTCATGCAGCGAAGAACTACTGCGGATGGTAATCGGCTTACAAAGACGGACACCTCTGGCGGCAAGACTGGTGACCTGGTGCTTGCTGTGGCGCTTTGAGCGTTCTTGCGCATGTTAGCTAAACCTTGAAAGCGAATGTTCCTGCCCAACGCGCTCGTCCTATCACCAAGATCGTGAGAAAAAAGATATGCCCTTATGCGAGGCGGGTCGGCTTATCAGCAGCGATGACCTTGAAAACATTCACAAAATCTTGAGGGTGCGGACTTCCGTGGCGAAGGAACCGGGTTTTCTGGGAAAAACACGAGCAAGCCTTGAAACATAAAGGTAAACACATATTTAAACAAAATTTGCATAGCTGGTTGATATTCGAGGCTTCGTGAGCACCGACCATCTTCCATTGCCAGCGGACAGCCCAAGACACGCCACCAAAACGGCCGTGAGCGAACCTTCCCATCGGGGAGAGCTTGTTGGTCTTCGGCGTGTCTGAATTCGGCGTGGGGCGAGTCGCCCGACTTGCAAGGTCTTTGGCGAATTGACTTAGCCGCATGCCTCTGAAGAGCTTGTAGGTAGGCGGCGGATCGCAGCGCTCGCCAGCGTGTCTCTTGGCAGGTCGGTCGAGGCGCTCGAGATCTTAATCGATCTTTGTCGTCGGTGCACTCTTTGGGAACCAGGCACAATCTCGATGGGTAGAATGGCCTTTGCACCATAGGCGAGCTAGAAGGCGTCTCGCCCATAGCTTGACTTCCGTAGTCTTGATGACCAAAGACGAAGGGCTCGTCCACCCAAGACTTCTTGTCTTAGGAGAGGTTTTGAAGACCCTCTTCTTGATCCCTGAAGGATTTGGCCGTTTGCTCGCTCGGCGCTCCGTTCTTTCTGCGGATGAGCCTGCAGTAGTAGACTTTGTCGATATCTTCATAATAGGCACAGAGCAGTTCACTAGTGAGCGAGTGCCGTTATCCATGTTGAAGCGATTGGGGACCCGAAATGCATCACCATGTTGCTTTGCGGAAAAACCTCCACGGCTACTTGGGCGAAATAGTTGATCTGGGCTCGGCCTCGATCCACTTAGTGAAAGTGTCGTGACCATGAGCAAAATTTACAACCTTTGACCTCGGGAAAGGTCAAAGTATATCGGCTCCCGGTCGAAAGCGGCCATGAGTGGGATAGTTTGGGTGGCATGCCGACAAATCGCCCACGATCGCGGCGTTAGCTAAGGCCGTCGGCTAATAATACCTAGCCGGAAGGCTTTGCTCTGGCGTCCGGGAAGGGCAGTGAGCCCCACACTCCCTCATGGATATCTCGAGAAAAATTACCCTCTTCCGTGATATGCACTTAGAAAGGACTCAAGTACCCCTTTGCGGTATAAAGGCGCCCTCAATCGGTTTATGCGGAGAGGACCACCTTATAAGCGGGAACCTCGGTTTCTTCCTCGGCGATGTCCCATGTGCGAATCTTTGGATGAGCAGCGTTATCAATTCACACCATGCTCGAGGAGGAGAGCGTCACGCTCATCTCCGATGCCTCTTCTACAAAGGGAATGGAAGGCTTGAATAGATGCTCGACGATTGCCCCAAGCGGGCGGGCATCTGAGAGGAATTGACCTTGGACAAATGGTCGGCCAGGAAATTGTCCTTCCTAGGAATGTAGAAACGCCGAAATTTCTAAAATCTTGCTCCATCTTCCTCACCTCAACCAAGTAAAGCGCCATTGAGCTATCGAACAACGATACTCCTTATTAACGGTTGACGACCAATTCGAATCACCTCTTCTGAGTTAGTCATTTGGATCTCGAGTGCCTTGCATGCTCGCAGCCCGGCCAAGAGGCCCGTTGTTGGTCGCGGTGAAGTGCAATTGGATAACGTACTGGAGTTGGTCCACCGAGGATACGGCCGACACACCCGACCCCGGCGTTAAATAGCTCGAGATCGAGTCAAAGTACATGGTCCAGCGATCATTTGATTCCTTGGACTGCATGCGATCGGGGTTGGATTCGTCCATTGACCACAAAATCCACAAAACACGATACTTAATGTCGCCGCGGGCCGAAAGTGAATATCAAACTCGTGAGTTCCATAGCCATTTGCTATCGGCCACCTGACATCTTGGTTTCTTAGGATCTCCTAAGTAGAACATTGGTGGAACCACGACCTTATGAAATTTGAAATAGTGGCGTAACCAGAAGCCATGAGTAATGAGTACAACGACTTTTGGACCTCGGTACCTCTCCTTTGGTCCATGCAAGACTTCAGCGGCGTAATAAATTAGCGTTGTACTCCAACTCTTTCGGCCGTCGACCTGGCGCTTCGACTTCTTGAGGTTCTTGCCAAATACAAGAAGCGAGTCCTCCCGACCTTGGTGTTGTTAAGATGGATGGGTCGGATAAGTCTTGCTTGACTCTTCAAAGGATCGATTTGCTTCTTCAATCCATGCGAATCCGTCGTGCTTCTGGGCGCCTTGAAGAAAGGCGACTGCGCTTCATAGCAAGAGAGATGAAGCGACTTAGAGCCGCCATGAGTCGGTCAAAGTCTGGACCTCCTTGATCTTCTTTGGGTGGTCGCATTTTCCCAATAGCTTCTATCTTCTCTGGGTTAGCTCAACGCCTTGGGGTTGATTATGTAATAAGCACCTTACCGCTTTTACCCCAAAGACACATTTTTGGATTAAACTTTATTTGATACTTGTTGAGGTTACAAAGGTCTCTTCAGGTCGGACACATGACTGAGGCAAATCTGCTTTTGACCACAATGTCGTCTACATAGACTTCTAATTTTGCCCTATCTGGTCTACAAAGTCTTCTACATCAAATCTTTGAAAGTCGCTCCGGCGTTCCTAAGACCGAAAGACATGGTCGTGTAGCGAGCGTGCGAGCAGGGGTAATGAAGGAAATCTTCTCTTCATCCTCGGGTGATATCCGATCTGGTGATAGCTTTGAATAGGCATCAAAAACTCATCACTGGAATTCCGTTGTTGAGTCGACCGGTGGTCTATTGAGCGACGAAATTATCCTTAGGACAAGTAGCGTTGAGCTCGTGTGTCGGCCTTTATCGCCACTTGCCACCTTTTTCTTAGCGATGGCCGGATTGCGGCCATTCCGAATGCTCAATTTCTCGAATAAAGCCAGCCTTGAAAGTTTGTCGAGTTCATCCGGATGATTGCTTGTGTTTTACGGGGAAACGCCCGAGCTTCTGGCGCCGAGGCTTTTATCGGGCGAATAGCTAGCTTTGTGCTCAATCACTTCCCTTGGGACTCGGGCATGTCGGACGGTTCCCCAGCGAACACTTGCAGCTCCTCTGGAGAAAGTGATGAGCTCGAGTTCCTATTTGGGGTCTAAGGAAGATCCCAAATGCCACGACCTTAGTCGGGTCCACGTTATGGCAACCTTGCCTTAGTCTCTCCCGGTGGAGGCAACTTTGGATGGGACCTGCGGTCCTTGGTGTGTGACCCCTCTGGGCGATTGCTGACCATGTCGGCGATCTCGTTGCAACTCAAGGCCGCCTTGGGTTCCCTCTTATGGTAATTCGCCCTTGGGGCGGGAACCTTCGAGACAGCGGTATGCATGGTGCGTGGCGACCATGAACTGCGGGGGCTTCTGAGAGATGGCGTTGTAGGCCCGCTCGAAGTCGACTCGTCGAAAGTGACCATCTCCGTTCGAAAGTTGCTTGGGCTCCCCAAGCGTAGCGGGCAAGGCGATCGGCGAGGGTTTAATCGAAGTGCGGGACAATCCAAGAAGGGGCGCAATACTCTTAATCTTGGACGAGGCACTGCATCTCATCCGGGACCCTAAGCGGCTATGAGATCGGGGAGCTCCCGTCGTGTTCTTGATGGTCGAGTTCACGACGGAGGGAGCCTTTGAGGCTTGGTCATTCCAAGGGACAATCGTCCTTGGAGAAGTTAATAGGTAGCTCGGACCATCGGTACGCTGGGCAGGAGGCTTGCCTGCGCGACATGGTGCACCTCCGCGCCGCCTCCTTCAAGTCCTGCGGGGACTTGTGGCGAAAAACCCCAAATATAATTGCAATATGATTGCGAGGCTCCTGGTAATCCATATCTTCATCGTCTCCGACTGCGGGTGCTTTTCCTTTTGCCTTACCGTTCTCCCTTTGCTCCGAGAGCGTGGGCATAGGGCCCTTACCGCTGTAGAACTGCTCCAGGCAGAACGCCCTAGGTCTACAATTACGAAGGTCGTGCCCGCGTGCCTTATGAAGCGGGCAGAAACGGTCACTTGGTGGCATATCTTGGCCGCTGCGACCTTGGTCGGCGCTTGTGCTTTCTGTTGTGCGGCTGGCGGGTGCCCCGGCCCCTCCGTAGCTCTTTGTGGTTACGAAGCTTGCGGTGGGTGATGCTCGATCGCCGCCACCATGCCCGGCGCGGAGGGCCTTTTCTTTTTCTTGAACTTCTTCCTTTCTTCGGAGTCTTGATTCTTCTTGCTCGCGGGACCCTCCAGGCCCGACTGAGGCGGGAGTTTCCCTTCATCCAGCATCTTCTTCCACTGGACCGCCTCGTCGGCATTCGCATACCGGTCGGCCATGTGGAACAGCTCGTTGGCCGATAGGTCAGGGTGAATTTTCAGGTCCTGCGTGAAGCGGACGTCCCGAACTCCGAACTTGAAAGCTCGGACGACCGCCTCATTTGAAATGTTGGGTATGGAATTTCTCACCTTAATGAACCTTTGAACAAAGTGCCTCGAGCTCGCCTTGATGCAGATCGGGAGCTCGAGTCGCGCTCTTTGCCGGCGAGTATAACTTGACTCGAAAATTTGCGGAGTGCTTAACCCGTGATGCCAAGCGGGTCGACCATTCCTTTTGGTTGAAGAGCCATGTTCTTATGGCTCCATCCAGGACCATCTACTAACGTATAGACAGGCTATAACTGATTCCAAGTCACTTATTATCTATTACATGTGGGCCAATATTTAATTTTATTGACAATGCTATAACTAATCCATAGGAGAGGTTGTCTATATGCTATCTATAGATGACATGGACATTTCTTATAGCTAGTACCATTGGAGATGCTCTTATATATAGCGTGTAGACCGATCGTATCATTCTCCAATCCATCATAGATCATGAACCGTATCGACCTCCACCTCTTTATAAGTAAAATTCCTTATCCAAACTGATGTCGACAACATATCCAAATTTAACCTATCCTAACAAGTAACAAATAGATCGCATATCTTGCCAAATTCGATGCCAGCAAAATCTTGTGGTCTTTTGTGGTTGTGTGCAGGCAAAATACATAGCTATTCAAGAACAACAGAACATATTATTAGGCTGTGTGTTCAATTTCACCCGCATAGAGAAGCAAACCCTTCTCATTGGGTAGACAAAAGCGTGTTGAGGCTTGCGAGCATGTTTCATCGAGACGAGCTGTTGTTCGATTTGAGATCGGCCGATATATACCATCGAGGCCTTTACGAAAGTAAGCCAGGCCAAACTCAAGCAAGCTGGAAGTATAGCGGTTAAGCAATTAAATGGCAAGCAGGTATCAACACAGTGGTAGAAATTGGGCCTCGCAAACCGTAAGAGGAGGCCCCCTGCTACGCCGGCCGAGGATTAGCCATGTGCGACTACGGCGCCGGCGAAGTTGTTGTAATGCGCGGTGTGTTAACGTGAAGGCTTATATGGAACCATGATGAGATTAATTCAATGTTATTTGTTTAAAATGAGTTGTTGTAGCATATAATGACTATTGTTCTAGACATAGTATCTCTGGATTAACTTGTTTACATGAAAGCGAGTATGAAAATGTAAGCGTGGTGCTATGCATCTGTGAGTCCACCTCCGCGGGTGGGTTGGGCGCTAAGCTTGAAGCATAGCGAAAGCGAATATGGGGATGGAGGTGTGCGTACGGTAATCAGCGTTCATCTTTCATTCAGATTTTAATTTTTGTATTACTTTTAAAGAGAGATTTACATTTATACTTTAATATTTATGTAACTTAAAAAAAAAGAATTATAGAAGTGTTGAAGGAAATTTTTATTCCAACAAGAAGCATCTCTCTTTCATACATACTCTACATCGGTGTAAAGCGATAAGCTAGCATGCTGCGTTAAGTCTCCTTTGAAGAAGCGATAATGCAATTTGGAGATCCAGGCTTTTCATCTATCTCGTAGGGAACCAGATCTGACTCGTACTTGAAGATTTCTTGTATGCGGTTGTGATGTACCGGGACTTCTGCCATCTTGCCCCCCCAGAAATCATACCTGTAAAACATATATAGGATTAGCACCACTAACTCGAGCTGAACCTTTCAGCTAAAATACTACGGAAAAAGAAAAGGAGATTCAGAAACTATATAGCGATGTAATGCACACTTTCAGCACCAAAATGCATATAAAAATCAAAACGAAAAAGAGAAAGTTATATGTTGGAGCTGAAACTTCAGCTTTTGAAAGATCAAACAAATAAAATTGTTACTTTGATTGTAAATAAAGAGTATTAACAAAGATGTAAAAAGGAAGCGTGTGCTTTTACCACATCACCCCGCCGCCACTCTTGAGGACAGCAACGTCAGTGGAGCAGAGATCTTCAGTATAAGCGCTCTCCTTCCTGCAAGGTGAGGCTCTTCAAGCTCACCACCGTCTTCTCCCACCTCTCCTGCCTGTAGTCAGCCATCACCCACACCTCCATCACCTCCTCCACAACCACCACCAGGCACAGCTTCCCCTCCGGCCACTATCTTCTTGCGCGCCCACATGTCCGCCCTCTCCTCCACCTCCGGCGGGAGCCCGATCAGCGTCCACGTCTCGCTCTTCATGTCGAACGCGAAGATGTCCTGGGCCCCGCTGAGCCTGTCCGGCCACCGGAGCCAATGCATGGCCCCGTGGGCCATCACCGCCGGGCCAGCGGCGAAGAGTGACGCCGGCCAGACCATCACGTCCGCCGAGCGCCGCCACACGCGGCTCCTCGAGTCGAAGATCTCGCAGCGCAGGCAGTCCACCAGCGCCGGGATCGAGAGCCGGACGATCTTGAACTCCGCAGCGGCGGAGGGGCGGGCGACCATGGCGGTGGCCGCCGTGAGGAAGCGCACCCTCGGGTTGGGCAGCGCGCGCCACTGCCTCGTGGCGGGCTTGCACACGTAGTAGCGCGCCTTGCGCGCGGTGTCGGCCCCGACGCAGCACACGAGGCCGCTGTGAGCGGCGACGGCCTCGATGCGAACGTGCTTGGACGGCAGGAAGTCAAGGGAGATGGGCGGCGTGGGGGAGTGCATGGAGACGAAGGTGGCGGAGAAGCGGTTGCGCGTCATGCTCTGGACGAAGTAGCCCGAGACGGCGTGGGCGCGGCGGCAGTGCAGCGGCGTGAACCCAGGCTCGTACGTATGCCGGCGCCACTGGCTGGACACCTGGCGACACGCGCCGGGGTCGTCGAGGGAGACGCGGGTGAGTACCTCAAACACCTGGTCCTCTGGCAAGCCGCCGTCGTCGCCGCAATGGCTGCCTTCGCATTGCTGCGTCGACATGGCCAAGGAGATTCTTTATCTCCTTGTTACTGAAAGTTCGAACGAGGCAACTATGGAAATTAAGCCTCTCCCTGTTTTATCCATTGTAAGCTAAACTAGTGTGTGTCGGAGTCTGCAACTAGAGTCTGAAAAGAAAAGGTAAAGTTCAGACTCTTCCGAGTTCAGGTCTGTTTCGGTAGTAAGCAGAGAGATGTATTTTCGGATGAGTCACAGCAGTATGGTGTCCGAGTAGACTGTGTGTTCAGTTTCACCCGCATAGAGGAAGGAAACCCTTCTCATTGGGTAGACAAAACATGTTGAGGCTTGCGAGCATGTATTATCCCAGACAAGCTGTTGTTCGATTTGAGATCGACGCCCATATATACCATCCAGGCCCTGAAAGTAACAGGCCGGGCCAAACTCGAAGCAACTGGAAGTATAACTGTTAAACGGGTTGGCCTAAACAGGTATCAACACAGTGGTAGAAATTGGGCCCCGCGAACCTGTAGGATCAAGGATACCGACTAGAGGGGGGTGAATAGGAGGTTTTAAATTTCTATCGTTAAAATCAAATTTAATGATTATTAAGCCCGAATGACAATTTTGACACTTTCAATCCCTAACAATTCTAGTGATCACCAAATAATGTTTCTACTCAAGTATGTCAATAGCTAAACAAGTATTGCACAAAGATGATCAATTTGCTAGAATTAATGTAAGAGTGAAAAACTACGCAAACCACAAATGATGAACACATGGATTTTATCCCGTGGTCTCATAGACTTGCCGGTCTCCCCTATTCCACATTGAGGTGACTTGAACTTCTTCAAGTCGGCTCCTCTCGCTTGAGCCTTCTTCGATCACTCGTGGTAGCTCTTCCCGCTCTGGGTAGGCGAGCTCCTTGCCTTCACAACCGTCCGGGCCTTCACACACGCTTCTTTGTGAAGATCACCGGAACTTCACGCCTCCAAGCCGTCTAGGAGGTTGCAACCTCCAAGAGTAATAAACTTGACGCAAGCTTGAGACTCTAGAGTGCTTCAATATGGCTCAACTAATGCAATGCACTCAATACACTCAATTTTCTCTCCAAGAACTCAAGAATCAAAGTTTTAATGCTCTAGTGAGTGGAGAGAGTTGCTAGGAGCTCAAGAAGTATTCAATGAAGTCACCAACCAGCCCTACTTGCGGTGAGAGGTATTTATAACCCCCAAGCACAGACTAGCGTTATTTGCTTTTTACTCGAAAAACACGTCATGGCGGTACTCACGCCTCTAAGGGCGGTAATACCGCCTATATCTAACGGCTATATGGCGTAATTAATGCTCGACACGTGGCGAATTCTGATTACAAATTTTATATGGCGGTACTACCGCTAAATGGGTCTTGATAATATCGCACTTTACCGACGGAAGAAAAGCGTTACGTTATATTGCTACTTGTAGCAAGTCTTGATGATATCGCATTTCGGTACTACCGCCCAAGCAACTACTGATAGTCTTGCGTAGAGACCGAAACACATGCACTCTGCCATATAGCTACGCCATAGGAGTTAGCGGTAGTACGCATTCTTGGTACTACTGTAATACTACTCGTTGATGCAAACAACGAGAATTTCAGATTTTCGCCGATTTAAATGCACGAATGAATCTTTTAGACTTTGAGCCATATTGTATGCACTTTTAAGGTTCAAGACTCTCGTCAAGTCCCTCTTAATAGTGCGGCGACTAATCTATCAACCCAATCTTTTCTTCCAACTCGAGATCGGTAAAAGTGACTAGAAAATATCTCTAAAATTTATACCTTCAATTTTCTTGCTTCTTCGTAGCGTACACCTTCCTTTTTGTACTTGTGAATATCCGGCGTCCCTTGAGCGATAGTTTTCCTATTTTCAACTTACTCATTGCAAATAACATTAGTCCTTTTTACGTGATTGTCATTAATTACCAAATCTATTAAACACATGGGGGCCTAGATGCTTCGAGCCGTAAGAGGAGGCCCCTACTCTGCCGACTTAAGCATTAGCCATTGCGACTACTACTGGCCGTGAAGTTGTTGTGTCATGTCTGCATTAGCGTAATTCAATGTTATTTGTTTGTTGAAACACCCCAAAATTTTGGTTTATTAATTTATTTGGATTTTATTTGAATTTTATTCGAATTTTTCTGAATCTATTTGATTTTATTTGAGTCTTGTTTTGTCTCCTTTCCTTTTCGGGAAAATGGCCCCGAAACCCGCTTTCCGTTTCCAGATTCCGCCTCCTCCTTGTTCGGCCTTGGCCCACACGCCCCCCAGGCCTCGCGCCCGCCCGCTTCCCTCCCGGCTTGCTCCCTCGCCCAGACAGGTTTGCTCCTTGTGACAGCTTCCCTTGGCCGTCGGCTCGGCTGGCCCAGCCCGTTGCCTCCCCGCGCCGTTTTCCTCCATGAGCCTGATCATGTGGCCTCCCTTCTTCTTCCTCCCCGGTCCTCTCGCTGCTTCCCCTCTCCGGCAGTGCTCGCCTCCCTCGGCCACGAATGTCAACTCCCATCACCTCGCTTGCTCCCCCATGCCGTCGCGAAAATCATCGCTTTGCCCCACCCCATCTCCTCCCCAACTACCTGTTGAAAAAGATCACCATGCCGTTCTCTCTCCCCGCCGCTCTCTCTTCGTCCGGTCCAAGCCCCGCTCCGCCATCCTGCCGTCCTTGCCGCCGTGAATCCTGCTCCACCCACTCCGCCGCAAATTCCGCCACTCACTGTCGTCGCCGCAGAACCGGTGCTCTCTCTCCTTCGCCGCTCGCTCTCTCTCTCTCCTCGCGCCCGAGCTATAAATAGCCCCTCGCCCGTCCGTTTTCCTTCGCCCCGAGCACCACGGTGAGCTCCCTCATCCTCCCCGCGTGCCCTCTCTCTCCCTTGCGCCACCGCTTGCCCACTCATGAGTTTCTTCTTGACTCGGTGCCCTCTCGCCATCTGCCTCTCCGCCCTTCCCTCCCCATTTTCCCGCTCCAGGTCCCAGAAGCTTCCTTGTGCCCACCCTCCATTTCCCCTCGTGTTGTCCCTCGCCAGCCTTTATCTTCTTCTCTGAGTCGACAACCCAGTGCCTTGTGCCCATCCTTGCCCTCTCTCTCTCTGCTGCTGGGGCCCGTCGTTAGCAGCTCCCTACTTGGTTGTCCAGCCAGCCCTCATTGTCGACCCTTCAGCCGCCACAGGGCCCACTTTGTGCCATGACTCCCTTCGCCCCTTTGGGCCTACTGCCGGGTTGCTCGCCTCGCGCTGGTAGTGTGCCCTTGCCAGTGGAGTCGTGGCCTAGCAGCCGCCCACTCCCTAACAGCGCCTGGCGTCTTGCCGTCAACTCAAATTCGTGGCATCATGTCACCCATCAACATAGTGCCTCCTTTAATTTCTTTTTCGGGTTTTTGATTTATTTAAAAATCCTAAAAATAGATTTAAAAATTCCACAAAATTCCTAAAAATTCCCAAAAATCCAAAAAATACATATTTTTGATCCGTCCAAGCCGCCGAGTCCAAAAATGATATCCGTTTCGCCATATCAAGTCTAGAAAATTTGAAAAATGCCCTTGAGCTCCGTTCCGGCCATTTTCCTCCCCGATTCTTTCTCCGTTTTTCTTTCTTTAGTTGTTTTTATTCGTTTACTTATTGGTTGCGTTTTCTCGCGTTAAATCTGACGTCGGAACAACTCTCAGAGCGAAACCCAGAGCCGGAGTAGTTCTTGGAGTCGTGCTAGGAACAAGCGCCGTACGAGACCAGACACGACATCGACTACTTCCCTCTAAGAGAAACCTCGACCCCGCAAGACAAGCCACACTCCTTGAACATGTTGATCCTATTATTCCGTATAATTACTGTATATATGTAGTTATTGTATTTGTCGTAAATAAGTAGAAATTTAAAAAGGAGTAGTCGGCGTATTACTTTGACGAGGACTCGAAATCAGCAAACGAGGTTGACCACTCCCGGGATGGAAGTTATGGTTGATGAGAGGCGTCTTCGTGGTGGAAACCCTAATGGCTCTCTGATGGATCCGGGGATCGGCGGATCAATGGACCGCGCGATGTACCGAGTTCGAGCCCAGCGTGGGAAATAGCCCTACATCTGCTAAGTCTTTGTTGAGAAAATATGGGCGATTACAATGGTTCTTCTAATCTTACGCTTCTTCTCCAACCTTGACCCTTATGTCTCTCCTGTGTCCGCTTCTCCATGCCAAGCGCCCTTATATAAACGGGCGTCCGGGCGGTGAAAGATATTATATCTTGATCTCGACTCATTAATTACACCCATCATTGAGCCTTATCTCATCGACCCATGAATCATTTATTCGCCCGTCATTTGTAGCCTTGTCCTTCAAGCCCCATTTAATGCCGGCTGCGTTAACCGCCCGTCACTTGGGATATGACACTCTGCGGCGGGTTTGGTGAGGCGTTAGAGGATGGACCGTCGTCGTGTCGATAGCGAATCCTTCACAATTAATGGCCGACTCGGCATGTCGAGGAAGGAGACTTTCGGTGAAACCTTCTCCTTATTTTTGGTTGCCTCCGTGGCCCGGCGAGGCCCAAACGCCGCCACTTGCGAGCCGCCTCTTAAGTCGGCGCCAGTGGCGAGGGCTTGTCGCCCACTTGCCCCGAGGGCACCACGAGCTACTCGCCCGGCGAGCAGGGCATAATCGCCCACTTACTCGCTAGGGGCCACGTGGGCTCCTCACGGTGGGCGGGCGTGTCGCCCACACCGCCCCAGGCCTGGGCCAGCTTCGCCCGTGGCGGCGTGATCGCCCACCTACTCGCCGAGGCCTCGTGGGCTTCTCGCCCGGTGCGGGGCTTGATCGCCCACACGCCCAGAGCTCACCGTCTTTGGGCGAGCCGCTTCTTGGGCTCACTATTCCGCGGCGGAGAGGGTACCCCGGTGCAAAGTACACCGACATGAGCTAATTTGGAAAGACTTGACTAGTTAAAACCCACCGTCTTGTTAAAACCATGTTGATTATGCCATATTCAGTTGTTAGCCCTAGGTTATCATTTACGAACCACCGTAGGTTAGCTATAATAATAATCATTACTTTTCAATTGTTGCGCAAAACCCCCGAGTCTTTACTCGGGGTGTGTTTTTAAAATCTGCTACGGTTTGGGGGATAATATTGGGCGGACCACGGAAGGTGGATGCTGGCCCAATTCCCAAACTGATGACAAGCCCAGTGTGGTGTGGTTTGGTGACGGGTACTAGTGGTGCGATGCTGGCGTCGAGTGTGTCTTGACAGTGGGATCAACCCACAGGCAAAGTAAATAACCTCAGTCCTCTCTCAACCACAAGTTGGGTCGGTTAGCTCTGTTGGCCTGATCCACGTAGCCCGGTATATTGTCTTTCCCCTTGGAATGCCTACGGGTGGATTTCCATTCTCGGTGAAGGAATGGATCGCGTAGCGTGTCTAGGGTGGAGCAGGGAATGGATGGGACATTCATGGGTTCTCATATGATGAGGTTTCCTTAGTTGGCGGATCGCGATGCCGCCTTGGCCCATGGGTCTGGAAGCTAAGGATTTGCACGCCCTCTTGGGTAAGAGCTAAGAGGAAATTCAATGAAAGGCTATGTTCATCTCGGTCGCGCATGCATAAAAGTTGCATGTTACTTCGTGTGGCACTAACGGTAGTAGATATCTTGTGGGTAAAGTTGAGTAGCTCGTAGAGTGAACCAAATGGTATTCGAATCGTCGTATTTCGGTTAATGAAAATTTGGGTTAATTTAGGGTGATTCACATGGCGAGCTCGAGTAGTTTTAATTATAAACTGCTGCGTGTCTGGATTTTACTAATAACTTCGATGGTGGTGTTGTGGTGATGATATCGATTGATGGTTTGTATTTCTTTTGTACTATCGTAATCTAAGCGTATGCATCCACCAAATACCTAAACTAGTGCCAATTCCTTGAAACTCCGTGCATGTAATATTTAGAATTTCCGTGTTGTTTGTTGAGTACGGTTGTGTACTCACCCTTGCTCCTCTCCCCTTTTAGATTTCAATGAAGGCGATGAGTTCGAGCGTAGATGGCGATGATATTTGGTTTTGAAGGCCTTGATATATCTGCTCAAGCTTTCTGTGGGTGTTTTGGTAATGTATCGGTGCTAGCCGCACTTTTTGTAAACTTTGGCGTTAGGCCTTAATTTATCTATAAAATATTCACAATTGCTTTTATGTCGGCAATTTGCACTTGGTTATCTACAGCTAAAATCCTGGGTAGCTGTGAAGGAATTTATACGCACCCCTGAGAAGAGTGGTCCGTTACATAAAATGAGTTGTTGTAGTATATAATAATTATTATTCTAAACATAGCATCTCTGGATTAACTTGTTTACATGAAGCGAGTGCGAAAATGTAAGCGTGGTGCTATGCATCTGTGAGTCCACCTCCGGGTGGGTTGGGCGCTAAGCTTGAAGCATAGCAAAGCGAATATGGGGATGGAGGTGTGCGTAAGGTAATCGGCGTTCATCTTTCATTGAGATTTTAATTTTGTATTACTTTTAAAGAGATTTACATTCATACTTTAATATTTATGTAACTTTAAAAAAATTTATAGAAGTGTCGAAGGAAATTTTTATTCAACAAGCATCTCTCTTTCATATATACTCTACATCGGTGTAAAGCGATAAGCTAGCATGCTGCGTCAAGTCTCCTTTGAAGAAGCGATAATGCAATTTGGAGATCCAGGCTTTTCATCTATCTCGTAGGGAACCAGATCTGACTCGTACTTGAAGATTTCTTGTATGCGGTTGTGATGTACCGGGACTTCTGCCATCTTGCCCCTCCAGAAATCATACCTGTAAAACATATATAGGATTAGCACCACTAACTCGAGCTGAACCTTTCAGCTAAAATACTACGGAAAAAGAAAAGGAGATTCAGAAACTATATAGCGATGTAATGCACACTTTCAGCACCAAAATGCATATAAAAATCGAAACGAAAAAAGAGAGAGATTATATGTTGGAGCTGAAACTTCAGCTTTTGAAAGATCAAACAAATAAAATTGTTACTTTGATTGTAAATAAAGAGTATTAACAAAGATGTAAAAAGGAAGCGTGTGCTTTTACCACATCACCCCGCCGCCACTCTTGAGGACGGCAACGTCAGTGGAGCAGAGATCTTCGAGTATAAGCGCTCTCCCTTCCTGCAAGGTGAGGCTCTTCAAGCTCACCACCGTCTTCTCCCACCTCTCCTGCCTGTAGTCAGCCATCACCCACACCTCCATCACCTCCTCCACAACCACCACCAGGCACAGCTTCCCCTCCACGGCCACTATCTTCTTGCGCGCCCACATGTCCGCCCTCTCCTCCACCTCCGGCGGGAGCCCGATCAGCGTCCACGTCTCGCTCTTCATGTCGAACGCGAAGATGTCCTGGGACCCGCTGAGCCTGTCTGGCCACCGGAGCCAATGCATGGCCCCGTGGGCCATCACCGCCGGTCCAGCGGCGAAGAGTGACGCCGGCCAGACCATCACGTCCGCCGAGCGCCGCCACACGCGTCTCCTCGAGTCGAAGATCTCGCAGCGCAGGCAGTCCTCCAGCGCCGGGATCGAGAGCCGGACGATCTTGAACTCCGCAGCGGCGGAGGGCGGGCGACCATGGCGGTGGCCGCCGTGAGAAGCGCACCCTCGGGTTGGGCAGCGCGCGCCACTGCCTCGTGGCGGGCTTGCACGTAGTAGCGCGCCTTGCGCGCGGTGTCGGCCCCGACGCAGCACACGAGGCCGCTGTGAGCGGCGACGGCCTCGATGCGAACGTGCTTGGACGGCAGGAAGTCAAGGGAGATGGGCGGCGTGGGGGAGTGCATGGAGACGAAGGTGGCGGAGAAGCGGTTGCGCGTCATGCTCTGGACGAAGTAGCCCGAGACGGCGTGGGCGCGGCGGCAGTGCAGCGGCGTGAACCCAGGCTCGTACGTAAGCCGGCGCCACTGGCTGGACACCTGGCGACACGCGGCGAGGTCGTCGAGGGAGACGCGGGTGAGTACCTCAAACACCTGGTCCTCGGGCAAGCCGCCGTCGTCGCCGCAATGGCTGCCTTCGCATTGCTCCGTCGACATGGCCAAGGAGATTCTTTATCTCCTTGTTACTGAAAGTTCGAACGAGGCAACTATGGAAATTAAGCCTCTCCCTGTTTTATCCATTGTAAGCTAAACTAGTTTGTGTCGGAGTCTGCTACTAGAGTCTGAAAAGAAAAGGTAAAGTTCAGACTCTTCAGAGTTCAGGTCTGTTTCGGTAGAAAGCAGAGGGATGTATTTTCGGATGAGTCACAGCAGTATGGCGTCCGAGTAGAACTCCAGTTTTGAATCCGAGTCAGTTGGAGTCTGTAATCGAGTCGGTCTGTATTCTCTATATATTGTCAATACAAAAACCAGAAAAGCTACGGTAGTTTGCAGCACCAAAAATCTTAGCTTCTGTGTTTCGCTGAATTTCTCTGAATATCAAGCTGTTCCGTTCGGCTGTGCTGGTTTCTGTTCGGTAAAGCAGCGACAACAGAAGATCACGAACAGCTGAAGACGCGACTGCAATGCACACCCTTGTTCCATCAGAAAACAGAACCTCAGTTGAGAATTCAATATCACAATCTCATGTGTTGCATAGGAATATGAGGTCTCAAATAAAATCATACATATACATCACCATCACCATATCTTATCTCGTTTCACAGCAGGTAATATAGGAAGCTGTTCTTGCCATTCCATAACCAAAACTAAAAGAGCAAAACATAGACAGACAGGCACGCACACACACAAGCAAACATGACTAGATTCACCACCGTTTCTTCTAACATTCACCTATTCGCTCTCTCCTATTCGCAGTTCACCACCGTTTCTTCTAATTTCCACTGTGAATATGAACTCCATGCCCTAAACCGATTTAGATTCGATGAATCTGATTCGCAATTCACATGGTTTTATAGCGAACCCGGTACCTATGGTTTTATCTCGAGGTAAACTAAACGGTACCGATAAGCCAAGCCAGTGCACAGGGGAGCAGCAATCACTAATGCATACGTTTTGTAAGTCCGGGCGGATGTGGATTTCGTAGCAGGCAAGTTTAGAGACTTCGGGTTAGTCACAAGTTAAATAAATGAAAAAAGTCTGTCCGTGTTAGCTCCACTATCCCCTGGTTTAATTTTCGTACTGATGTTCGATACCGTTTAGAACTCATCTCTGAAGAAGCTAGCCTAGCTAGTTTAGAACTCATCTCTGAAGAAGCTAGCCTAGCTAGTTTAGAACTCATCTCTGAAGAAGCTAGCCTAGCTAATATGCGAATTCTTAGCACAAAAAGGAATAGCAGCATGATACGCCTCCAGCTTTGGATCGCGTCTATTTCCGGCGGAACATCCACGCGGGAACAGCGGAGAAACCATGAAGGATTAGAATTCTATAGATAGTATTCTAATTATGAAAGAATTGTATTAGGAAAGTATCAAATAGAGTTGATATCGGACTCTGTAAAAGACTACTCTATATATTTGTGCAAGAAGTAATAAAGAGGCAGCTTGAGTTTGCAGAATAACAATCCAGGCGGTGGCTCCAACTAACAGCCAACTCTATCGTGTTCTTAGTTGATATTCACCACGACGACTTCCGGCGACTGCTCCGACCGCCGGCCGGTGACTCGTGCGTTCGCACAAGGGCATCCTGCCTCGGTTCAACTCAGTTCGGGACTAGAGCACATCTCGCGGAGACCGGGAAAGGAAGGGCGTATCAAGTTGGTATCAGATTCATCCGATTCGGCGAGGATGTCCACTTTGGCTTCCGTAGAAGAGCGCGTCACCAAGCTGGAGATCGTCGGGAAGGAAACGCACCGATCGCTGGATGAGGTGCTGAGACAACTTGAGGCTCAGCAGTTGGTGCTTCAGCAACTCTCGGCAAGAAGCTTGGGCTACGAATCCAAACCAGAAGACAGCACGGTTCACCACGATCAGGGCGGGGATCCAAGAGGTCGTCCGCCAGACGATCGCAGACCAGGAGGGGGACGTCTCCCAATTGGCAATCGTCGCCATCCGGGTCAAGGGCGAGACCTCGAGGAAGAGGAGCGACGCTGGACACCGCGCCCCCCTCGCTTTGAATTATCAGAATACGATGGTTCAGGAGATCCTTTGGGATGGCTTAAGTTGTGTGAGCGCTTCTTTCGTTTTCACCGGATCCCTGAATCCGAATACGTGGAATTAGCTGGCATTCATTTACGCGGGGAAGCTTTGGAAGTCCTCGACAATATGCAGCAAGAGGATCCTTGGATGTCCTGGGAAGACTTTCATGACTCGTTCGTGCAGAGATTCACAAGACAGTCCAGTATGGGGCCGTTGGGGGATCTTGTTAATCTAAAGCAGGGATCGACACGAGTTGACGACTATGCACGGGAGTTTCAGCGCTTATTAGCCCGGACCCACCGCATGAGGCGACAAGATCAAATTGAAACATTTACTGCGGGTTTGGCGCTGACGTTGGCAGCGGAGGTGCGCCGGGAACGACCACGTGACCTGGCTGAGGCCATTGGCTTTGCACGGGAAGCCAAGGTCCGACGGGACCTCTGGTTAGCGGAAGCGTGCCAAGGATCACCAGTGGTGGGCCGTCCGCGACCGCCCTTCAGCAAAGGCACAGCAACTGCATTACCAGCTCCAGTAACACCACCGACAATAGGAGGGACCGGAGGAGAAAGCAAACCAACGTCCATAATGGCGCCAATACAACAGACGGATCGGCCTACCTCAAGTGCTACTAGCAAAATGGGTGGAACCACTTCTTCAACACCAGTGCGTCGTCGTTTGACAGCCGATGAACTCGCCGACCGAAGAGCCAAAGGTCCATGTTACAACTGTGATGACATTTTCACTCGGGGCCATCGTTGTAAGCAGCTGTTTTTCTTGGAAGTGGCTGATGAGGAGTTCACACCGGACGAGCCAACAACAGATGAGGACCCATCATTATCCATGTTGGCCGTTTTGGGTCCTAAACAAGGAGATACAATGCAAATTATGGTCACTACACAGGGACGACAGTTGCATGGCTTAGTGGATAGTGGAAGCACTCATAATTTTGTGAGCAGCTATGTCGCCTCTTTGTTGAATTGGAAACAACAGCCATCTTCATCAGTGTAGGTGACGGTGGTAGGAGGAGGACAATTACCTTGCTTGGGGATGGTGCCAAGCATCGAATTTTCGGTGAACGAGCACACCTTTGTGGCGTCGTTTATTGTGATTCCATTGGAAATTTTTGATGTGGTGTTGGGGATGCAGTGGCTCTGTTCTTTGGGAGACATCAAGTGAAATTTCGCCGACCTAACCATGACGTTTTCTCATCAAGGAGTACCAGTTAAGCTTACGGGATCTTTGCTTGAAAGCGTTCTCATCATTGTGCACGTGCAATTAAGGGAAGGATCACTACTACCACTCTTACTTGAGGCCTACGCCGATGTATTTGAAGACCCCCAGGGCTTACCTCCTCCACGTCATTTGTGATCACGCATTTGCTTGCGGGAGGTACAAACCCAATTGTCGTTCGACCTTCACGTTATCCATTTAAACAAAAGGATGAAATTGAGAAGCAATGCGACATCATCTTTGAAACAAGGTATAATTAGTCCTAGTCAATCGCCTTTTCTTCTCCGTGCTTCTCGTAAAAAGGCCGATGGCACTTGGCGCTTTATTGTGGATTATCGGGAACTCAATGCTCACACTATCAAAGATAAATTTCCCATTCCTATGGTCGAAGAGCTACTCGGCGAATTGAGGCATAACCTTCTTCACCAAAGCTGGACCTTAAGTCGAGGATATCATCAAATTCATATGTGTGAGAAGACATCTTCAAAATGGCCTCTCGCTTTTACCATGGGCACAATGAATTTTTGGTGATGCCGTTCGGATTGTCCAATGCACCATCAACCTTCCAATCTTTGATGAATGATGTGTTCAGGGAGTTTCTCAGGAAATTTGTCTTGGTATTCTTTGATGACATTCTCATTTACAGTCGCACAGAAGACGAGCATCTCAAACACCTCCGTTTGGTATTAGACACATTGCGAGTACAACAGTTATATCTCAAACAATCTAAGTGTGCCTTTGCACAAACACGTATTGCATACCTTGGCCACATCATATCACACAATGGAGTATCAGCGAACCCTCTTAAACTTCAGCGTTGGCGAGAATGGCGCGCCAGTCGATTCGACTTTGCGAGGCTTTCTTGGCAGCGGGTTACTATCGGCGCTTTATTAAAAACTTTGCGTCTATAAATTTGAACCATTAACATTACTAAAGCGCCACATTACTAAGGCGCCAAAATTTTGGGTGGAATCTTGACGGAAGCCATTGGAGCCATGAGAAATCCTTTGTGGCCTTAAAGCAATCATTGACAACCATCAAGAAATAGCGTCGGTATTACAGATGCC
This sequence comes from Guadua angustifolia, assembly GCA_036346375.1. NCBI lineage: Eukaryota > Viridiplantae > Streptophyta > Magnoliopsida > Poales > Poaceae > Guadua > Guadua angustifolia. The sequence continues at coordinate 41,095,120 of CM070514.1, forward strand.
TGACGTTTCCGCCCCATTTGTTGTTGAATGTGATGCTTCGGGTACAGGAATTGGAGCCATGTTGCAACAATTTGGGCATCCTATTGCCTATTACAGTAAGAAGTTGGCTGGCCGACACATGAAACTCACCGCCTATGAACGGGAACTCATTGGTTTATCAAAGGCCATCCGAAATAGGAAACGGCGAAATAGCACGTTTCTAGGACTCCAATTGGCTACATGGGGTGTCACCACGTGACTTGGTACCATCCTGCTATCGGCTAGTCACGGAGGGCGGGAGGATCGGTCAGAATGAGCTTCTCACAAAGGCGGTTGTGGCCATTGCGGAGATCACCTCAAGCGCATAATTACGAGTTTGCCCGGCTTTGGCGGTTTGTCAAGCGAGTCCGACTTCTTCCGAATGTGCAGGATTCTATTTCGTGGAAGTGGACGACACATGGAGAATATTCGGCTAGGATAGCCTACGGGGCACAGTTCATCGGTTCTATTCTAGACAGTAACTATAGGATTATTTGGCACGTCAATGCGGAAGCGAAATGCAAGCTTTTCGCTTGGTTATTCTTACAGGACAGGATTCTCACAGCGACAAGCTTGCTCACAGGGGATGGCCACATAGCGCCATTTGTGTGATTTGTGGATTAGAGTCCGAATCGTCTAGACACCTCATTCTCCTATGCCTATTTGCAAAGCAGGTTTGGACGAAGGTGCTACACTTCATGAGCATAAACCACATAGCCATAGAGCAAGCGTTGCTTCAAGTAAGCCCTTTTGCTTGGTGGCGATCGATTCGCTGCTCGGTTGCCGACCATCAACGCAAGGAGGCGGACAATATTCTTATGTATGTCATATGGAATCTCTGGAAGAAAAGGAACAATATGATTTTCAATAACCTTTATCGATCTGTGTAGTCTGTCGCTAATATCACTGTCAATGACATTCACCACCGAAGGATCGCGGTAGCTCCTCAACCGCGGTAGCGTTGCGTGACCTACTTTCAAACGGGTTTAGTCCTTCATAGGTGCATGGTGCCATAGGGCTACTCCATGATGGGTCAAGGCTAGGTTTTTGTCCTCAGCTGCTATTTTATTTTTTTCTCACATCAAAGATCTCGACTGTACCTGAACCATTGTTATGTGGCATCTCTAACTCTGTACTTTAATGCATGGCAGAGCTCCTGCCGTTTCTTTCAAAAAAAATTCTCGCATGTCAATGAATACAGATATCTCATTAGAGTAATTACAGTAGATACAAGTTAAACTTTTGATTAAAAAAAACATGACAGACAGTGCAGAGTAATCGTTGTGATCTACTTTTTGAGGCCAGTTTATTGCAAAAATTCATTCTCATTCGTTATCTGCTTTTCGCCATCGATTTCCCTCCCGTTGAGGGTACATTTTGTTCATCAAACAAGCTGTTGTTTCTTTGAATGATATTCTTTAGGTGAGTTTTATACATCTTTTCCTCATGTACTTACATCAAATATCATGCATTTGACTTCAAAAATTGCAGCCAGGTGGACTTTTAAAAAAATTGGTACATCTTCGAAGAGGATTCATCTGGAGATGCAAGAATACAAAGAAGGACATTGCTTAGTAAATTGGAGCAAGGTCTACTGACCGAAATTTTTGAGAGGCTCAGGGGTGAAAGACTTTGATAGGTTCGGATGGGCGCTGCGCGTCCATTGGCTCTAGTACAGGTGGAAGGATCGACATAGATTGTGGGCGTAGATGAAATTACCATATGACGATCTGGATAGCAAACTCTTTCAAGCAAGCACTACTATCATTTTGGGAAACAGAACTAGACTAACTTTTGGGTACTCTTCCTTTGTATAGCCCCTCAAAAAAAAATTTTGTGATTTTTTTAAATATGGCCCGTGGGCCCGCAAATCCCATGCTCTGACCATGCGGAAATACGGGGAGCGCTGCAATATAATGCCTTGCACGAGGTGTGCTGCAATACCTAATGCTGTGCACGGGGAGCGTTGCATTATGTATTGAAGCGCCTTCACTCAACGGCAATCCAACATCTAAAACAAACACTATAGTACTATAGCACTGTGTTGTTTGGTACTGTAGCTTTTTTTTTGGGGTGGAATTTTGGATTGCTTGTTGAGTGGAAATCTGTATTATCATGGGTGATGTGGTATCTAAGTTTAAATATAGTTTATTATATAAAAATTACCGATATCCAATATTTAATATGGTGTCCACGTCTCGTCCCTATTGCTCCACATCCAATTCTCTTTTGATCTGAGAACAACTTGGGTGAAATCACTCCTGTGGATTCTGATCTCAAAAGTAGAATAAAAAATAAATAGTATGATTCTAGAATTCGATTATGATAATCCAGCCCATCCATATACACTAGAATATACAATCCACTTTATATGTGACAAACAAGCCCTAAAATTTGAGCAGAGGATAATCTGAATTTGAAGCAAGCATAATCGCCCTTGCAATTGCGAGGCGACTTGAATGCTTGAGCGCCGATCATGATGTTGCTTGCTCATTGCACCGCATGATTGGCCTTCAAGGTCGCCAACCACACGCTGTCTTTGAGCTGCCTGTGGCTCGGCCTCCGGGATGTGTTCTTAGATTTCTCACCAGAAAATGTCAAAGGAGATTGACCGCACTAGACTCGATTTGCGTAGTAATTCACAAGCACAACCTAATAACAGCAACAAGGACGGTTAATTAGACTAAAAAGCTTGAGATCCCGAGCCAACAACATACAAGGTGGGGACGGAACAAAGAAAAATAAAGTAAGAGAAGAACTCAATCAAGGCTTCTTTTCTTTGCTCCAAGCCTAACTCCTATTGTCCCCTTCTTCCCCTTTTCCCCACTTCACATTAAAAATCAAAATCTTTTTTTTTTCTCTAACCACTTAGAGGATCATAGTTGAACGGAGTCTACGCAAGTCTAGCTATGAAGAGTGTCAAACATAATGACGTTGCGAAGTTATCCTCCAATACATTTCCTTAGCCACTAAGAAAAATAAGTACAAAATCAACAAAACCTCTACGTAGATATGAGGTGAGGGCTTCTTTAGTTGTTAGCTCGCAATGTACAAGCCACTTTGCGTCTGGACTACATAAGACTCTTGATTGTGCGCCCCATCCATCCGTCGCCCTAGGCCCAATTGCGCTCGTTGTGTGCCCAGCAGCCCTGACCTAAACCACAGCTCGGCTAGTATGATGATAAGAAGGCAGCCAATGGCATCATTTGATGCTTCTTCGAAGTTAGTAGTAAATACCTCTTGCAAAGAGATCCATGGAGCGGCTCTTGTTCCAAATGTAGGTGCTCTTACTGGCTGCTCCATAGGGGCGGGTTTTGGATGGAGTAACTTCACAATCGGCGTGCCATTCCTTCCTAAATATGTCTAGATTATATATATTCACAAAACGCAGTTACATATCAACCATCTCATTCTAGTTGGTGTTTCTGTCAACTTCTTGCTCTAGTGCTTCCATTTTGTGAATGGCAATTTGAAGCACAAGGACCTGCAAGGGCATATGGTGAGCTCTCAGGAATATGGCAGCGTGGATGACACGGCCGGACGAAGAAGCGAGAACAAAATGGAGACCAATTCGACACCGGTGGCAAACGACAACGTCATGGACGAAGATGTGGCGGAAGACAGCAACGACACACCATTGGAATAACGGCGGCATATAGCACCAGTCCGAAAATACCTGGAGCCTCCTAACCTGACCCAAGATTACTCTGACATGTACATTGCAATGCACCAATGCGCACCCTTGTTCCATCAGAAAACAACGTGTATCGAGTATCTCGGTCAACTTCAAGAAAGCACATTTGTTATATCGGTTTTTGGATGGCTATTTCATGGTCGGTTTCAAGACCTATTCGATCTGTACAACTTCAATGCCCTCGACACATCACTCATGAGATGCTGGACATTATAAGTGTCTGTAATCACAGTTTACATTCGTGTCATACCGATAAAGATCCGATATATATGATCCTTGATTTTGTATATGTAGATACAGGATCATGGAAGCAGAAGTAAGGAAACAACCAGTGGGTTTCCTTGACCCACATATGGCGTCCAAGTAAACCATAAACGAAAATTTAGAAGTCGTCCATGAGTATGTGGAGAAAGTATTGTTGGCTCAATGAAACAAAAAATGTATACTTTTACCCCACAACTTAGGGTAAGTGTTTCATCCAATTGCTATACTTGTTGCTTTATACTATATAACGCAGCTTGAAGTTAGGTACAACGACCATGGCGACATGGCTGTGTAGGTTTCACTGGGTTCTACTTGTAAAAAAAATCAAGACAGAATCGGGTAATTTACCTTGATTCTAAAAAGCGGCACCCACAACTTGACATCTATCAGAGATTTACTCGACATGTCGTTCGATGCCTACAAATTTTGTGGAGGCCCACACAGGAAGAACCTAGCGACGTTGAAGCATATTTACAATTTTCCGGTATCCGCTACTATGCAATAATCCTTCATACTCCATAATAATACTTTCGGAACCAATTAGCCTATTATATTTTGGTAGTGCCACCAGCAATCAAAAGGTACTAACCAATGTGGATTCTACGTTTGCCACAAAATGGAACTTTTCATTGGTTCAAAGACGACCAATATTATAGAGGTTTGTCAATCTTGCAACAATTATTTCCACTTATTAATTTATATACATGCAAGACTTTACTTTTCCCATCACAAGCTTGACAATGCATTGAATCTGCATTGGAATATGCTAACCTGCTAGGTATTCGAGGATAACTTTGTGCCTTCTTGATGCGTGAGGTCATTAATCCAAAAGGCAAACACCACTCAAGGCTTGCCTGAAGAGATGTGAATTTGTTAGTGTCGGCACTTAGGGAACATGCCCCTCACCGAGCTTACTTGTTGATTGAGGGATCAACCAAGCCCCTTTTTCCGTGGAGGGCCAGTGTCCGAAGAAGGCCGTGCAAGTAGGTCGAGCTACCGAAGAGGCAGGCGAACAAGAGGATTTTTATACTGGTTCGGGCCTCTCACGATCGAGATAACAACCCTACGTCCAGTGTTTCTTTGCTTGTTACCTGGGTGCTTACAAGGGCCTAGCAGGGTTTAGCTTTGCATATGCCTGATTACAAAAGAGTATGGATATTACTATGCTCGTACATGCCTTCTCTAAGATGGTGTGCATGTTTTCTCCCCCCTTTTGGCGTATTCTGAGGAGGTATTTATAGGTGGTTTACGATGACCACATCCGAATGTCACGCCCTTACGTGTCCTCGTGTGGCAGCAACTATCTCTTGACTCTCGCCACGCGGCGTCGTGGATGTGATGGGCCCGAATCGTGGCGTAACGGCTATCGCAGCAACCGCCACATCACTTTTATAACCCGAGCATGACCTTCGGGGCATGCTCGAGGATCTTCCTTGGTCGTGGCCGACCTTGGCAGCCAGCCCGGGCAACCATGATTGGAGGACTGAGCCGCATGCTCACGGATGGGTATGGTCAGCAACCGGTCCACCCGAGGATCTTCCTTGGGATGATATTAAAGAGAAGCATGGTTGGCTGAAGAAGGGCAGCCGGGGCTTGATGGTCCTCATGGTAATTTATCCAATCCCCAATAGCTAGCCCCCGAGGCTCAAGTGGAAGAACCACTTGCTAGGGGCCTTCCTTTTGAGCCTTTAGACTCATAGGAGGGATTGGGATCCGTGGCGAAAAACCACCTTGGCATGGGGCTGAAATCACGTGGCGAAGCATTCTGCAAACATCAAGCAATCCTTACTCGGGAATGGAGTTAGGATCCTGCAGCGAAGCGCTACTGTGACACCCGAGCAACCCTTGCTCGCAAGCGACCATGCCCTGGCGGGACCAAGCATCTCGCTTTGAGCTCGACCAAAACGGGGCTTGGGAACGGAAGCGAAAGGTCGCAACGGTTCCTTCTCCGTGAAGCCTCGCGGGAATGGTTCTGACAGTTTTTTGGAAAGCGTGCCTCTGTTGGACAGTTTTGGAAACCGCACCGCCGCGCGTCGGTTCGCGAATAGGAGCAGTTTTCTGTCCGTTTGGCTTCTCCGCCTATAAATACTCGGCAGGAATAGTATGGAGACTTTTTTCTTCTGCATCTCGCCATCAAGCTCCAAAGCTCTCCATCCTTCAAGTTCTTTCGCCCCTGCGCCCCTTTTTCTAAGCCTTTCCCATGGCGAGGGACAAACGTTCGACGCCACCGCCCTCGCCTGTCCGGCCTTCGAAGACGTGGGCAGCGCCAGCCGAGGAGCCTCCGAACCAGCATTTGGATTGTGCCAATGGGATGGAGACAAGCGACACGAAGATCGGATGGAGAATCTTGCCATAAGAACTTAAAATGACTTGCGGAGGCGAGGCTGGCCAAGAATCTGAAGGCCGTGGGCGCAAGTCATTGAAAGATGAAGTTCTTGAGTTAAGACAAGGTGGCGAGCCGCCTCGGGTTCTCGGTGAGAGAGTCAGGAAGAAGATGAAGCAGCGCCCTATATCTGAGGTGTCGTTCTTGAAAGACCTGTTGGAGGAAGCCGACACGGGCGAGCTTGACCTTTCAACGTCGGATGAGGCCGCCGAGGATGAGGGACTAGTCCACGGTGAGCCTTTATTATTCTTATTTTTCTTTCCGCTTCTTGCTTTCTTTGTCCTTATCAGAGCTGCTCCCACCTGTTGACATGGATCACGATAGCCCCTAGGGCTCCTAACGGTGGCGAGGTCCTTGATCGTGTCTTAGAGGAGGAGCAGCTCTCTGGTGATCGCGCAATGATCGAGGAGCCCGGCGTCTGACATGCTCGGGAGGAGGCTATCTGCCCAGAGCAAACCTCATGCTCAGGCGGGCCTTGCATGCTATCCTCGGCGAATCGCCTTCAGGCGGACAGCGAGAAGACCCTAAGCGGACCAATCACTCGGGAGGAAGGCACGACGTCTTCAGGTGAACTACATGCCTGGTGGGATAGCAAGGGAGTCCCGGGCGAATTCCCTGCCTGGGAGGACTCCGTGGAAATCCTGGGCGAACTCCATGTCCGGGCGGAAGGCCAAGTCCCCCCGCCAAAGTCACCCGAAGGGAGCCTTGCGGATCTTCGGGGGGCGAACATCGCCAAGGATTTCTGAGACAACCTCTGCGTTCGTCTTGGCCGGATAGACATACTTCCCTCCTTATTGTGGTGGTTTCTTCTTTAGGGTCCTGGGGGGTGTCTGAGGCCTTTCTGTCTACAGGTTCTTTAAGAGACCATGAAGGACTTCGGCTCGGCGACAGCTTTGCCCGAGGTCTTGGTCAAGCTGCACGCTGACCACGACGCTCAGTGGCCGAGCTTGAGCAGTAGATAGACGACTTTGAGGCCAGAGGCCTGCTGATTATGGAGAGATGCCGCCAGGCCGAGGAAGACATCACCACGAACAGGGAGAAGTTTAGCTAGCTCAGGCTAGAGCTCGAGCAAAAGAAACAACACTCCAGTTCTTGAGTCGGCGCGGGCTGGGCTGGCGCATGGAGGCTGGAGCTTCTTGACCATGGTAAGGAGGAGACAGAGCAGCTCCACCAGGAAGCCCGTGAAGGACGGGAAACTCGGCGGAAGGTGCTCGACCTTGAGGCTAGGCTTGATGAAACGAGGCAGAAACTCTCCGCAGTGCTTAGAGGAGCAAGACCCGGGGGGTAGGCAATTTTTCTTCTGCTCTTTTGTATTGCCTGACGTTGTGAATAAAGCATAGTTCTCCCCCCAAGACTCCATCCCTTGTCCTGTGCCTTTGTTATTTTTGCATCTTTCCTCTAGTTGCCCGCGAATAACGAACACAAAACGAACATATAAAAGATAGGCAAGTAGGAATATAAGCTAGGACGGAGCATGGATGACATAAGCCCGAAAGATAGATAAAGTAAAATCGCGAGTTAGGATGAGGCACTGCAGGTCACGAGTGAACTCGTACGACCTCATCCCGAGCATGGATTAGATGCCCAGGGAACTTGACATGGGTCAGATACCTAGCAAAAAGGTAACTAGCAGGTTGTGTATGAAACCACACCGCCGCATCCCAAGCATTGATCAGACGCACAGGGGAAACTAGACATGGATCGGATGCCTAGCAGAAAGGTAACTAGCAGGTTGTGAATGAAACCACACCACCACATCCCATGCATTGATTAGACGCACAGGGGAAACTAGACATGGTCGGATGCCTAGCAGAAAAGTAACTAGCAGGTTGTGAATGAAACCACACCGCCGCATCCCATGCATTGATCAGACGCACAGGGGAAACTAGACATGGATCGAATGCCTAGGTACTGATTGGTCATGAGAGGACTCATGCCATGACATCCTGAGCATGGATCGAATGATCGAGGAACTAATAGTCGAGGCGTGCTCGAACTGCCGCATCTTGGACATGGATCAGACGTCCAAGGAAAGAAATGGGCAGGTCATGAGAGGACTTATGCCGCTGTATACGGGCAAACCTTGGCGCGGAATGGCATAAGTGTTCAAACGTAATGTCTGCTCGTAGAGATTTAAACATATTTTTGAGCGAAAAACACACTTGAAACGTGAACAATCTTCGAGCGGAACGCTTGATTGGGCCAGGGGGATGGAATTTGTGTCCGAACGTGCTCGGTGCGAAATAGAAACGATTCCTGAAAACGCAATAACGAATGCAAGACGATCGCGCGGAAGATAGGCAAAACAGAATCGTAAGTTAGAATGAGATACCAGCGACACAGGCCTTTTTGAGAAAAAAGCGTTAGTTCGGTAGCTCGTTCTTACTAATCCCCTGCTGCGAACGAAGGTCGTGCACCTAAGTTGCGAGCACGAGCTCGTTCGTAGGAGAGTAACAATATGCGCGTTGCTTCCCCGACCAAGCCACCGATTCTTCCAAGTTGCGAGCATGGGCTAGGTCGGGAGAGGGGAACGCATGAGGCCTTAACTTCCTCAATGTCCCGGACTCATATTCCTAAGTTTGCGAGCATAGTCCTGACGAGGAAGGACGTGCGGTTGCCCGCCAAAACGCGCAACAAGCAAGCACGGGAGGACCTGACTAGGGCTCTGAACTGGCCAAGAGGGCGTCTACTTGCGACTGTGGTCATGCAGCGAAGAACTACTATGGATGGTAATCGGCTTACAAAGACAGACACCTCTGGCGGCAAGACTAGTGACCTGGTGCTTGTTATGGCACTTTGAGCGTTCTTGCGCATGTTAGCTAAACCTTGAAAGCAAATGTTCCTGCCCAACGCGCTCGTCCCATCACCAAGATCGTGAGAAAAAGGTATGCCCTTATGTGAGACTGAGTCGGCTTATCAATAGGCAGTGACCTTGAAAACATTCACAAAATCTTGAGGGTGACGGACTTCGTGTGGCGAAGGCCGAGTTTTCTGAGAAAAAGCAATGAGCAAGCCTTGAAACATAAAGGTAAACACATATTTAAACAAATAATTTGCGCGGTGGTCGATATTCGAGGCTCGTGAGCACCGACCATCTTCCATTGCTGCGGACAGACCCGAGACGCATACCATCGCAATGGGTGAGCGGACCTTCCATCCGGGAGAGCTTGTTGGTCTTCGGCGTGTCTTGAATTCGACGTAGGACGAGGTCACCGATTTGCAAGGTCCTTGGCGAATTGACTTAGCCGCATGCCTCTGAAGAGCTTGTAGGTAGAGCGGCGGATCGCGGCGCGCTCGCTTCAGCGTGTCTCTTCAGCAAGGTCGAGGTCGAGGAGGCGCTCGAGCTCTTGGTCGATGCTGTCGACCAGGTGCACTCTTTGGGAACCCAGCACAATCTCGATGGGTAGAATGGCCTCTGCACCATAGACGAGCTGGAAGGGCGTCTCGCCCATAGCCCGGCTTACCGTAGTGCGAACTGACCAAAGGATAGAAGGGAGCTCGTCCACCCAAGACTTGCCGTGCCGGGCGAGGTCTTTGAAGACCCTCTTCTTGATCCCCTGAAGGATTTAGCCGTTTGCTCGCTCGGCCGCTCCGTTGCTCTGCGGATGAGCCACAAAGGCGAAGCAGACTTTTGTCCCGATATCTTCGCAATAGGCCTGGAACAGTTCACTAGTGAACTGAGTGCCGTTATCCGTGATGAGGCGATTGGAGACCCCGAAATGCGTCACCATGTTGCTGCGGAAAAACCTCCGGGCCACCTGAGCCGAAATAGTTGATACGGGCTCGACCTCGATCCACTTAGTGAAAGTGTCGATGGTCATGAGCAAGAATTTGCAACCCCTTCGACCTCGGGGGAAAGGTCCGAGTATATCGGCTCCCTAGGTCGAGAACGGCCATGAGAGTGGGATAGTTTGGAATGCGTACGCCGGCTGGTGTGCCTTGCGGGCATGGAATTGGCATGCCCAGCAAGTCGCCACGATCGCCCGAGCATCGGCTAAGGCCGTCAGTCAATAATACCCCAACCGGAAGGCTTTGCTCACGAGCGTCCTGAAGGACGAGTAAGCCCCACACACTCCCTCATGGATATCTCTGAGAAAGAAATTACCCTCTTACCGTGATATGCACTTGGAAAGGACTCCAAGTGCCCCTTTGCGGTATAAGGCGCCCTCAATCAGTTTGTACAGAGAGGACCGCCTTATAAGCCGGGAACGCTCAGTTTCTTCCTCGGGCAGTGTCCCATGCGCGAGATACTGCATGAACGGCGTTATCCAATTCGCACCATGCTCGAGGAGGGAGACGTCATCGCTCATCTCCGATGCCTCTTCTACAGAGGGAATGGAGGGCTTGAATAGATGCTCGACGATTGCCCCAGGTGGGGCGGGCATCTGAGAGGAACCGACCTTGGACAAATGGTCGGCCAGGAAATTGTCCTTCCTGTGAATGTAGAGCACTTCGAAATTTCTAAAGTACCGCTCCATCTTCCTCACCTCAGCCAAGTAAAGAGCCATTGAGCTATCGGAACACTGATACTCTTTATTAACTTGGTTGATGACCAACTGCGAATCACCTCTTACAGTTAGTCGCTGGACCCCGAGTGCCTTACATGCTCGCAGCCCGGCCAAAAGGCCTTCATACTCCGTCGCGTTGTTGGTCGCGGCGAAGTGCAATTAGATAACGTACTGGAGTTGGTCCCCGAGGATACTAACCGACACCGACTCCGGCGTTAAATAGCTCGAGATCCGTCAAAGTACATGGTCCAACGATCAGTTTTGGATTCCTTGGACTCGCCAACGGTCGGGGCTGGATTCGTCCATTCGGACACAAAATCCGCCAAAACCTGAGAATTAATCGCCATGCGAGCCGAGAAGTGAATATCAAATTGGCGAGTTCCATAGCCTATTTTGCTATCGTACCGACATCTTGGTTTCTTAGGATCTCCTAAAGCGGAACATTGGTGGAACCACGACCTTATGAGCCTAGAAATAGTGGCGTAACCAGAAAGCCATGAGTAATGAGTCTGTGACTTTTGGACCTCGGGTACCGCTCCTTTGGTCCATGCAAGATTTCACTGATGTAATAAATTGGTCGTTGTACTCCATCTCTTTGGTTTGTCGGCCTGGCCTTACAACTTCTTGGTCATTGCCAAATACAAGCGAGTCCTCCCCGACCTTGGTCTGGTTAAGATGGATGGGCCAGATAGGTACTGGTTCAGCTCTTCGAAGGATCGATTTGCTTCTTCGATCCATGCAAATCCGTCGTGCTTACGGAGCGCCTTGAAGAAAGGCAGCCTGCGCTCGCCCAACTGAGAGATGAAGCGACTTAGAGCCGCCATGAGTCCGGTCAAAGTCTAGACCTCCTTGATGCTGCTGGGTGGTCGCAATTTCTCAATAGCTTCTATCTTCTCTGGGTTCGCTCCGACACCTTGTGGGTTGATCATGTAGCCAAGCACCTTGCCCGCTTCTACCCCAAAGACACATTTTTCCGCATTAAACTTTATTTGATACTTGTTGAGGTTACAAAAGGTCTCTTCAAGGTCGGACACATGACCTGAGGCAAGTCTGCTTTTGACCACAATGTCGTCTACATAGACATTTAAATTTCGCCCTATCTGGTCTACGAAAGTCTTCTGCATCAAACGCTGAAAGGTCGCTCCAGCATTCCTAAGACCGAAAGACATGGTCGTGTAGCAGAACGTGCCGAACAGGGTAATGAAGGAAATCTTCTCTTCATTCTCGGGTGATATGCCGATCTAGTGATAGCCTGAATAAGCATCCAAGAAACTCATCACCTGGGATTCCGTTGTTGCGTCGACCAGCTGGTCTATTCGAGGCAGCAGGAAATTATCCTTAGGACAAGCAGCGTTCAGGCCCGTGTAATCGACGCACATGCGCCACTTGCCCCCTTTTTTTTGACGATGACCGGGTTTGACAGCCATTCCGAATGCTCAACTTCTCGAATAAGCCAGCCTTGAGAAGTTTGTCGAGTTCATCTCGGATGATTGCTTGTTTTTTCGGGGAAAAACGCCTGAGCTTCTGGCGCACAGGCTTTTTATCAGGCCGAACAGCTAGCCTGTGCTCAATCACTTCCCTTGGGACTCCGGGCATGTCGGACGGTTCCCAAGCGAACACGCCCGCGCTCCTCCGGAGGAAAGTGATGAGCTCGAGTTCCTATTTGGGGTCTAAGGAAGATCCCAAATGCACAACCTTGGTCGGGTCCGCGTTGCTTAGCGGCACTGCCTTACTCTCTCCCCCGGCTAGAGGGCAACTTTCGGATGGGACTTCTGCGGTCCTTGGTCGTGACCCCTCTGAGGCAGCTGCCCAACCATGTCGAGCGATCTCTCGTCGCAACTCAAGGCCGCCTTCGGGTTCCCTCTTATGGTAATTACGCCCTTGGGGCCGGGAACCTTCAGACACTGATATGCATGGTGCGTGGCGGCCATGAACTTGGCGAGGGTTGGCCTACCGAGGATGACGTTATAGGCCAGCTCGAAGTCGACTACGTCGAAAGTGACCATTTCCGCCCGGAAGTTGCTTGAGCTCCCAAACGTAATGGGCAAGACGATCTGGCCGAGGGGTTTGATCGAAGTGCCCGGGACAATCCCGAAGAAGGGGACTGTAATGCTCTTAATCTTGGACCGAGGCACCTGCATCTCGTCCAGGACCCTGGCGGCTATGAGATCCAGGGAGCTCCCACCGTCGATGAGGACTCGCCCCACCGTTGTGTTACTGATGGTTGAGTTCACGCCAGAGGGAGCCTTTGAGGCTTTGTCATTCCAAGGGGACAATCGTCCTTGGAGAAGTTAATAGGTAGCTCGGACCATCTGAGCTGCTAGACGGGAGGCTTGCCCTGCGCGACATGGTGCACCTCCCGCGCTGCCTCCTTCAAGTCCCTGTGGGACTTGTAGGCGGAGGAGCCCCCAAATATAATTGCAATATGATTGCGAGGCTCCTGGTAATCCATATCTTCATCGTCTCCGACTGCGGGCGCTTTTCCTTTTGCCTTACCGTTCTCCCCTTGCTCCGGGAGTGTGGGCATAGGGCCCTTACCGCTGTAGAACTGCTCCAGACGGAACACCCAAGTTCTACAATTACGAAGGTCGTGCCCGCGTGCCTTATGAAGCGGGCAGAAACGGTCACTTGGTGCCATATCTTGGTCGCTGCGACCTTGGTCGGCGCGCTTGTGCTCACTGTGCCGCTGAGGCGGGCGCCCCCGGCCCCTCCCGCGCTGCTGTGGTTCTGAAGCTTGCGGTGGGTGATGCTCGATCGTCGCCACCATGCCCGGCGCGGAGGGCCTTTTCTTTTTCTTGAACTTCTTCCTTTCTTCGGAGTTTTGATTCTTCTTGCTCGCGGGACCCTCCAGGCCCGGCCGAGGCGAGAGTTTCCTTTCATCCAGCATCTTCTTCCACTGGACTGTCTCGTCAGCATTCGCATACCGGTCGGCCATGTGGAACAGCTCGTTGGCTGATAGGTCAGGGTGAATTTTTAGGTCCTGCGTGAAGCGGACGTCCCGAACTCCGAACTTGAAAGCTCGGACGACCGCCTCATTTGAAATGTTGGGTATGGAATTTCTCACCTTAATGAACCTTTGAACAAAGTGCCTCAGAGGCTCGCCTTGGTGCAGATCAAGCGCTTTCGAGGTCGCGCTCTTTGCGGCGAGTATATGACTCTGAAATTTGCGGAGCGCTTCGGCCGGCGATGCCAAGCGAGTCGACCCTTCCTTTTGGTTGAAGAGCCATGTTCTTACGGCTCCATCCAAGACCGTCTACTAATGTATAGACAGGCTATAACTGATTCCAAGTCACTTATTATCTATTACATGTGCGCCAATATTTAATTTTATAGACAATACTATAGCTAATCCATAGGAGAGGTTGTCTATATACTATCTATAGATGACATGAACATTTCTTATAGCTAGTACCATTAGAGATGCTCTTATATATAGCGTGTAGACCGATTGTATCATTCTCCAATCCATCATAGATCATGAACCGTATCGACCTCCACCTCTTTATAAGTAAAATTCCTTATCCAAACTGATGTCGGCAACATATCCAAATTTAACCTATCCTAACAAATAGATCGTATATCTTGCCAAATTCTGAAGCCAACAGAGAAGTACTGTGGTCTTTTGTGGTTGTGTCTGGACAGAAATACATAGCTATTCAGGAACAACAGAATATATTATTAGACTGTGTATTCAATTTCACCTGCATAAAGGAAGGAAACCCTTCTCATTGGGTAGACAAAACATGTTGAGGCTTGCGAGCATGTATTATCCCAGACGAGCTGTTGTTCGATTTGAGATCGGCGCCATATATACCATCGGGGCCTTTACCGAAAGTAACAGTCGGGCCAAACTCAAGCAAGCTGTTAAGCGAATCGGCCCAAACAGTATCAACACGATGGTAGAAATTGGGCCCCATGAACTCAGAGGATCAAGGATACCGACTAGAGGGGGGGTGAATAGGAGGTTTTAAATTTCTATCACTAAAATCAAATTTAATGATTATTAAGCCCGAATGACAATTTTGACACTTTCAATCCCTAACAATTCTAGTGATCACCAAATAATGTTTCTACTCAAGTACGTCAATAGCTAAACAAGTATTGCACAAAGATGATCAATTTGCTAGAATTAATGTAAGAGTGAAAACTACATAAACCACAAATGATGAACACGTGGATTTTATCCGTGGTCTCAAATGAACTTCTTGGGTCTCCCTACTCCACGTTGAGGTGACTTGAACTTCTTCAAGCTGGCTCCTCTCGCAAAGCCTTCCTCGATCACTCGTGGTAGCTCTTCCCTCTCGGGTGGCGAGCTCCTTGTCTTCACAATCGTCCAGGGCCTTCACACACTTCTTTGTGAAGATCACCGAACTTCACGCCTCAAGCCGTCTAGGAGGGCAACCTCCAAGAGTAATAAACTTGACGCAAGCTTGAGACTCTAGAGTGCTTCAATATGGCTCAACTAATGCAATGCACTCAATGCACTCAATTTTCTCTCCAAGAACTCAAGAATCAAAGATTTAATGCTCTAGTGAGTGGAGAGAGTTGCTAGGGCTCAAGAAGTATTCAATGAAGTCACCAACCAGCCCCTAGCACAGGTGAGGGGGTATTTATAACCCCCCAAGCACAGTCTAGCCGTTATTTGCTTTTTACTCAGAAAACACGTCATGGCCGGTACTACCGCCCCTGTGTCCCAACGGCTATACGGCGCAATTAATGCTCTGACACGTAGCCGTTACAGTGCAAATTTTATATGGCCGGTACTACCGCTAAATGGGCTTTGCCAGCCAGAAGAAAAAACGTTCGGTTATATTGCTACTGCAGGCTTAAGTGCGGCAGTACCGCATTTTTGGTACTACCGCCCAAGCAACACGGTAGTGCCGGCCGAGGGAGACCCGAAACACATGCACTCTGCTATATAGCTACCGCCATAGGAGGTGCATTTGCGGTACTACCGCCCAAGCAACAACAGTAGTGCCGAATGAGGAGACCAAACACATGCACTCTGCCATATAGCTACGCCATAGGAGGTGCGATAGTACCAAGATCCGCCAATGCACTCGATGAGTACCGGCAACAACGAGAATTTCAGATTTTGCGCCGATTTAAATGCACGAATGAATCTTTTAGACTTTGAGCCATATTATGCGACTTTTAAGGTTCAAGACTCTCGTCAAGTCCTCTTAATAGTCGACGACTAATCTATCAACCCGATCTTTTCTTCCAACTCGAGATCGAGAAAAGTGACTAGAAAATATCTCTAAAATTTATACCTTCAATTTTCTTGCTTCTTCGACGCGTACACCTTCCTTTTTGTACTTGTGAATATCAAGCGTCCCTTGAGCGATAGTTTTCCTGTTTCATCTTACTTATTGCAAATAACATTAGTCCCTTTTTCGTGATTGTCATTAATTACCAAAACCATTAAACACATGGGGGCCTAGATGCTTCGAGCTGTAAGAGGAGGCCCCCACTACTGGCCGGCCCAAGATTAGCCATTTACGACTACTGTGCCGTGAGTTGTTGTAATCTGCAATCTGTTAACGTAATTCAATGTTATTTGTTTGTTGAAACACCCCAAAATTTCAAAATTTTGGTTTATTAATTATTTGGATTTTATTTGAATTTTATTGAATTTTTCTGAATCTATTTGATTTTATTTGAGCCTTGTTTTGTCTCCTTTCCTTTTGGAAAATGGCCCCAAACCCGCTTCCGTTTCGATTCCACCTCCTCCTTTTTGCCTTCGCCCACACCGCCCTTTCCCCAGGCCTCTTGCCGCCTGCCCGCTTCCTCCCCGCTTGCTCCCTACTTGGGCCCCTTTTGCTCAATGTGCCCACTTCCCTTGGCGTCGGCTCGGCTGCCCGACCGTTGCCTCCTTGCCGTTTTCCTCTGTTTGAGCCACAGTCACAGCATCCTGGCAGTCGTCGCTTCATCCCCTTTTCTTCCTCCCACCGGTCCTCTCATTGCTTCCCTCTCCGACCAGGTGCTCGCCTCCCTCAACACCGAATGTCAACTCCCGTCACCTCTGCTTGCTCCCCCATGCCGTCACGAAAATCATCGCTTTGCCCCACCCCGTCTCCTCCCCCAACTACCCCCGTTGAAAAAGATCACCATGCCGTTCTCTCTCCCCGCCACTCTCTCTTCGTCCGTCCAAGCCCCGCTCCGCCATCCTGCCGTCCTTGCCGCCTGAATCTTGCTCCACCCACTCCATGCTGGTCTGCCACTCACTGTGTCGTTCTTGCTTGAGCAGGTGCTCTCTCTCCTTCGCCGCTCGCTCTCTCTCTCCTGCACTCGAGCTATAAATAGCCCCTCCCCATCCGTTTTCCTTCGCCCCGAGCACCGCGGTGAGCTCCCTCATCCTCCCCGCGTGCCCTCTCTCTCCCTTGCGCCACCGCTTGCCCACTCCGCGAGTTTCTTCTTCGGCTCCGGTGCCCTCTCGCCGCCCTGCCTCTCCGCCCCTTCCCTCCCCCATTTTTCCCCGCTCCCAAGTCCCCCGAAGCTTCCTTGTGCCGCCCCACCACTCCATTTCCCCTCCGGCGCTGTTCCTCGCCCGCGCGCCTGTCTTCTTCTCTGAGTCCGACAACCCAGCGCCGCTGCCCATCACCGCCTGCTCTCTCTCTCTCTCTCTGCGCGCTGGGGCCCCGTCGTTAGCGCTCCCTCGCCCGTTTGTCCAGCGGGCCCTCACTTGTCGGCCCTTCCTGCTTGCCACGGGGCCACTTTGTCGGCTAATGGCTCGCCCCGCTTTGCCAGTTGCTTTCGCCTCGCGCTTGGGCCGTCTTCTTGCGCCGTGGTAAGTAGCCTAGCAGCCACCCTCCTCTTGGCGCCAGCGTCTTGGCGCCCGTCGGCCAAATTTCGTGGCACTATGCAGCCCATCAACATAGTGCCTCCGTTTAATTTCTTTTTCGGGTTTTTGATTTATTTAAAAATCCTAAAAATAGATTTAAAAATTCCACAAAATTCCCAAAAATTCCCAAAAATCCAAAAAATACATATTTTTGATCCGTCCAAGCCGCCGAGTCCAAAAATGATATCCGTTTCGCCATATCAAGTCCAGAAAATTCAAAAAATGCCCTTGAGCTCCGTTCCGACCATTTTCCTCCCTGGTTCTTTCTCCGTTTTTCTTTCTTTAGTTGTTTTTATTCGTTTACTTATTGGTTGCGTTTTCACGCGTTAAATCCGACGTCGGAACAACTCTCGGAGCGAAACCCGGAGCCGGAGTAGTTCTTGGAGTCGTGCTAGGAGCAAGCGCCGTACGAGACCAGACACGACATCGACTACTTCCCTCTAAGAGAAACCTCAACCCCGCAAGGCAAGCCACACTCCTTGAACATGTTGATCCTATTATTCCGTATAATTACTGTATATAGTAGTTATTGTATTTGTCTGTAAATAGAGTAGAAATTTAAAAAGGAGCTGTCGGCGTATTTCGCCTGACAGGACTCCGTCAACGAACAGGGTTGACCACTCCCAGGATGGAAGTTATGGTTCGGTAGAGGGCGTCTTCGTGGCTGGAAACCCTAATGGCTCTCTACGATGGATCCCGGGGATCAGCAGATCAATGGACACGGTGATGTACCCAGGTTCAGGCCCCCAGCGTGGGAAATAGCCCTATGTTCTGCTAAGTCTTTGTTGAGAAAATATGGAGGCGATTACAATGGTTCTTCTAATCTTACGCTTCTTCTCCAACCTTCGACCCTTATGTCTCTCCTGTGTCCCGCTTCTCCATGCACCGAGGCACCCTTATATAGACGGGCCGATCCGGGCAGGTGAGAAGATGACGCTATACTGATCTACGACTCATTAATTACACCCATCATTCAAGCCTTATCTCACTGACCCATGACTCATTTATTACGCCCGTCGCTGTAGCCTTGTCCTTCAAGCCCCATTTCATGCCGCTGCGTGGCTTCGCCCAGTCCGCCCGGGATATGACACTTCTGCGACGGTTTTGGTGAGAGGCGTTAGAAGGATGGGCCGTCGTCGTGTCGATAGCAGAATCCTTCACAATTAATGGCCCTGACTCAGTATGTTAGGGGAAGGAGACTGCCTTCTCCTTTTTTTTTGGTTGCCTCCGTGGCCCGACGAGGGGGGCCCAAACGCCCGCCCACTTGCCAGGCCGCCTCTTAAACCGACACCCAGCGGGCAGGGCTTGATCGCCCACCTGCCCCCAGGGCACCACGCGGGCTGCTCGCCCGACGAGCGGTATGTCGCCACTTGCTCGCCAGGCCACGTGGGCTCGCGCCCGGCGGCGTATCGCCCACCGCCTCGCCCGCCAGCCACCATGCCGCTCACCGGCGGCGGGCGTGATCGCCCACCTACTCGCCAGGGGGCCACGTGGGCTTCTCGCCAGGCAGGCGGGGCTTGATCGCCCACCGCCCGCCAGTTGCCGTCTTTGGGCAGAGCCGCTTCTTGGGTGACTATTCACGGCGGAGAGGGTACCCCGGTGCAAAGTACACCGACAGGAGCTAATTTGGAAAGACTTGACTAGTTAAAACCCACCGCCTTGTTAAAACCATGTTGATTATGCCATAATCAGTTGTTAGCCCTAGGTTATCATTTATGAACCACCGTAGGTTAGCTATAATAATAATCATTACTTTTCAATTGTCGCTCAAAACCCCCGAGTCTTTACTCGGGGTGCGTTTTTAAAATCTGCTACGGTTTGGGGGACAGTATTGGGCGGACCACGGAAGGTGGATGCTGGCCCAATTCCCAAACTGATGACAAGCCCAGTGTGGTGTGGTTTGGTGACGGGTACTAGTGGTGTAGTACGCGTCGGGCTGTGTCTTCGGCAATTAAGGATCAACCCTTGGGCAAAGTAAATAACCTTAGTCCTCTCTCAACCACAAGTTGGGTCGGTCAGCTCTGTTGGCCTGATCCACGTAGCCCGGTATATTGTCTTTCCCCTTGGAATGCCTACGGGTGGATTTCCATTCTCAGTGAAGGAATGGATCGCGTAACGTGTTTAGGGTGGAACGGGAATGGATGGGACATTCGCCGGTTCTCATAACAGTAGGTTTCCTTAGTTGGCCAGATCGCGATGCCCGCCCTGGCCCATGGGTCCTGGAAGCTAGGGATTTGCACCGCCTACTGGGTAAGAGCTAAAGAGGGGAAATTCAATTAAAGGCTATGTTCATCTCGGTCCGCCCGCATGCATAAAAGTTGCATGTAACTCACGTGTGGCACCAACGACCGTAGATATCTTGTGGGTAAAGTTGAGTAGCTCTGCAGAGTGAACCAAATGGTATTTGAATACGTCGTATTTTCGGTTAATGAAGCTGGGTTAATTTAGGGTGATTCCTGTAACTGAGCTCGAGTAGTTTTAATTATAAACCTGCCGTAATCTGGATTTTACTAATAACTCAGTGGTGGTGTTGTGGTGATGATATCGATTGATGGTTTGTATTTCTTTTGTACTATACGTAATCCTAGCGTATGCATCCACCAAATACCTAAACTAGTGCCAATTCCTTGAAACTCCGTGCATGTAATATTTAGAATTTCCGTGTTGTTTGTTGAGTACGGTTGTATACTCACCCTTGCTCCTACTCCCCCTTTTAGATTTCAATGAAGCTGATGAGTTCCAGAAAACGTAGATGGCGATGATATTTGGTTTTGAAGGCCTTGATCTATCTGCTCAAGCTTTCCTGTGGGTGTTTTGGTAATGTATCTGGTGCTAGCCGCACTTTTTGTAAACTCTGGCCGTTAGGCCCTTAATTTATCTATAAAATATTCACAATTGCTTTTATGTCTGGCAATTTGCACTTGGTTATCTACAGTTAAAATCCTGGGGAGCTGTGAAGGTATTTATACGCACCTCCTGAGAAGAGTGGTCCGTTACATAAAATGAGTTGTTGTAGTATATAATAATTATTATTCTAAACATAGCATCTCTGGATTAACTTGTTTACATGAAACGAGTACGAAAATGTAAACGTGGTGCTATGCATACGCGAGTCCACCTCCACGGGTGGGTTGGACGCTAAGCTTGAACGCAACGAAACGAATATGGGGATGGAGGTGTGCGTACGATAATCAGCGTTCATCTTTCATTGAGATTTTAATTTTTGTATTACTTTTAAAGAGAGATTTACATTCATACTTTAATATTTATGTAACTTTTAAAAAAAAATTATAGAAGTGTCGAGGGAAATTTTTATTCCAACAAGAAGCATCTCTCTTTCATATATACTCTACATCGGTGTAAAGCGATAAGCTAGCATGCTGCGTTAAGTCTCCTTTGAAGAAGCGATAATGCAATTTGGAGATCCAGGCTTTTCATCTATCTCGTAGGGAACCAGATCTGACTCGTACTTGAAGATTTCTTGTATGCGGTTGTGATGTACCGGGACTTCTGCCATCTTGCCCCTCCAGAAATCATACCTGTAAAACATATATAGGATTAGCACCACTCACTCGAGCTGAACCTTTCAGCTAAAATACTACGGAAAAAGAAAAGGAGATTCAGAAACTATATAGCGATCTAATGCACACTTTCAGCACCAAAATGCATATAAAAATCAAAACGAAAAAAGAGAGAGGTTATATGTTGGAGCTGAAACTTCAGCTTTTGAAAGATCAAACAAATAAAATTGTTACTTTGATTGTAAATAAAGAGTATTAACAAAGATGTAAAAGGAAGCGTGTGCTTTTACCACATCACCCCGCCGCCACTCTTGAGGACAGCAACGTCAGTGGAGCAGAGATCTTCGAGTATAAGCGCTCTCCTTCCTGCAAGGTGAGGCTCTTCAAGCTCACCACCGTCTTCTCCCACCTCTCCTGCCTGTAGTCAGCCATCACCCACACCTCCATCACCTCCTCCACAACCACCACCAGGCACAGCTTCCCCTCCACGGCCACTATCTTCTTGCGCGCCCACATGTCCGCCCTCTCCTCCACCTCCGGCGGGAGCCCGATCAGCGTCCACGTCTCGCTCTTCATGTCGAACGCGAAGATGTCCTGGGCCCCGCTGAGCCTGTCCGGCCACCGGAGCCAATGCATGGCCCCGTGGGCCATCACCGCCGGGCCAGCGGCGAAGAGTGACGCCGGCCAGACCATCACGTCCGCCGAGCGCCGCCACACGCGTCTCCTCGAGTCGAAGATCTCGCAGCGCAGGCAGTCCCCCAGCGCCGGGATCGAGAGCCGGACGATCTTGAACTCCGCAGCGGCGGACGGGCGGGCGACCATGGCGGTGGCCGCCGTGAGGAAGCGCACCCTCGGGTTGGGCAGCGCGCGCCACTGCCTCGTGGCGGGCTTGCACACGTAGTAGCGCGCCTTGCGCGCGGTGTCGGCCTCGACGCAGCACACGAGGCCGCTGTGAGCGGCGACGGCCTCGATGCGAACGTGCTTGGACGGCAGGAAGTCAAGGGAGATGGGCGGCGTGGGGGAGTGCATGGAGACGAAGGTGGCGGAGAAGCGGTTGCCCGTCATGCTCTGGACGAAGTAGCCCGAGACGGCGTGCGCGCGGCGGCAGTGCAGCGGCGTGAACCCAGGCTCGTACGTAAGCCGGCGCCACTGGCTGGACACCTGGCGACACGCGGCGAGGTCGTCGAGGGAGACGCGGGTGAGTACCTCAAACACCTGGTCCTCTGGCAAGCCGCCGTCGTCGCCACAATGGCTGCCTTCGCATTGCTCCGTCGACATGGCCAAGGAGATTCTTTATCTCCTTGTTACTGAAAGTTCGAACGAGAGGCAACTATGGAAATTAAGCCTCTCCCTAATTCGATGAACCTGATTCGCAATTCACATGGTTTTATAGCGAACCCGGTACCTATGGTTTTATCTCGAGGTAAACTAAACGGTACCGATAAGCCAAGCCAGTGCACAGGGGAGCAGCAATCACTAATGCATACGTTTTGTAAGTCCGAACGGATGTGGATTTCGTAGCAGGCAAGTTTACAGACTTCGGGGTCCGTGTTGGCTCCACACTATCCCCTGGTTTAATTTTCGTACTGATGTTCGATACCGTTCAGAACCCATCTCTGAAGAAGCTAGCCTAGCTAGTTCAGAAGTCATCTCTGAAGAAGCTAGCCTAGCTAATATGCGAGTTCTTAGCACAAAAAGGAAGTCAATAGCAGCAGCAACGCGTTCCTGCGCTTGCTGCGCATTACTGGCCAAGAAACGGATCGTGCCGGATCCATGTCAGTCCGTCTCCGTCCATTCAGTTCCAACGCTGGATGCCAAGAAAAGGGTCCAGAGACAGTTAGGGTCTGTTTGGTTGAGCTCTAGATTTTAATTTCGTCTGAAATCTGAAACTTGTAGGCTAAAATAAAGTGAATTAAATTTATATTTTTGATCTAAAATGTAAACAAGATAATCTATCTAAACATTCTTAATGTACTCACAGCTTCAGCTTCACGAATCTGGTGAAACTGAATCCCTGTCAAACACACCCTTAAATAAGTTGACATCTGCGGATCAGTTGGTATCGATTTGCAGGTTGCAGCGAAACAAAACTGAAACTTGAATGTGGATACAAAATATTCTCGCATGTCAATGAATACAGATATTTCATTAGAGTAATTACAGTGGATACAAGTTAAAACTTTTGATGAAAAAAACACGACCGACTGTGCAGAGTAATTGGTTTCATCTGCTTTTTGAGGCCAGTTTATTGCAAAAATCCATTCTCATTCGTTATCTGCTTTTCGCCATCGATTTCCCTCCCCGTCGAGGGTACATTTTGTTCGTCGAACAACTGCTGTTTGCTGAATGATATTCTTTGGTGAGTTTTTACACATCTTTTCCTCATGTACTTACATCAAATATCATGCATTTGACTTCAAAAAATTGGAGCCCGGGTGGACTTAAAAAAAAAGTTGGCTGTCTTCGAAGAGGATTCATCTGGAGGGGTACAGCAATACAAAGAAGGACATTGCTTAGTAAATTGGAGCAAGGTCTATTGACTGAAATTTCTGAGAGGCTCAGGGGTGTAAGACTTTGATAGGTTCGGATGGGCGCTATGCGCCCGTTGGCTCTGGTACAGGTGGAAGGATCGACATAGATTGTGGGCGCAGATGAAATTACCATATGATGATCTGGATAACAAACTCTTTCAAGCAAGCGCTACTATCATTTTGGGAAACAGAACTAGGACTAACTTCCGGTTACTCTTCACTGTTGTAGCCCCTAAAAAATTATTTTTTGTGATTTTTTTAAATATGGCCTGTGGGCCTGCAAATCCCATGCTCTGAGCACGCAAAAATACGGGAAGTGCTGCAATATAATACCATGCATGAGGAGTGTTGCAATACCTAACGTTGTGCACGAGAAGTGTTGCATTATGTATTAAAGTGCCTCCACTCAACGGCAATCCAACATCTAAAACAAATACTGTAGCACTGTAGCACGATACTGTTATGGTACTGTAGCTTTTTTGGGTGGAATTTTGGATTGCCGCTGAGTGGAAGCGCAGTATTTATCGCCGGTGATGTGGTATCTAAGTTTAAACTAGCCGAGTGCCTGTACGTTGCAACGGAACAACAACTGCTCATGCAGACGAATTAAAACAGTAGAAAAATAATACTTCACAGAAATCTAAAAGACTAGGCCGTGATATTAAGAAAAGTTTTAAGGTGCAATTTGTAAATTTTCGTATGCAAAAGCTTTTGTACTTGAAACTATAAGTTACAGACGAATTAAAGCAACAGAACAATAATTTCTAGTAATTATATAAAGTCTACAAGAGTAAACCATAATAATCAGAAAGATTTTAAGGTGCTTTCTATAAATTTCCGTATGACGGAAGGCCTCATTCTTGAACTACGTTATAGGGTCTAAGTTACAGTTTTCCCATGAAAAAGACTTAAATTCAATAGATAGTCATGTGCCCATGTGTTGCAACGGAAACTTAATTTGCGATAAAAAGTTTATTTGCAAAGAGCATTAATAGTGGCAAAGATGGGTAATTTTGATGAAGTAACAGTGGCAAAGGTGGGTAATTAAAGAGCAGTGGCAAAGGTGGGTAATTTTGATAAAGTGACGCGAGAAAAAATTCTCACTTTATATAATAGAGATATAGTTCATTATATAAAAATTACCAACATGATATCCAATATTTAATGTGGTGTCCATGTCTCGTCCCTATTGCTCCACATCCAATTCTCTTTTGATATGAGAACAACTTGGGTGTAATCACTCCTGTGCATTCTGGTCTCAAAAGCAGAATAAAAAACAAACAGTCTGATTCTAGAATTCGATTCTGACAATCTAGTCCATCCATATACACTAGAATCTACAATTCACTTCATATGTAACAAACAGGCCCTAAGCTGAACAGAGGATAATCCTGAGCTGAAGCAAGCATAATCGCCACGCAATTGCTGTGCGACTTGAATGCTTCGGACGCCGGTCATGATGCTGCCGTCGCTGCACCCGCGCCGTTGGCCTTCAAGGTCGCTAGCCACACGCTGTCTTCGAGCTGCTTGTGGCTCGGCCACCGGGATGTGTTCTAGATTTCTCACCGAAAAATGTCAAAGGAGATTGACCTTACTAGACTCGATTTGCGTAGTAATTCGCAAGCACAACCTAATAACAGCAACAAGGACGGTTAATTAGACCAAAAAGCTTGAGATCCCGAGCCAACAACATACAAGGTGGGGACGGAACAAAAGAAAAATAAAGTAAGAGAAGAACAACTCAATCAAGGCTTCTTTTCTTTGCTCCAAGCCTAACTCCTATTGTCCCCTTCTTCCCCTTTTCCTCACTTCACATTCAAAATCAAAATCTTATATTTTTTTCTCTAACCACTTAGAAGATCATAGTTGAACGGATTCTACGTAAGTCTAACTACGACGAGTGTCAAACATAATGACGTTGCGAAGTTATCCTCCAATCCATTTCCTCAGCCACTAAGAAAAATAAGTACAAAATCAACACAACCTCTACGTAGATATGAGGTGAGAGCTTCTTTAGTTGTTAGCTCGCAATGTACAGGCCACTTTGCGTCTGGATTGCATAAGACTCTTGATTGTGCGTCCCATCCATCCATCGTCTCAGGCCCAATCGCGCTCACTGCGTGCCCCGTAGCCCCGACCTAAACCCTGCCGCTCGGCTAGTATGATGATAAGAAGGCAGCCAATGGCATCATTTGATGCTTCTTTCGAGTTAACCGTAAATACCTACTGCAAAGAGATCCATGGAGCGGCTCTTGTTCCAAATGTAGGTGCTCCTGCACAACTGCTCCATCTAGGACAGTTTTTGGATGGGTAACTTCACAATCTGATGTGCCATCCCTTCCTAAATATGTCTAGATTATATATATTCACAAAATGCAGTTACATATCAACCATCTCATTCTAGTCTGTGTTTCTGTCAACTTCTTGCTCTAGTGCTTCCATTTTGTGAATGGCAATTTGAAGCACAAGGACCTGCAAGGGCATATGGTGAGTTCTCAGGTATATGGCAGCGTGGATGACACGTCAGACGAAGAGCAGGAACAAAATGGAGACCGATTCTGACACCCCGGCTGACGAAAACGACAACGTCATGGACGAAGATGTGGCGGAAGACAGCAATGGCACACCGTTGGAGTAGCGGCGGCATATAGTACCAGTCTGAAAATACCTAGAGCCTCCTAACCTGACCCAAGATTACTCTGACATGTACATTGCAATGCGCCAATGCGCACCCTTGTTCCATCAGAAAACAACGTGTATCGAGTATCTCGGTCAACTTCAAGGAGGCGCATTTGTTATATCGGTTTTTGGATGGCTATTTCGTGGTCGGTTTCAAGACCTATTCGATCTGTACAACTTCAATGCCCTCGACGCATCACTCATGAGATGCTGGACATTATAAGTGTTTGTAATCACAGTTTACATTCGTGTCATACCGATAAAAATCCGATATATATGATCCTTGATTTTATATATGTAGATACCTTATCATGGAAGCAGAAGTAAGGAAACAACCAGTGGGTTTCCTCGACCCACAAATGGCATCCAAGTAAACTATAAACGAAAATTTAGAAGTCATTCACGAGTACGTGGAGAAAGTATTGTTGGCTCAATGAAACAAAAAAATTATACTTTTACCCCACAACTCAGGGTAAGTGCTTCATCCAATTGCTATACTTGTTACTTTATACTATATAACGCAGCTTGAAGTTAGGTACAATGACCATGGCGATATGGTTGTGTAGGTTTTACTGGGTTCTACTTATAAATATACTAAGAGAGAACCGGGGAATTTACTTTGATTTTAAAAAGAGCAGCACCCACAACTTGATGTCTATCAGAGATTTACTCGACACGTCGTTCGGTGTCTACAAATTTTGTGGAGGCCCACACAGGAAGAACCCAACGACGTTGAAGCATATTTACAATTTTTCGGTATCCGCTAGTATGCAATAATCCTTCACACTCCATAATAATACTTTCGGAACTAATTAGCTTATTATATTTTGGTAGTGCCACCAGCAACCAAAAGGTACTAACCAATGTGGATTCTACGTTTGCCACAATATGGAACTCTTCATTGGTTCAAAGACGACCAATATTATAGAGGTTTGTCAATCTTGCAACAATTATTTCCACTTATTAATTTATATACACGCAAGACTTTACTTTTCCCATCACAAGCTTGACAATGCGTTGAATCTGCGTTGGAATATACTGACCTACTAGGTATTCAAGGATAACTTTGTGCCTTCTTGATGCATGAGGTTATTAATCCAAAAGGAAAACACCACTCAAGGCTTGCCTGAAGAGATGTGTATTTGTTAGATATTGTTTGCATTAATTTATGAACTTTGTGCTGTGAATTTATGAGTTGTAGTTATCAATTCAATTGATTTTTATATATGTGAGTTGATTTCTTAAATAGATACGCTTTACATTGTAATATGCGATTAGAGTTGATTTGTAAAATCGATGCGCTGCATGAGTTTATTTCTGAAATGTATGTCAAAATGATTGCCTCTGATTCATTACACCAATATATTTCATTTATTGCACTAATAGTTTTTAATTATCTCACTGATAGTCTTGAATTATTCCAGTAATATGTTTTTTCTCTTCTGAACATTGTCGATGAATTGTTAAAACATTTCAAACTAAATGTATAGGACATCGTTGATAAACTCTTAAAACATCGAGACCAAATGTGTGGCATTTTTATTTTGTCTATTGGAACATCCAACACCCACCTGGTTCATCCCTCTACTACCCAATTAAAAAATATGCACATGAACATCACCCATGAACTACTTGAACATTAGGGAAGTCATGCGTGGAGCATTTTTTTTTTTTTAATCTACCGAAACATATGTCATACGATATCATTATTGAGTAGATAGAAAATCTATACAAATAATGTCTTGTTTCGAAGATCTCATCGTAATAAACACAATGGTTTATACAGACTGTGAATTGGGCACTCATTTAAAAGATATGAGAATTTGAATTTTCGGATTGAAAAAAAGCACGTTGAATTACCTGCGCCGACCTAGACTGAATTAAGCATTCGTGGTGGGGAGAAGACTAAATTTGCAATTTCATTTAGAAAATGAGCCAAATTTGCAAAAAGAAAAAGAAATAAGTGATCAATTCTACAAGTTACATGCAACAAGCACCATAGCGGCAAAAAATTCACCACCCAAATGTTCAACAGCTTAAAATACTTTTAAGATATTATTACGATACAAGGGACAACTGTACTGAGAAACTCACCAAGCCGTCAGATCATAAAACCTAGATTAGGATAGAATGGGTTGAACAATGATCGATTCATGATAGAACTAGTTTACGAGCTTCCAACATCGCGCTTTGTGACTTTCAGGACGACTTTTCAGAGACAAGCTTGTCGATAAGTGCAGCAGCATCTTCAACCGTCGAGATTGCTTGCGCGCTCGACTCTTCCACGCTGATCTCGAACTCCTCCTCAAGGCCCATCACGATCTCAACCTGCAGCCAATTCACAATGAGTTTAACTTTATAGCTTGAGAACAGAACCTTTAATTCTTTGCCCACACAAAAGAAAGTGACTATGTCTATCAAGTTATGGACGTATGAGATTGAACATCTTGTTTGGTCATTCCAAACTCCATAAAGTATGAAATAAGGCATGTTCCACTGTTCCCCTCAAATGTTCCTTTAAGACCCAAAACCTTTACAAAAATGCAACTCTTTAAAATCCTTAGCTATTCGGGCAAGTTGGGTGAGTCACTACTTGGTTCAAGACAACCTGCACGTATGACATCAATCAAAATATTGTGGGCAGTTACCGTGTCCAGTGAGTCAGCCCCTAGATCAGAGAACTTGGTGGCACCGCAAACTTCAGTGCCATCAGGAACAGCAAGCTGCTTCTTCACAATCTGACAAACCTTCTCCACTGTATCCTTTTTTGCCTGTTTGAGTACACATTTAACAAAGGTTAAAAAAAACACAGTTAAAACTGTAGCACACAAACATGAAACACGGAAGGGCATTTCCTTTATTGGT
Source organism: Guadua angustifolia (assembly GCA_036346375.1). Taxonomy (NCBI): domain Eukaryota; kingdom Viridiplantae; phylum Streptophyta; class Magnoliopsida; order Poales; family Poaceae; genus Guadua; species Guadua angustifolia. The sequence continues at coordinate 41,124,427 of CM070514.1, forward strand.
AGATAGAATGGTAACATATATCTGCTTGTCTTGTTAACATCATGCTATGTTGATAAGTAGTGCTACAACACAAGGCTCCGACTGCTGTGCAATCATGAATTTGGTGCAATCATGCATGCAATCCAACTAAGAAAAGTTTCAAAAATTCAAAAAAAAATTTGTACTTTTTCTAACTTCTAGCATAGGACGAATTTGATCATGAAATTTTATATATGCTAGATGGGGTAAGATGAGATGTAATCCATGATTTTTTTCAGAAATTTTTGAAACTTTTCTTAGTTGGATTGCACGGTGATTGCACCAAATTCATGATTGCACAACAAATGAACCACAACACAAAGAGCAGAAATTAAGTAAAAGCAAAGTAGTAAACTTCTCTTAAACAAAGAGATGCTTTGCTCACGTAGTCAATGCTGACTGCTGAAATATAAGACTTTAAACGCAAGCATAAATGAAAGAGAAAAACAAGGGAAACAGGTAATTCCTGAGTCCTAACTCCTAAGTAGCCCATTTTTTTTAAATGGGCTCAACGATGGAGTTTTGGGCCCCACCAATTACTTATTTAGTGGAAACCTATAAAAAAACACCAATTCACTAGCTTTAGCAATAGTAAAGCAACACTTCAGATATACCCTGCATGAAGAGAAAGGATGGAACTCACGGAACAGCAAACAGCAAATCTCATCGGCACTGGCTGCAGGCGGAGAAATGCATTGCCCTTCCTTGCACCGGAGAAAATGAGTGAGTTCGTGTTAATAGCCTGCAATTCAAGGAGAAAACTTCTTGAGATAACAAAACTTACGTAAACTAAGGACTAACACACTGAATTCACAAGGAAAAAAACTTAGCATAATAGACCAAGCATTGTTCTCATGATTATTCTATCCTTCTAGCAATTCAATTGGTACGTCCCACATCTGTGCCAAACTAACAGTATAGCTTGAATTGGCCTTCAGAATGTCAATGGAATGAAGAGTATTGCTGGAGAATATATATTGACTGGAACTAATTTCATAATTCTCTAAAATTGGCTTGTAAACACACAAGAGAGAACAGTTAATTTCCTGGAAGATGTTTACAAGATGTTTCAGTACAAATTCCCTACGAAACCTTGGAATTAGAATTAGGGCTGCTGTATTGGCTAAAATCCAGGCGAATAACCAGTTAATAGAGAAAAATATATTGTCTTTCCTAGCAAGGGAAGACAAGATACACAAACGAATTTTCGGTGGCATCATATAAAAGGGCCAACTTTTTGGAGAATAGAAAGCAACAACCTGGTACTAGCATCCAACATTCCAACACAATCCCCACCTGACAAACACACATTCACACCCTATGTTACTGATTCCACTAGAAAATTCAGCACTAGGATGCAATCTAGTTCTACCATAGTAGCCATACAGCACAAGCTTGGACAAGGCTTGTGGCGGTATAAGCTTTTCTCTGAACACTTTCGAGCAAAGTAAACTTTCTACACGCATATACTGTGCAGCTCAAGTCGAACTTGGCCACCCGCGTGCAGACATCCAAGCAGTACAGCAGAATTACCATCACTACAGCCTATCAACCTAGCAGAAAAGGCAGATCTGTCAAGATCCACTTTGGAAGCGGATCGGAAACGCCATAGCGCACCAAAAGGAGGCAGCATGTCAACCGTAAGAAAGAAAGAAAAATACAGATACAGGGTAGGTGGTTAAGCCGCAGACGACGCGCAGATCGAACTGCGGAACAGGCCAAGATCGAGACAAGAAGGCTAAAACCCCGACTAGACAGATCCATCTAACAGACAAACGAGCGATGCAAGGTGGTGGATCTGAGGATGTGACGCGCGTGCGCGCGCATACATACCTTGACGGGCCTGGCGAAGGAGAGGGCGGATCCGGCTATGGAAGCCATGAGCGGGCGGAAGGGGCACGGAAGGGAAGGGGAGGCGACGAGCGTGAAGAAGCTGGGGCGCAGTGACGGACCTGGCCCTCTTTATACGGGCACGGGCGGTGGCGACGCCGCGCGCATCGGGAGTATCGACGGGCGGCGGGGTCGACGAGGCCCCACCTTGCAGTTGGGGTGAGTAACCATGGCCCAGTAGGTTAACCGATGGGCTCGAGCCCAACTACTCCGGACCAAGCCTAACTGCTCTCGTCCCTGGCCCATTATGAATCTTTTTATCTAAACAAAGGATAATAATAATTTTCGCAGGCGCATCCAGTGTCGATGAAATAAGACAGAAATCCAGAAGAGTTGATAGATGTGGCTTGCATTGTCGGACATACTGTTTTAGTGATGCACCAGGCAGGCCAAGCATGCATGAATGAAGAATGATGCTGCGACTCACTAATCCTTGGATGCTCCCTGCAACTATATGTATACCTGCAATTCTGTGAACGCGAGCTCCGTCAGTAGCCGACAGGCTAGTTAGAGCTCTTCAGTTCAGCCACACACTGTCTGTCAGAAGCTAAGCTCAAAGGTTAGTATCGATCAGACTTAGCTGATCTCCCCGGCTGGATCCCGACAGTCCCCGTTTCCGGTCAGTTTCAGGTAACACAAACCCGCGACAAGTCCCAAATGGCCCTTCGCGTCAGTACATCACATCACGCCGGGAACAAGATGCGCAACGTCCATCGACCGTGCATGTGTACAGTACTGCAGGATAGGTAGGACAGTTGGAGGAGGAGATCTGATTGAAAGCGCCATGGCCTCATCTGCAGCTTGCCGGCCGGTCACGCACATATGATCAAGAGAGGTGCTTCTGTAGAAAACGAAGTTCAGCCGCATGCCCGGGTACATGCATGGCATCATATTTTTCAAAGAGGTCATTGGCGTAATCAGTAATTTGTCCAATACCGGCGGTTGAGACGATTTAGAAAACCGCGATGGTTGTAACATTCCAAAAATTTCGAAAATGGAAAAAAAAAAATTTGAAAATTACAAGGAAATTGAAAAACTTAATTTTTTTTGTCTATTTGAAAATTACAAGGAAATTGAATTAAAATTTTAAATGGAATAAATATTTTAATTCAAAATATCCTCTTTTCCTTTATTTTCTTGGATTTCAGTCTATGCAAAGTAAAGTTGCATTATTAAAATATTTTTTCTTCTTGATTGAACAAACTAAGAAAATGAGTTTGAAATATCATCTTATTTTGAATTTCTATATTCTATGGAAATTTTTCTTGAATTTTGGTTCTTAAAAAAACCTTTTATACTAATTGTTTTTCTTTTCTATTCAATGCAAAACCCAAAATCCTTTAAGAAATAAATCCTGGAAAAATTTATATAATTCCCAATTCATCTCAAGGCCATCTCCAAAAACTTTTCAAGCATGGCGAACTAATTTGAAGCTAAAAAGAAATTAAAGATAAAATTTAATTAAATACAATGTTATCAATGTCAGAATTTTTACAAACTAAATATAAAATACCCTGAATTGAAATTTTAGCATGAAAATTTAATAGCAAAAAGTAACCTCTAAAAAAGTTTCAAAAATAATAAAGTTGCATTATCCATTTAATAAAATCAAAATCAGAATTGATTCAAAAGTAATATTAGCAAATCTCAGAATTTTATAAAAATAAATATAACTACTCATCATCTGAAAATTTTATGGTAATTTCCAATAACTCTTAGTATCACACAATAAAAGTTTCACATAAAATAAAGCTTATTTGTTATCTAAGGAAAATAAAAACAAATCAGAAAACAGGTTTTTAATTCAGCAGTCTTGTCAGAATTTCTGTGATTTTTCTGGGCCAGATTTTGACCTAAAACTTTTTCTGGATAGCAATCCCTTTTCTAGGATCTCAGTCAAGAAGTTTCGAAAATTTTCAACATGAACTGATAGCCAATTAAATGAAAGTCTTCGCGCTGTCCAGAAGTCATTCCCCCTCACCACTTTTTCCCTTCCACTTGCATGTGGGCCTGACCAACAGACTGAACTGGAGCCTCCTCCTTCGCTGCTTTCGGTCAAATCAAAGCAAAAATCAAGTCGCAGCCACGCCGCGCCGCTCGGCCATTCATTGCTTCCTCCTCCATGCCATGCTCCTCCTTCGAGCATCTCCAAGAGGAGCTCCTTTGATGAAAAAAATCTTGACAGAGGTTGTATTTTGAGAAAAATTATCAAAATAGATTTAGGACTTCGGAACTTATATTTAGCAGCCCTCTCCTACCCTAAAGAAGGGATGAATGAAGGATTGGAGATTTAGGGTCTAATTGCTTAGAGTCGATAGCTATCTTGAGTCCTAATTTTTTTAGTTTAAACCCTATTTTGAGATATAAGACTCTATTTTAAGACTTAACTATTGGAGATGCTCTTAAACCAGTGACCAGCGTTACCATACCAGTCAGGCCGATCAATTCAGCAATTCATTGCCGCGCCATGGAGCTTCCGCACGACCGAGCTCACGCGCCGCCGGCGCCTCTTGACCTCGCCGCTGCCCTTCCCGTTCTCCACGCGGCCGTGCCCCACTCCCAGTGCCGCGCCATTTGCCAATCACTCATTCGGTCTAAGCTTATACGACGTATCTTGTCTTGAGCACAACATCGCATGCTCTGCACTGCCAAGGCCCGGAAGTCTCGCGCTGTTCCATCCTCCGCAAGACCCATTCCTTGCGCCGCAATTCTGGTTCCACGGCTCCAAGTCGCCGTCCTAGCGTCAAATCTTTGTCCCCGACGACCATACCCTATCTCAGCCATTATTACTGCACCATGCTCTGCGAACGGCTCTGACCACCAGCAAGATCGAGCTCCCTTGGCCACCGCCTTCGCTCGCCCGAGCGAAGCACAGGCTGCTGTCCCTCTCTGCCCCACTGCCGAAATTCTCCACTGCCTATCAAACCCCGAATTCAATGCACTGAGAGCTTCACCATTCATCGCTAGCTGATCAAGCCCCTTAAAGCGATTTCGCCATTCCTCTGCTGTGGAGCTCCACCATCGCTGCACTGCATACTGTCTCATGGAGGAGGTATGACTGTTACGTATCTCCGACACACGTTTGGAAATTTTAAAATATATTATTACAAATGTATAGGGGAGAGAGATTCTTTATGATTGGATATGTATATTCCAAAAAAAAAGTAAGCTTGAGGAGGACACCAAGATCAGGAAGCTGAGGGGATATAGGAGAAAATGGTGTAGCACCAGTAGATGAATGCTGTTGTTCTATTATTGATGAAAATATGATAGTCCTAGATGCAATAAACCTTCGTTAATTAGGTATTACCTTTTCTACCACACCACTACGCTATATTGTTTTGATATATTTTATCTATTTTATTAAAATGTTAAGCATGGAATTCAAATTTATTTATAATTGTGTATTTGTGCTGTACTTTTGTTATACTTAAATGTCTGTAGTATTTGACAACAGTAATAGTCACTTATTTTCGGCTCGAGGCGTACAAAAATCCTGCCTCCGCCACTGCCTACCTTGCCGCCGGCACTACTTGTCAGAGCCGGCTCCATCCCAACGAGCTGCTTTTATTCTGTGGGAGAGTGCAACCAAACCTCAAAGATTTTGGTAAGTCACTTTATCACAAAATAGCTCAAGCCTAGTTGGCTAGGAGCTCTTCTCTCATGCGTGAAGTCTGGAGTTCGAATCCCAGTCCATCCAGCGGCGTATGATGATTTTTCTTCCATTTTGGTTACCCATGCAAAACACCTCAAATAAATACACTAGCCACAGATCTTGTTTTCAAATCCCAACACCACATATTTTCTCTCTTTTCTGATCTTTTTATTTTTCTCTTTATATCTTTTGCTAGGAAGGTCTAAATATGGTAAACTAAGTTTTTAAATTTGTGTTAAGCCATAAGGATTCCGAATATGCAATAAAACTTCATTTGTTCACTACAGCAGTTTAAATCATTTGGATCAAAGTTTGTGCAAGACTCTTTCATGTACCTTAAAGCAACTATGAAAATTATAGCTCCTAAAATTATAAAATTATTCACACATGCTCTTGAGATCATGAATGTTCTATTTTTGCAAAAAAAAAAAGATTAGAATTCGGTTTGAACCAAAATTTGAATATGGAATGCTTCTCATGCATAGAAAATCAAATGTTTAAAATTTGGATCAAATGAACCCAAATCTTGGTCACAAGGATCCTAAATATATAAAAATATTTAAGTTTAACCATAGTGAGCATCAAATGTTCAATAGTCGAATTTTCAATACTTGTATAATCCGAATAATCGTAATTTTCGCAAACAAACTTCAAATTCAACAAAACCAAATCCTAGAACCTTAAAGAGTGATACCCTTGCTGGAAAGGCAAAAATATTTCATATTTATGAAATGTTAAATTAAGTCCCCATTAGGCCCTAATGTTCATTTATATGAAAAATATTTCGGATAAAAGCAAAATATCACGAAGTTACTTTAAAACACTCTTAGGGATATTCCCTACTAGTACCTGAAAAACGGTTAGATTATCTTATAAGCTGTGGTCACAAATTTCAAATAAAAATTGAACCCTTATCGCGTAGATTTTTTAATCACTTATGCTTTTTCGATAGCCCATAAAATATCTATCTAAATGCAATTATTATGAAGACCAATCTAGAAATGCTCTAATTATATGGACTAACATATTCGAGAAAAATATTTTATTTATAATATGCTTTTCATCTAAATCCTGCTCGTGCAATAACGCTAAGTGTTATTATCGCTAAAACTCGTTATATGAATAATTGAGCTTAAGAAACCTTTAGTTAAAGTGCTTGTGCCACAAGAATCATTGTATAACCATGTAGATGCAGCCATAGCTTTATTTTGTAGACTCCAACGTGTATAAATCACCTTGCATGCAAAACACATAGGGCTAAGTATTAATCATACATTACACCTTACTAATATGATAACATAAACCTTAATATCATATAAGTTGTTTCAGCAATGAATAAAATATCCTGTTTAAATACCAAAATTTATAAAATAAGCTTAGAAATACTCTCCAAAGTAAAGACTACCCTATTATGAAGAAATAATCTCATTTTATCGTGTTTTGTATATAAATCCTGTTAGCAAGATAACCCAAAGTATTATGATATCTAAAATCCATAATATTACTAAATGAACTTAATAATTGTGAAATCATGTGCTGAAAAATTGGCTTAGTGATAATATTAGCATTGTGAAGTGGTGTGCTCATGGCATGTGCGGTGCTTGTGCATGTGCTGTTTTATATGATTACTTAATATACTTGTGATAGCATCATAATGGTTTTGCTTGATGCAATGCGCTCGTGTGAGTGGTTGCATGGACTGATCTTGAGTCAAGTTGTGGACTTGTGCTCGTATACAGTTTTCGTATTTGTTCATGTGCAAGTGTTGCTCGAGGACAAACGTGATTGATAACGGGATTGGAACTAGGTTCATGGAGAAACTGAGGTTCAAGACTAGGTTTAAGGAGGAATCAAGATCTTGATAGTCAAAGATATTATGCGGGACATTTGGGTTAGAGAACGGTACAATGGAGGCTAGTTAGTCATGTGAGTTTGGCATGTGGGCCATACACGTGCAGAGTTGTATTGGGCCAAGTGGAGTTGTATACAAATTCTTTAGGATTGCTCATTATAAATAGGAGGAAATGTCTTTTGTTTATGAAGAGCTGGGCATTAGGGATTGTACTCTTTTGTTTGGAGTACTGTAACCAGACTAGACAAAAAGAAATAAAAATCAATTTCTTCAGCCAGTCGACCCGAGCATTGTCAACGACGAAATTTTTTTGATGCTACAGTAAACATCGTTGCTACAGTAACCCATGGTGCTACAGTACCATACTGCATATGAGGTATGAGGTATGGAAATCAAACATGTAAAAGAGGAACGTCAAGATATTTATAAGAAAGAATACATGCGCTTTGAGATGAAGCCTGGTGAATTATTAGATGATTTCTTTGTATGCTTTAATAAAATTCTTAGCAATCTACGTGCTGTTGGAGTTAGCTATGATGATGTTGCTAATGCTAGACAATTGCTTAGTGCATTAGACATGTCAATTTGGGAGATGAAAGTAACATCTATTAGAGAATCAACTGTCATGAGTACACTTACATTAGATGTTCTTTATTCTAAGTTGAAAACTCATGAATTAGATGTTCTTGCTAGGAAGAATGGTCGTAAGTCAATAGATTTGATCCCTCAATCTAACATGTCTCATGATAACTCTTTTTCATCAAGTTTTGTTTTGTCTTTCTTGTCTTCACTAACCAATGAACAAATTGAGGAATTCCCAGAAGAAAACTTGGCATCACTCTCTTCTCGTTTTAACGAAGCTTTACAGAATGTGAGAATGAGGAAGAGAGTTGGTGGTGGCCCTCCAAGATGCTATGACTGTGGTGATCTCGACCATATTCATCCAAATTATCCTAAACTTATAGGAAAAGCATCAAAGGAGGAGAAGGATGAGGATAAAAAGAAAGAGAAGAAAATGTTCTCTCCAAGTGATAGCAAGAAGAGGAGCTTTGTAAATCGCAAGACAGTGTATCGTGTTTTCTCCGCACTTGAGCATGTTGGTTTGAGCGATGTTGATTTTGAGAGCAGCGAGGATGATGCAACTCCAAGCAAGCGTGATTTGATGGGATTGTGTCTCATGGCAAGAAGCAAGGATAGCTTCACCAAGGATGATCATGACAACGACTTTAATGAGGTAGAATCTTCTTATGATGAATTAGCTATTGTTGTTGCTCGTCTTGGAAAATGCTTAATAAACGTGATAAGAAAATTAAGAAACATGATTTTGTTATTGAATAATTGAATGCTGAAATTACTAGACTTAAAACTTTGATTCCTAATGATGGTGCTTGCAAATTATGTGACTTAATTTACAATGTGCTTACTTCACTTAGCAAAGGACATGCTTCTTTGCTAGAGCAAGTTAAGAAAAATGAGAAACATATTAAAAATGCTAGCTATTCAACTATTAATAGATTTGCATGATTCAACTCCATGTTCTAAATGCTCTACACTAGAATTGAAGTTGCATGATGCAAATGCTAGGGTTTCTCAAATGACAGATGCTTTGTTCACATATGAGATTCTTTCATGCTCAATTTGTCACAAGCAAAAAGGAAAAGTGGATGTTCCCTATAATAATTATTTAACTCTTTCTTGAAAGGTTAATTACTTGGAAAAATCTTTATAACATTTCACTAAACGAAAGAAAAACCTAAACATGATTTTGAATCAATCAAGAGTTAGCACTCATAACAAGGGTTTAGGTTTTGATTCTTATGCTCATCATAAATCACATGCTCCCACTTGAAAGTGAAAAATTTTAAATTATCAACGAGGCTAAGAAAACTATTTTTAAGTCTGCTGGAGTTTTATCTTCTACTATGATGAATGTAAATGTTGCTTCTACTTCTAAAACTAATCATCGTGTTAAGTACACTTGCACTCATTGTGGTAGAGATGGACATTTAGTAGATTTTTGCCTTAGACTAGCTAAACAACAAAGGAGAGGAAGGTTTAATGCTAGATTTAATTTCAAAAAGGCACACTTTACTCCTTATTTTATGTCTAGGGTGAAACAAACACCTTTTGTTGCTAAAAACACGAGAAAAGTCAAATTTGATTCTGTACATAAAAATACTCGTGTTGTGCCTACTATTGTGCGTCGTGTGTCTCAGTACTAGATTCCTAAACATCTTATTTCTAACCTCAGTACCGAGACCTCGATATTTTTTGCTTTTATGTAGGCCTCTCACGCGAGGAAGGATAATATATGGCTAGTGGATTCCGGATGCTCACGCCACATGTCCGGTGATTTTTTTTTGAATGAATGGGCAGGAGCTCTGCCAATTGCATTAAAGAAGAAGATAGTCCAAAGTTTACATAAAGGTGAAACGACGAACCGTTTGACCAAGCAAAACAGGTGACGAATAAGAACAACCCTACCGACCAAAGGAAAACAACACCGCAGTTAGATTACATCATCATACTAGATCAGCAACGAAGGATGGGGAGAGAATAAATCAAAGCATCTCGAAGGCCGCCGAGCGGTTCTGAACGTCCGCGACGATTGCATCGGCCACCTGCTGCACCATGCTATAGACATTTTGGAAGATCCTGCAATTCCTTTCCTTCCACAAATTCCTGACCCGTAGATAACCAAGCCATCAAAGTCCTTTCTCTTGGCGAGTTGACCATGAGACAGTGGCGATCCACCATGAGTTATTCGCCGATTGATCCGTGAAAAGTGAGGAGGAGTTAGGTTCGGTTGTATGAGGTGAAGGACTCTCGTCCAAACTGTCTTGCAAAGGGCACAAGAGCATCGGTGGGATGCGGTTTCTTCTTCAAACCACGAGGCGCGATGTGGTGGAATGAGGCCACCCCGATGGCTAACTTTGTCCGCCGTGAGAATCACGTCTGGATGAAGAGCCGAGTGAAAAACCTACATTTTCATACTGCGGTAGCGTGCGAATCATCTTGTAGTTGTTGTCTGCTTGGCACCTATGAACCGGGTCTGTATGCGAATTTGCGGTATATTCCCGAAGGTGTCCACCTCCACCAAATCGATCCTCCATTTGTGGTCGGAGTTGTACCATTGCTGCGCTTGCCAAAGGTGAAAGAAGTCCTGCGGTGCATTCCGTTTGTAATCCGGCGCAAAGGTCTAATCCATTTCGGTTGTCGGGATGTCCTTGACCTTGCTGCTCTTCTTCTAACCGCACCATAGAACGAGGCGCCAACTCGTTGGAGATTTTCCTGTAACCATCGTGACCCCGAACTCCGCCGTTTCGCCATTACCTAATGCGATGGCGATGCTTGCGATGAACAACCCGCGATCCGAGGCGCACAAGGGACAGGTGAACCAGACCAAGGCTTATTCCGGTCTTACCAAGCATACCACAACCACCGAACTCGAAGCGCGCGACCAAATCTATCCAAGTCTTTTACCCCAAGACCTCCCAACGACTTTGGCCTGCAATTTTTTTTCCAATTTACCAGGCAGTGACCCCCATTGCATTCCTGTTCGCCTTTCCAAAGGAAACTGCGCCGGATTCTATCGATCTTATTTGTTGCCCATTTGCTGAGGGGATATACCGTGAGGTGATAGACTGCAAGGGACGTCAACACTGAATTTAGCAGCGTCAAACGAGCTGCCCTAGATAGCAGCTTCCCTTTCCATCCCGCCAATCTGGAGCGCACCTTGTCGATGAGAGGTTGGAGATCAGTCCTTTTGAGCTTCGTCGGGTGAAGAAGGAGTCCTAGGTACCTGCAGGGGAATTGTTTTATGGTAGCCGGGAAATCTTGCAGAATTGATTCCATGTCAAGCCCGTCGCATCTTATGGGGTAGACCTCACTCTTGTGAATATTGTTGTGAAGACCTGTAGCTCCTCCAAAACAAACAAGGATCTCTTGAATTGCTCTGAGTTCCACCCATGCGGAAGCGCAATGATAGCCACATCATCGGCATATAAGGAGATCTTGGGATTTCGCCCACCCGGTCGGTGGCGCGACAAGATCTCGAGTCCATGGCCTTGGAGAATAATCTCTGCGGTGGGTCCATGGCCAAAATGAAAAGCATAGGAGATAAGGGATCGCCCTATCGCAGGCCTCTTCTGTGTTGGATTGGAGGACCTGGGATGCCCGGTGATAAGAATTAATTCTTCTCTCTCACTCGTGCATCTTGTGCTGAAAGTGTTACTTTTGGAAATGCTTCTTCCACTTCTGTTGTGGCAAAAGTTACAGTGAAGATAAATGACAAGTTTATATTTAAGGATATAGCTCTTGTTGAAAACTTAAAATATAACTTTTATTCTGTCTCACAAATTATTGATGAAGATCTTGAAGTGTGTTTTAAGAAAAATGATGCAGGTACAGGTACATATGTTCAGGGGGAGAAAATCTTTATTCATGAGGATGATAATGATGTTAAGGATGAGGTGTTGATTCCTATTGCACAACTAGCTGTAGCACCTTCGGCACCTACCACTACATCACCTACAGCTGAGCATCCTCAAGCTACAACATCGTCTGTATATGCTGAAAATGAAGAAGGAGAAGGAGAAGTTTCTGAAATTATAGCTCTTTTGCACATTCAAAGGAGGCATCCAACTGAACAGATGATTGTAGATTTAAATAAGAGTCACTCGATCCAAGTTTATTGCTTCTGATTCTCATGCTCACTCTGCTTTTGTTGCTTCTTTTGAACCCAAAGATATATCTCATGCATTAATTGATGAATCTTAGATCAATACCATGCATGAGGAATTAAAGAATTTTAAATGTAATAAAGTCTAGAAACTTATTTCACCACCTCCTGATTTTAATATAATTGGAACTAGACGAGTTTTCAAAAATAAACAAAGCGAGAATGGTGTTGTTGTTAGAAATAATGCTAGATTGGTTGCTCAAGGTTTTACACAAGTTGAAGGTTTAGATTTTGATGAAACATTTGCTCCTGTTGCTAGAATTGAAACCATTAGAATTCTTTTAGCGTTTGTTGTATCTAAAGGTTTTAGATTGTATCAAATGGATGTGAAAAGTGTTTTTCTTAATGGCTATATTAATAAAGAGCTATATGTTAAGCAACCACCTTGTTGTGAAAATCCTAAATATCCAGATCATGTGTACAAATTGTCAAAAGCTTTGTATAGTTTAAAACAAGCCCCTAGAGCATGGTATGATAGGTTAAAAACCTTTTTACTCGAAAAGGGGTTTACAATGAAAAAGATTAACAAAACTATATATTTACTCAAGCAAGACAATGATCAACTGTTCGTTCAGATTTATGTTGATGATATTATCTTTGATGGTTCCTCTCATATTTTAGTATTTAAGTTTTCAGAAACCATGAGAAAGGAATTTGAGATGAGTATGATGGGTGAGTTAACATACTTTTTGGGACTTCAAATCAAACAAACGAAGGAAGGCACTTTTGTTCATCAAAGTAAGTACACAAAAGATTTGCTTCATCACTTTGGGATGGAAAACTGAAAGCCAATCATTACACTTATGGGAGGCACTTGCCCACTTGATCTGGATGAAGATGATGAGACGGTTGATTAAAAGGAATATAGAAGCATGATAGGTTCACTTTTGTACCTCACTGCATCAAAGCCGAATATTCAATTTGTTGTGTGCTTATGTGCTCACTTCCAAGATTCCCCACGTGCTTCACATCGACAAGCTGTTAAGTGGATTTTCAGTTATCTCTATGGTACTCAAGATTTCAGCATATGGTTGTCTTTTTCCTCATGCATTAGTTTAAGAGCATTTCTGATGTTGGTTTTAGATGTTGTAGAATTAATAGAAAAAGTAATCGGGTTCATGTCACTTCTTGGGTAATTCTCTTATTGCATGGTCATCTAGAAAATAATCTTCTGTTGCACAATCAAGTGTTGAATCTGAATATATGGCTGCTGCTAGTTGTTGTTCTCAAATTCTTTGGATAGTAGCTACACTTAAAAATTATGGAGTTAATTTGGATAGTGTTTATCTTTTGTGTGATAACACTAGTACAATATGCATTGCTAATAATCTTGTGCAACATTCTAGGATAAAACACATTGAGATTAGATTTCACTTTCTTAGAGATCATGTAGAAAAGCAAAATATTGTGCTTCATCATGTGGATATTGAACATCAATTGGCAGACATTTTCATAAAACCTTTGTTTTCTTCTAATTTTGCTTTTATTCGGGGAGAATTTGGGGTGGTTCACCCAATGGGTTATTTTTTAGGGGGAGGTTTTTGAAAACATTGTAATATTTTGTAACATACTTTTTATTTTGTGTATTTCTTAAATGAAAAACAAAAAATGAAAAAAAAAATAATGAGCATTGTATTTCATATACGTATGTCATTTGAAGCCATGTTTGTGCTATAAGATCTTTGCAACTTCATGTTTATGTATATATGGTATAGTTTATGACATGACTATTTAAATGGAATTAAAACTTGAATTAAATCTTGTCATGGTTGAACTTTCTTGACTATCTTGATCCTGCTCAAAAAGTGCTAAATGTAAAAGTTATGAAAATTAAGAGCTAAAGCTCAAGAATTGATAGTTGATAGATGCAAGATCAATAAAGTATGTATTATCGCACTCCTTCTTTACGAGATTGCTTATCATTGCACTTTGATATGAACTTGAAGGAGGTTGTGTATGACCGAAATCATGAAACCTTAAGCTTATGAAATGAGGCTTGGCATGGTTGAAAAGTAAGCTGATGGTAAGTTTAATTCCTTGAAAATTTTACATTCTATTGCAATCATTAATGAATCAGTTTTTCAAGCATAAATAAAGTGCACAAAAATTCAATGTTTTTAGGTTTTGAGATTGTTGAGAAAGGGAGATCATGCTATGCAAAAAATTATTAATAGTACTTGATTTCTAGTTATGCTTACTCTACATTGTCTTTGTGTAGATTTGAGGGTGCAAGTATTTTTGATAGCATGATTTGGTGATGAAATTGTTACATTTGTGGATGACTTATAATGCTTAGTACATAAAAAATGACAAACTAAAAACAAACAAAAAGATTTTGTTCTCTCTTTTATATTCTTGATGAATCCATTGTCAAAGTAGGAGAATTTTTTGACACATTGCACATTTACAAACATTTTCTTCTTTTTAGGGGGAGATTTTTCACTTTGCTTTTTGGTTTTAAAATAAAATTTCTTAAAATTTTTTTGTGAAGTGAATGCTAATGTTTAGTTCTAAATGGCGCTGCCAATGTTTTCATCAAGGAGGAGATTGTGAAAATCATGTGCTGAAAAATTGGCTTAGTGATAATATTAGCATTGCGAAGCGGTTGTGCTCAAGGTATGTGTGGTGCTTGTGCATGTGCTGCTTCGTATGATTACTTAATATGCTTGTAATAGCATGGTAATAGTTTTGCTTGATGCAATGCGCTCGTATGAGTGGTTGCATGGACTAATCTTGAGTCAAGTCATGGACTTGTGCTCGTACACAGTTTTCATGTTTGTTCATGTGCAGGTGTTGCTCGAGGACGAACGTGGTAGATCGCGGGACTGAAACTAGGTTCATGGAGGAACTGAGGATCGGGACTAGGTTCAGAGAGGAATCGAGGCCTTGATAGTCAAGATTGTCATGTGAGACGTTCGGATTAGAGAACGGTGCACATGAAGACTGGTTAGTCACGTGAGTGCGGCATGTGGGTCGTACGTGTGCAGAGTTGTATTGGGCCATATTAGGCCAAGTGGAGTTGTATACAAATTCTGTAGGATTGTTTATTATAAATAGGGAGTGATGTCCTCTGTTTATGAAGAGCTAGGCATTAGGGATTGTACTCTTTTATTTGGAGTACTGTAACCAGACTAGACAAAAAAGAAATAAAAATCAATTTCTTCAGCCAACCGATCCAAGTGTTGCCAGCGATGGAAATTTTCTCGGCGCTACGGTAAACATCGTTGTTACAGTAATCCGTGATGCTATAGTACCATGCTACAGAGAAATCGTGATTGCTACAGTATTATTATTGTGAGTACTATTCATGCGTGACTTGCTACAGTAATCATCTCTGATTTTGTTTCTCCGGTTTTTGATTTTATAGATTGATTCATTATCTCTCTTGATTCAACGAGTTTAATCTCATCAATCCAAAACCTACTTAGCGTATCAACTTAGTGTTTCTCAAAGTTTCATTGGTTAATCTTTTATAGATTTTGATTAATCACGAAATTAGGCTTTGATCAATTCTCGTCAAAACCTATTGCTGCATGCTTTTAGGGTTCATAACTTTTGATCTGTAAAACCGATCGAGTTGATACTTTTTTTGTTAGATTTGTATTAGAATCTAGTTTCTACAGTTCAAATTTTAGGTCAATCTGCCAATTGGATCTCTAGAAATATATATTTTAGTGATCATATCTTACTCTATTTTATCAAATCCAAACTAGCCAATTTGAGTCCAAATTGGGGTGTTTCAAAAATCATAAAAAAATTGATTTTAGCTTCTGCGTAATTATTCACCCCTCTCTGATTGCTAGTTTAGTATATATTGATCCTACAATAATAAATGAGAGATCAATGACTATGATATTTGTATCACTAGAACCTTCTCAAAAACCATAAAAATAAAACCAGTGGACTAAAATCTGACAGACCTAACACATTCGAAGCTATTTCTTATGCAAAATCAATTAAGGATTAAGAACTATTCATTCATAACCTATTGCATAATAATTAATATCTTAATCCTATCAATCCAAATAAATTTTGCCTTTTTAATTTGACGCAATAAATAAAAGAATACATAATTTTAGCCTCTTGAATTCGTAAGACAAAAATAGATGATCTATAAACGAAACTGTGCATCACCCAACATAAAAACTGTTAACGATATATATGTATATACATATATAATAAACTAAAAACACGAGAATGTGATATCATTCAACCCAAACTTTAAACCATGATTGTTTTCTATAGTAAGTCTTTATTTAGTTTTCTATCTTTATTCTTTTTTCCTTATTGAAGTTTATTATTCGCTATATTTTCATTGAACGATGTGTATAAACCGACATTACTAATTCCGTAGTCGACTACGTCAGCTGTGACCTTGACTTCGTCGTAAGCAACAATTAAGCAAGACAAGCATCCTATTTGATCATATTGATTCCAGTGTTTTAAATTTTCATTTTGTTTAACCAAATCAATTTATGCATATGTGTATTTTTTTGTAAATTTGCTATATTGTGGTACTGGTAAATATATATATATATATATATATTGTCACATGAAACTTCCTTAATAAGAATTGACATATAAATCTTGATAACTCTAGAATAAGATTAGACAATGTATAATGTCAATTTAGGTATATATGATTTAATAATTATGCTTAGCCATGCTTTAGAATTTGGGATGAACAAATTGGGTAGACTTATCAAATGAAACATGGAGATACTGAGACATGACGATAGTTGTTGGTATTTTTTGTTAAAAACTCAAAATAAAACTATGATTTGCATGCGGGCGATTACTAGCAATAGCCGGAGGTGTAGTTGTTGCACGTAGTATAGGGGGGAGATTGTCGCCCGTGTCAGATTAAGGACCGAACTATGAGACACTGTTGCTTCAAGAAACACGTACAACCACGAGTGTCAATATGGGACAGCCTTAACCTATTAAGTTACCTATGTATGACTTTGTGCTTTGACAGGTGAAATAGTATGGGCACTCCGCTATGGTTTGCTCATAGGGGCTACCACATCTCGGTGTGGGTAAATTCATATCAATACAATAGTGTACTCCTTGCTATGGAGAGAAATTGTCATGCTTTTACCATAGGTTTCTATTGCCAAGTAAGGGTAGACGTCATCATGCTGGTGCAACGTCATGACTAGGTAATGTAACGGTTATGTATGATCTCCTTTCCGACATACAAAAGGAAGTGTGTCGAATGGCCTAGCAAAAGAGGCTAATTATTTCTTGTGGGTAAATCTATACACCTCTGTAGAGTGTAAATCTAATTGATTGGCTAAGCCCGTAGCCATGGGCACTTGGTGAAGTCATCATATGGTTAGATGTTTTATTATTTTCAAAAATGGTTTGGTATCATCTATTATGCCTTGTGTTGGCAAGGAATGGTGTTGGCAGAAATTGGATGTTTCGATGTTCACGCCGTGAAGGACTGTGAGTTATTACTTATGCTTTACTTACTTACTTTCAAATCAATCAAACTTGTTTTACAAATTTCATTCCAGACCACCTTTTCAACAGCCTCCCAATCAATCTTGTCCTCCTCTTCGAGGAACCTGCGGCTGGAGGCAAAGGGGGAGGAATCTCTACAGTGATCTCCAGAAGAGGGGATTCTCCAAGGATCTCTACAGAAGGAGACGATGACAGAATGGAAGCCATGAGGATGTTTGGCAAAGTTGGGATGGGGAAGGGGATGCCCGAACTTCCGTCAGGTGGATGATAAGTCGATTAGGCGGCGCGAGACACACACGATCCGGTTTTTGATCTCGCACGATCAAAACCCCCGCAATCGCAGCACCACGCTTCTTCGGTTATCAACCGTCGCGCTGCCCAGCTTGACTCGCCACGGGCTAATCCTGCCAATGAATCGAGAACACAAGCAAGAACAAGAAAGATGCAACTGAATTTGCAATTGAGGATGAAGCTCACGAGTTGGGGTCTCACAAACCGATAAACGGCGATACTGTTCAAAGACAGAATTGATCTAAGCAAAACCCGCCTCAAACCCTAGCGGCGGCTATTGATTATAAGGTCTAAGGGACATCCTAGAAACCCTAGACGCGTCCGTGAGGGACTCCAACACGATACATGGGCCAACGGCCCAAATTGGTGACGCAGCACCCTGGGATAGATTCTGTCCGCCAGTTTGAAACATAAATTCCCATCGACTCCGAAGTCCAAATGACCTGAAACTAGTTCCATTAGAAAGTTTATCTCCTTAGCTTTCGATGCATATGTGGATCATCAAAATCGGAGCCCGTTTGTGGTCTGGGCGACGATTTTAGTGAACGCTACTCCTGGTGGCCGAGGTAGTCGACTCCGAGATGAATTGAATCTCCAACTTAACTTGGACACCCTCCTTGCCTCCCTCCTGGTCCTTGCTAGTTTCCAAGGCCTTCATGGTCCTCTCCAAAGTTCCTAAGTATAAGATAATCAATAATATCATTAGGTAGCATACCATCCTCACAAGTATATGCACGGGCACTTAGGAACGAGCTCACCTGTTGATTCAATTGCCGTGCTCGTGCTCTTGTGATGGGTCCTTGCATCACAACTGGAGGAGGCTCGGTCGTATGCATAGAAGTGATGTCCTCATCACTTACTTACTTTCATATCAATCAAACTTGTTTTACAAATTTCATTCCAGACCACCTTTTCAACGGCCTCCCAATCAATCTTGTCCTCCTCTTCGAGGAGCCTGCGGCTGGAGGCAAAGGGGGAGGAATCTCTACAGTGATCTCCAGAAGAGGGGATTCTCCAAGGATCTCTACAAAAGGAGACGATGACAGAATGGAAACCATGAGGATGTTTGGCAAAGTTGGGATGTCTCAAGCCGAAGGAGAGAAAAAAAGAGATGAGTTGTGGCAGGCGACTGTAAGTTCCATCTATTTATAGTTTAGGGAACAGGTCATTCTGAAGTCAAAACCCATTTGAATTCGCATCGGTCCTGCCTGATACATGAGGTGTCTTTTGTACTTCCACATAAAAGCGAAGAGACGCTAATTTATGACGAACTGTGTGGAAGCTGAAGGGGCATGGAGACCGTAACAATATTCGCTCATTATAACGGAGTTAAAAAAATGCTGGGCTCTACCAAGCATGCTCGGGGACTCACGCGCCTGAACGTATGGTTGAGGGTTATCGTTCATGATGTTGATGCTCTACTTCCTCCTCGATACAGCTATCGAACATAAAGTCAGGGGCTACATCATGTATTTATCAGCGCATTCATTCTACCATCGTCTCAATACCCACTTCGAGTAGAGGGACCGGAGCTATATCGCTTGATCATTTTTAAAAAAGCTTCTTGATGTTTGTGATCTACCTTTTCCTCGAATCGAGTAAAGGGTCACGAGGTACATCACGCATGTCAGCACATATGCTCTTCCTTCTACTCGAAGCGGCTATCGAGTAGGTGGTCGAGGGCTATATTGCTCGATTTTTGTCTTTACCTAGCTCCACTCTCGGGTCGAGACCTTTGTCAAATAAGGGGTTTGGAGTCGCAATAGGTGCGTGATACTAACGCTCCACTTTTATCTTGATCCAACTATCGGGTAAAAAGTTGGGGGCTACATCACAACACTGTGCTTACTACACTCTACTCCCCACTCGATGGTCTCATCGAGTAAGGAGTCAGGGGCTACAGGTAACCTGATACTTATTTCCAGTTTTCTTTTGGTCGATACCGTTATCGAGCGAAACACACTGTAGGCACAATTCCTTGATCTCAGTTCATTTGTCTCTTTTTCATGCGATTCTTTGCACACATTTACTCGATCACATACTTAGCATATCAGCAAACCAAACTAATGTGTGGTCATGCCTGAACCTAATGACTAGCGATTCTATCCTACGCGCATATGAGCACCAAATTGTTAGATATCTAAAGCTCAGCGGCTGGTGGGAAACGAGACCTCTAGTCAGTTCTACATGTGCCACCTTGCAAGTTCATGTTTGCTGCAAAGTCTGAGTCATATGGTCAACAAAGACTTGCAAAAAAACGCGTAGTGTCACTTCGACTTAGGTAGCATTTATGTCATGTGCGGCCTCTCTAAGTGTAAACTCAGGGGCTCGGTTATCTAATGAAAAGTTTTTTTAACTTTGTGTGCAGACACAGCTAGGCGTATGCATGCCAATGAAGTTGTTACTGAGAGTCTATGAGTGCTAAGTCAGAATTGCATATACTCATGCTACTCTGTTTCATCGGCAAGGAAATAGCAAGCAAAACACATTAGACAAGCAAGCAATGTGGCATTATCAATTAAGATTGCATTAGCACCAATATCAGCGTTACAACGATACAGGTCAGTTTAAGCGAACTAGCTGGCGTCGTCACCACCGTCGTCATTGAGGGATAGATCCAACTGGGCTACGAACCTCCTAGCAAGGTCTCTGATGGATTCGACATAATTGGCGGTTTGACTCACCTCACATGTGAATCCTTCATCCAGTACCAAGAGGTCCAAGCCTAGGTGGTGGCTCTTCACCATGCCGATCGCATAAGAAGTCACAAGGCAGGCAAACAAAGTCATGTGGTTGAGGGTCTCCGACTGCAGAGTAGCGAGTTTCGCATCCACTGTAGCCTTCTCGACCTCAATTGCCTTCTTACCCGTTATAGCCTCGTCTCGTTCGGCCTTGGCTTTGAGCCACGTAGTGTTGGTCGCCTCCAGCTTCGTTGTCGTCGTCCTTAGCCTCTTCGCCTTAGCTTTGGCAGCCTCAAGCTCTGCTCTGAGGGCTCATAGTTTAGTGTCTCTCATCTTGAGCACTTGTTAACTGGACGCCATGAGCCGCTCCATTTGCTGGTGGGCCTGCTCGTAGAAAGCTTCTGCTTCGAGTAGGGTGTCCGTGGCGCGCTATGAGAATACGCCAGGAGGTGTTAGAGAGTGAAGCAGTGGACAAGGCAGAGCCGGGAGAGATTTGGTCGAAGTCACATACTCGAAACTGGGGCTTCAAGACGGACCAGAATATCTGAGGCGCTTGGGAAGGGAAGGAGGAGCCGTTGTTGTTGCAGGAGCCGTCATGGTTGTAGTAGCTACCAAAGGAGCTGCGAGTCTCGCGACAACAGTGACCGTGCCAAGAGATGACAAGGCAGCTGTGACGACATCACCAACAGCACCGCCGGACGCACCTTTCCTATAGGAGATTTCTTATTTAACATCTCTAAAAGGAAGAGAAAAGATCCCAAAGGGAAAAGAGGTGACTTACTTCGCCAGCTTAAATTTTGCCTGCACATTTTTTCTTTGCACAGTATTTTTTTGCCAGGATCGGTCTAGTCCTGATAGCTAGCTTTTTTATCAGCACAAGAGGAGGCACCGATGGGTCAGCAGCTGGTGGCTGGTCCTGTAGATTAGTAGCTAATGTCAGCAAACAAACTACTGGAGATGGAGTCGACAAGCGCTACTCAATAGTGGTTTTACTTGCTCGATTGTTCTAGTCGATGGGGACTCCACTTGGGGAGACATCTGTGGAGGAGTTGTCGACTTTTGTGTATCACCCCCCAGACAGCCCGCTGTTCATTCAGTATTTGCTGAATTACTTCCGAAAAAATCTCGTAACATCCAAGCAAGTGATTGAAGGTCACCTGGTCGGATAGTCTCGACGACGAGGTCCAAGGCCGTTTGGCTGGCCAAAGGGTGTGGAGACTCTGACCTCCTCACTTGTGGAGGCTCAACTACTGCCAGCTCCAAGGCCATCTCGCCCTCGTTTGGGGTGATGGTAGGTGCAGGATCATTCGGAGGAGAGCCAACATCGGCAGAGCCAGAGCCCGATGCCTGATCATCATTTCGGGTCGACTCATCGTCCTTCAGACCGATGACTCCCTCGATCGTCCTGCTTTCCTCATTGAACTTGGCTTCCTGAGAAGATGCCAGGATAAGACAAATGACAGATGCACGAACGATGCATTACAAGCCACTGTACAGTACTCACCTCTGGCAGAGGGTTGGCGAGCGAATAGGCTTCAATGCCGCAAGCACCGGGTTCCAAGCCTTGGAGCATCCTGCTCAGCCTGGAGGAGATGTCCAAGCTCGACAAATCTAGCAGGATACGAGTTAGTTCACCATTCATCGACTAAGATAAAGAGAACGACAATCATACAAGAACTTACTTTCAGGATTATCCCTGGTGGCATCATAGACTTCGGAGTAGTCCCAGACCAGGTGGTCTCGGCACTTCAGCAGATTCGATCGACGCGTAATGAAATCTCTAGCCATGTGCCATCTAGTTAATTCGTTCTTTCTCAGCTCCTCAATCTTCTGAGCATAATGCACATTACGCGCAGTCGAAAGGGAGACTTTCATCCAAATGTCAATTGGACTAAGGAAGAGGGGTTGGTAGGCTAGGGGAAGATTTACGATTGTCTAGAGAGGTGATGTAAAACCACCGTTTTTTCCAATCCGATTGCTAGGAGGAGGTAACTAGAACAAAAATATATGCACTTGTTACACCGTTGTGAAGGTGAAATCCGGCGCCCCTAACAGCTTCATTTCTTGTCGCCCTCTTTGAATATCTAAATATGGGATATAGACTTGAATGGAAAACTCAAAGACCATATCATATATGCTTAAGCAAGCATCTAGAGACTCCGGATATCGCGGGCCCAGTCCAACGGGATACGGTATGCACGGAGGGGATATCTTCATACAGGGAAGGACTCGATCGTGCTACCGTTATGAGGAAATCAACCCGAGTACGCTTGATATCTAAGAAAGTTTGGATGTGCTGCAGAGATCACACAACAATGGACTCCTCATCGACCTCAATCTGGTATACCAAACCGACTACAACTCGACCTGAGGCAAATCTACCCTGACTATATAAGGACGAGAGGCATCCCCAGGGAAGATAAGCAATTCTCATACTATAACCATCCAGAGCTAGACAAGCGAGAAGACCCTTTTGAGTAGAACATCTTTAGCTATAGCTTAGCCTCTCAGTTTCAATCTTCATTGTAATTAGAGTTATGTATCCCGCTTTGTACTCTATTTATCAACCTTATAATCATCCATACAGGGGTAGGGTATTATTCTATCCGGAGGTCCAAACCTGTCTATATCGTGTGCACTTGATTTCGTGTCTGACTCTGCTAATTTCGAAGGTATCTGAAGTATAAGTTTATTGTCAATTTCTAACCTTTGACGGCTCCGAAGATTACCCTTCGACGTAAGATGCGGGAAATTCAAAGCGATATTTTTAGGGATTTATGCCTTGTCAGTTGCTGAGGGCTGCATAAGCACACTACAAGGCTTTGTCAGTTGCCTAGTTATGATTCCAATTGTTGTAATTGTGCGTACTAGCCACTGATCATGGGACTAGTACTGTATGCACATGAGATTCTCATTTTTCGTATTTTACGCAAAAATAGGGGCCGTTATAGTGGTGGCCTAAGTGGTTTAGGTCACGCTACAGTGAAGTTGGACTCAAATTTGAGCTCACAGAGCGGATTTGGTGTCATGTAATGCTACTTTGAGAAGCGTGCTTGTGTGCGTAGGAAAACTCGTTAAGAGTATTGGGTTTCAAGTTAACCTATATAAGAGTAGATGATATCTAATTGTGTGTCTAAGTATAGGGTTAGGGTTGCCACCACTACATAAGGAGATGTAATGTGAGGTGAGACTTCAAGCCTTCAAGTCTCTAAACTCTAGATTAGGATTTCCACAAGATTTTGGTTTTCTTGTGTATATGAATGCTCCTTAGGAGTTTTACCCTCAAGAGGAGAGGCTTTATAATCATCCATCTTGGTCTAAAATAAATATTAATTTTGTGCTCAAGATTTGGTTTTTGTTCTTGACCTTTCTCTTTCTTAATTCTTGATCTTTCTTATTGATTTTTCTCTTAATCTTGTGGTGTTAAGGATAAGTGATTGATGGATGTATTCTCTAAAGATCATCACTTAATCATCTAGACAAGTTTTTTTATGATAATCAAGAAATTTCTCAAGAAATCGGTTTTTGTTTTAGAAGGAAAGATTTGAGGTAGATCGTGATCTTGCACATTTGAGGGCAATCCCTTTGGGGTTCTTACTTGTTGTGACGTGAGAGGCCATTTAGGTCCATCTTGATCATCAAATATCCATGAGTAAACTCAGAGCAAAGTTTTTGTTTTTGATTCGGTTTTAATGCAACCTTAAGTAAATTCGAAAAAGATTAGAACTTTAACATCAATCCTTACGATTGAAGGTTGAAATATATTCCTAACACTCATAGAAATGTGCATATAAAGTTTCATGGGATTTTGATAAGCCGATCAAAAGATACATTAATTTTTTATTTTTTGAAGTCGTGCTGATTTTACTATTCTTATGCCTGATTTTACTATTTATTGGCACTACTTGGGTACCATAGTACAGTAGTGATGTTGGTACTACTAGGGTACCATAGTACAGTAGTGATTTTACTATTTATTGGCACTACTAAGGTATCTAGTACAGTAGTGATGTTGGTATAGTTTATTCTGGCACTACCACTCATTTTAACATTGGTAGTGCCGCCTTAGAGATGAAATTGTCTGAAAATTTGTTCTGTCGCTCATATTTAACCTAGTGAGGCTTTGGTTGATGGAGAAATATCCTATACAATCACACATATATGTGTAAGCGTGCAATCAAGTGATCTGAAGCATCCAATCTATATCCAACGCTGGCTGCTGTTTTTACATTTAAACCCTCCCACCTCACCCTCCATCTCTTTTCTCTCCCTGCCCCTGAAATTTGCTGAACACCCCCTGCTAGCAGCCAGCGTTAGATATAGATTAGGTGCTCCAGATCATTTGATTGCACGCTTACACGCATATAGATGATTGCATATGATATGGCCTCTTGGTTGATTCTTTTAAAGGGTAAAATTTAATTTGTGATCATTCACCTCCTCTGATCGCTATTTTCTATCTTCACTTTTTAGTCTAATTGTTTTTATAAATTTGGTCTCTTTTTGAACAAAATTGTAAATCTGATTTCTTTCTAACTACGAAAGTATCGGCACGAACCGACCACACTTTCTTACCATAATAATAGATGGATGTGTTGTGCGCTCGTACCGCAGTGCGGCAGGTCACATACCACATCGTGATTCTTCGTTTCGAGGGAGACTAAACTTTGAGAAAAAAAAAAGATTGGACCGTGAGAGAGAAAAAAAAACCAAAACTCGGGCTCCAATAGCGGCCAACAAGCAAAGACCGCCGATAGGCGAGGTCATTTCACTTCTTTCACTTCAAAGACACAAATGCAGATACTCTGGTCTGGCTCTAGAAATCTCCTTGTTACAGCGCGTCGGGCTCGTGATTTCTTCGGTCCGGGTTTTCACCCACACCGGATGGAGATGCCCGAATAGCTGTTAAACTGGGAACTTCAAACTTGCCGAAACAGGGATGGCCGTAGAGAGGGGAGGCCTCCGAGGCGACAGCCAACAGCGCGAGCCGGCTCCATGTGACTAAACTAACGGAGGCAACATGCTATGCTGCCTGTGACGGACGGACCAAGTTCATTGTTCCTATTTCCTATGGTCATCGGTAACCGACGATCGCAATTGTAAATCATATATATATATACACCGCTAGCACGTACGTTGCAGGGTACAACGCGAGCTGCTTTTGCTGCATTTTGAAATGATGAGACTTGTTAGGGAAGTGTGCCGCGCCGTGGTCAAGAAAGCGAGTTGTTTTACATCAGGATCAGTGTGAGTAATTCTAATTTTTTCCGGTTCGATGTACTACGGTGCTAGTAGCTCGCGCAGGCTTAACCACATCGATCGATTTGGAAAAAAAATTTGTTCAAAATTTAAAAATCAGAAATGTTGATAAAAAATAGTTAAAAATCATAGAGTTTTACAATCAAAATTTTTAGAAAATTCAAAGATCCACCGTTTTCATGAAAAATCGCCGGAACTTTTTTTTGTCAATTTTTTGAGCGATTTTTATTGATTTTCTTTGAAAATCAAGCGATTTTCACAAATTTTCGACCGATTTACGTTGCATATGTATTTTTTCAATTTTTTTTTGAATTGGACCTGTTTACAAGTACGAATAATGCACGCATATATGGATTAATATATGTTAATTAAAACTATGTGAGTACACAACTATAGTAATAAGTTATATATTAATCAAACTCAATAGGCATCGTTGAAAGAATATGTTACTTGAGGATCAATAGAACCAACTAATTGTTAATATAAATGGGCTACTATGAACAAATATGATAAAAATAGGCTGGACCTTACTGATATCCAAATAGCCGGATATTCAAATAGGAAAATCCGAATATCCGATTAAAAAAATCCGAATATTCGAATCTTGTTCCGTATTTACAGGATATTAGATGCTCCAGATCCGATCTAAATCCGGATTCAAATATCTGAATCTGACGGATAGTCAAATCTAGTCTCGATCGGATCCGATCTCAAATCGAGCGGAAGATATCCAACCCATTTTCACCCTAGCCCCATCTATCGTGAAGCAACAATGGAAACCTTTGATGATCATCTGGGGGATCCTTGTGCCTCGCACGGTTGCACCTGTCGTCATCGATCCGTGGCCAGCCTACCAGCAGTCCAGCACTGATGATTGATCGAGAATTCAAGAGAAGAGAGTCCACATCGTGTCAAATTATCACCGAGTATGTTTAAAAAAAATCATTCACCACCGATAGTGAATGCATCACTGGGACCTAGCTCAAGCATTATCCCTTAGCTACGTGGTCTTCCGAAAGTTGCAGTTTCATTTGAGGTGAAGCGAGGCAGAGGTACCGACTTTTTAAGGTCCTTACTTTGCAATGTATAACTTTCGTGGCGCCATAATTTCTTAATGAAGTAGCAAAAATTGTAGTTTATCACGCTTCCTTAGCTAGCCCCAGAAGTACTACGTGTCGCAGGCTCCCTTACCGACTAAATCATAATAGTTGTTTTATTGGCCATACTTTACCTAATCTTAGCTATGGCAAGATTTGGTCATCACCAAGTATGCCCTGGAGGCTTAGGCTCTGTTTGGAAGAGCTCTAGATTCTAGCTTCAGTTTAAATCTGAAACTTATAAGTTAAAATAAAGTGAATTAAGTTTATATTTTTAGTCTAAAATGTAAATAAGATCATCTACCTAAACACTCTTAATGTACCCACAGATCCAGCTCCATAAATTTCTGGAATTAGAAATACCTGCTCCATTAACTCCACATATTTTGGTGGAGCTAGAGCTGTTCCAAACACCGCCTTAATTGTCTTTCTTTCAGCTTTAATTAGGCTTTCCCGTAGTTTAATTTCTTGACAGTAGTCCAAACGGCATTACGAAACAAGAACTAGCTAGATGGGATGATGGTAGCTGTCATATATAGCCGAAACAGCAGGGGTTGCTAGGAGCTACCGATAACCAAGGGTTATTAGTGTGGGATTGGTTAATAACAGCTGTCTGAAAATAAGGCCACATCATATTCTATGTTGGTTTGGACGAGATGAGGGAGGGGAGAGAGAGGTGCTCGTCTCTTGTTAAACCAATTATCTATATTATTTTAGGCAATAGACAGTGTCATGCTCAATACAAGAGCTTGTCTGCACACAACGTGATTTGTGGGACATGTTATAGTTCAAACAACAGTTGTCTATTTCATCGTAAATATTATCTCTAATTCTTTACTTAAGGAAAAAATATCCAGTGCAATCACACATGTTGGTGCAATCTTGGTGCAACCCAACTAACAAAAGTTTCAAAAATGTCCTGTGCTAAAAGTAATGGATGTACAATCTCAGCTCACCCCATCTAATATAATCGCTCATGATCAACTTTGTCTTGTGTAACTTCTAGCACAGGACGAATTTGATCATGAAATTTTATATGTAGATGGAGTAAGCTGAGATGTACATCCATGATTTTTTTCAGAATTTTTTGAAACTTTTTCTAGTTGGGTTGCACCGTGGTTTCACCAACTCTCTGGTTGCACCAGATATGTTCCCTTACTTAAGATGATATCAGAGGCTACATAGACAACAATTATCTCTACGTTTATACATAAGTTACTCAATGATAAGAAGATATATGGGAGTCGCAATTATTTTTACATGTTCTAAACGGGTCATGGTCAACTGGGGCCTAATGGACAAGGGATTGTACGTTATTGCATGTCAGCACAACAAACACTATACATTCGTGTGTGTACAGAGGGGGTAATGTATTGCACGTTAGCAGTTGCATCCGATCTGTTTCAAGATCCAAGCACTAGGGCCGAAACCCCCTTGCGGCCGGGTTCAACACTGACGATCGACGGTGAGGCGGCTATAGAGTAAAGCCTAGTTTGGGACAGCTTTTGCGTAGATTCTGAAATCTTCAAGAATAGATGAATAGTAATTTCCGATTTTATATATAAATATACTGTTTATTGTACGACAAAACTTCTTAAAAAACCTTTTAGAGAGCTTAGAATCGAGGTCTTTAAAAAATTAGAAACTACCGTGTATCTAATTTTCGAAGAATCTATAATCTACGCATTGAGAAGCTATTTGAAACAAAGTCTTTTTCTGTATGACCGTGCGACCAGCTGGTCCCAGCAGCGGCCACACCGAGCCATTAGATTCTCGCACCGTACGTGATGAGGGTTCCACCAACCAATGCTGGCCCAAACCGATCAGCAAAAAAATTGTGCGTCCCCCATGTCCCATTTGCTTCTGCTCCGGCCGGCGGCTACTTAACGTGCAGCACACTCCCTGCGGAGTGCAGACACGCTCTACTCTCCGGTCAGTCGCTAGCTAGGGATCGGCTCAAGGCACGACTCGATCGGCGCAGACAAAAGGAGGAGCTCAAGCTTAGGCTCGCTAGCTAGCTACCGGCAAAGCATGGGGCAAGCAGATGATGGGCGGTTCGTGTGGCCTACGGCGGCTCACAACGCCGCCGCCACCGCCATGCCCATCCCCACGGCGCTCAGCCTCACGGCGGTCTCGTCCTCGCGCTCCCGCTCCAGCGGCTACACCGGCAACGACGTCGCCGGTATCGCCAACGACTCTTTCCTCAGCAGCAGCCCCGCCGCCGTCAACAACGGCGCCGCGCCCGCCTTCCACGCGCTGGAGCAGGAGATGCTGTACCGCGTCGACCTGCAGGGCGCCGTGACCGCCTCCTCGGACCGCCGCGAGAGGCGCGCGATCAAGAACCGCGAGTCGGCCGCGCGCTCCCGCGCGCGCAAGGAGGCGTACACGCACGAGCTGGAGAAGGCGGTGCGCCTCCTCCACGCGGAGAACGACACGCTGCGGGAGCGGTGCGAGGAGGTCAGATTCACATTAATTCGCTAGCTAGCTGTGATTTTACTCGGTGGTTTGCTTGATCATCGCTCCGGCCTTACGAGAGCACGTGCGTATATATACATGCTTGCAGTTGAAGGCGGCCGTGGAGGTGCAGGTGCCGGTGAAGACGGCGCTCCGGAGGGTGTCATCCGCGCCGTTCTGACGGGAAGAAAACCGCGCGCTTAGGCTTAGCGAGGTCTTCAGCTAGGTCGTGTCGTAGCGAGTAGTAGCCACCATCTGCCGACCTGGAGGGTGTACTTCACGTCGTGTCCTCGTGTGCTACGTTTTTCTGGCTGTGTGATGGGAGAGGCTCTGCTTGCACACAAGTGGTAAAGTTGGAGCCTCAAACATGACGCGTTTTGGCGAAGAAGCAGCTGCTAGCTAGTTGATCTGGGAAGCATCACGCCTTCGCATAATCCTCGCCTTTTGCTCTTCTTATTCCCATTGGCAGCTCAGATCAGTTCACTAGTCAATTTTCTTCGCAAACAGTTTCTTCAACACCATCGGTCCCTTTAGTTCATCC
This sequence comes from Guadua angustifolia, assembly GCA_036346375.1. Taxonomy (NCBI): domain Eukaryota; kingdom Viridiplantae; phylum Streptophyta; class Magnoliopsida; order Poales; family Poaceae; genus Guadua; species Guadua angustifolia. The sequence goes on from CM070514.1 coordinate 41,154,375, forward strand.
CTTTCAAAGTTTTTGCAAATAAATATCTATATGTCTGTCTTCTTACAAAGTGCTCCATCTGTTCTTGAATTGGTGTCACTGTAGGATATTGCACTTTTACCGAGACACGTGTACAAAAGATTTGTCGGGGATTGGATATACTGTACCAAGACGACCACCGAAGCCCGGCGCCAACCGACCATGCTCTTGCCCGGATGGCGCACAGGAGACCGACCTTCGTGTAGCCCGGCTCACGGGCTACCCCATCCCGGAGCTAAGCTCGGGGCTCGCGACAAGGCGACGTGGCATTAAATCTTGCAGCTGCTCGAGGATCGCCGCCGGATCTGCCGCCACGGTCCGCCGCCGCTCGTCTCTGCGCCATTGTTCCCGTCGCGTGGTATCCGTGGGTTGGCGCGTCACGAGCACTACGCCGTCCTCTGATGGCGCCCCTATAATAAATAACTTGTCTCTGTAAATCCCTATAAATACCCCCTCGCACGATGTCTTGAGGGTCGGCCGCTTTTGGTACCACGATATCGAGACCGAACTTGTTCCTTGGAGTCCTTAGGCTAGCTCAAGGCTCCTCCGAGCAAGCACGTTGTAACTACTCCATACTCATTAGTGAATCCACCGGGCGTGGGTTGTTATCTCCTCCGTGAGAGGCCCGAACTGCACCAAAAACGACCCACGTGGCGCTTCCTCGATTGTCTTGTCCACCTCGATCCGTAGCTCGGCACACCCTTGGGCGTATAGCCCTTGCGGAAAGGGCCCTAGGTTGATCCCCCATTCAACAAGTAAGCTCGGCGAAGGACCCCTGTCCCGAATCGTCGATAGCTGGCGCCGTCCGTGGGGACCGACTGAAGTCCTCCCGCAAGGAATCCCTGAGGATGCCAAACTCGCAAGACAATCAAGACCTCTGCGTCTTCGACGACGTGGAGGACGCCGACATGTACTACGCCAGCGACGGCATGGGTGGTGCGGTCGATCCGGAAAACTACACCGAAACCGAGTCTTTCCCGGTGGCGCGTGAGAGCATTTCCTCGCTTCGCGACGGATACCCTCGCTATGGGGATGAATCTGGCGGCCGTGCAGACGACAATGACTACCCCGACCGTCTCGAGCTCGGCCAAGGGACGCGTCGTGCGACACCACCTCAACGCCGCCGGTGCGATCTGGTCCTCCGCCCGCGTCTGCATGGCGGGAAGGAAGATTACCACGAGCACGGCTGTCTCCGGCCCCTTCTCCTTGCTTGGGCGCAACACGGCGAGAGCACCGAGTCCCGGCGCGGACCCGCGGTTGTCCACCACCAACCGGTGGCGGAGCTGCATCGGCCGAGACCGGGCTCGCAAGGACCCCAGCTACCACTCCCGGTCTGGCGCCGCCGACCTTCAAGGTCGCCTCCGATCTCCTCGAGCGCCGAAGCGACCAGCGCCATGGCGACGGTCGTGCGCAACCTCCAGAACTTCGCTAACCAGGCAGACCTGGCGGCCATGGGGGCCCTCGTGGCCGAAAATATGGAAAAGCTTGCCGCCGACATCGGGCCCCCATCACCCCCCGGCGTTCAGGGGCCCCGGGATGTTTCCCGGGACGCTAAACGGCATTCCTCGCCCAGGGCCTCCCGAAGCCATGCTCAGGGGAACCCTGCGAAGCACCATCAACACCATGAGGATGCTCGGAGCACTTCCCGGGCAGCCTCACGGGCTCACGGACATGCGGCCCGCCATGAAGCGCTCCAGATGTTCCACATCGAACCCGCCGCCGCCGCACCGCATGAGGGCGTGTTCTCGCGCCGCCTTACGCGCCAAGGATCGCTTAGGTCGGTCGCCACGACCGCCACGCCCGAGGGCTCGCCATGATGGCGGCGTCGGATGTCGGGCTTTCTCGGCGTCCTCCGCGACGTCAAGTGGCGGGCAAATTCAAGCCCGCCACGTCGAAGCGCTTCAACGGACCCAAAACCCCGATTTAATTCATCTCGATCTACTCCATCGCCATCTGGCGGCGAGGACGAAGGGTCATGGCTAACTACCTCCCCACGGTCCTCGACAGCTCGCCAGATTTGGCTCTTTAACCGAAGGAGGATCGATCCGTTAATGGAGGCAGCTCTCGGAGGCCCTCATGGCGAACTTTCAAAGTTGCTACACCGCCGCAACGAAGCGCGACCTCGAAGCGGCTCATCCAAACGGACAAGGAAATACTGCGACTCCGTCCAAAGGTTCATAAAGGTAAGAAACTCCATCCCGAGCATCTCGGACGAAGCGGTGGTCCGGGCCTTCAAGTTCGGGGTCCGTGACGTCCGCTTCACGCAAGACTTGGAGATTCACCCCAACTGCATTCGGCCAACGAATCGCTTTCAGATGGCCGACCGCTCTATAACGCCGACGGCGGTGCAATGGAAGAAAGCGCTCGATGAAGGCAAGCTACCGCCTCAGCCCGGTCTGGAAGGCGCCTCGAGCAAGAGGCCCTCGGGCCCCGCGGAGAAGAAGATCAAGAAGAAGAAAAATCGCCGCACGGGCATGGTCGCGCCGTCGAGCAACGACGGCTCGTGCCCGCCAAACTTCAAGGGTGGCGCGCGAAGCGCGGCATAGCCGCAACACCGACGACAGCGCCAGGATGACCAAGGTCGCGACGACGGGTCGCGCCAAGAGGAAGCGCCCCACGGCGACCGCTTCGCCGCTCCATCGTAACCGGTCACGACCTTCGCGATCAGTAGAACTTGGGCATATCGCTGGAGAAATTCTCAGGCGAGGGCTCATCTTGCTCTCCCGAGCAAGGGGAGAGCAAGAAGGGCAAGGGCCCCACCGACGGCGGCATTTACGACATGGATTACCGGAGCCCCATAATCACATCGCCGTCATATTCGGCGGCTCCTCGCCTACAAATCAAGGACTTAAAGGAGGCCGCCGAGGTCGGCCACATCACCCAGGCGGGCCCCGTCTGCATGCTTCCTCGTGGTCCGAAAGTTGCCCATCACATTCTCCAAGGCGATTGTCCCTTGGAATGACCAAACCCGAAGCTCCGTTGGTCGTGAGCCCACCATCAACAACGCAAAAAGTTGGCGGGTCCTCATCGATGGCGAGCTCCTTGGACCTCATATCCGTTTGGTCTGGGCGAGATCTGCAGTCCCTCGTTCCAAGATCAAGAGCGTCGCCGTCCGTTCTTGGGATCGTCCCGACACCTCGATCAAGCCTTTGGGCGGATCGTCTTGCCGTAACATTCGGGGACACAATCAATTTCGGACCGAGCGCTCAATTTCAAGTCGTGGACTTGAGATCGCCTAACGCCATCCTTGCGAGCCCGCCTCTCCAAATTCATGGTCGCCACGCATCACGCCTACCGGTGCCTAAAGGTCCCGGACCCAAAGGCGTAAATCCTTTGTGAAGGGCGACCATAAAGCGACCTTGAGCGCGACGAAAGTCCTCGACATGGTCGGGCACGCCTCAGCCATGCTCCGAACTAGCGCCCGATGCCTTCCGGCCTAAAGTTGCCCTCGGCCGGAGGAGAAACCAAGGCGGTCCCTCTCAACGAGGTGACCGTCTAAGGTCCTCCATTTGGGGTCCTCCTTGGACCCCAAATAGGAACTCGAGCTCATCACCTTTCTCGGAGGAGCTTCGGACGTGTTCGCTTAGGAACCGTCCGATATGCCCAGGGTCCCAAGGGAGGTGATCGAGCACAGTTGGTATTCGGACGACAAAGACTTTGTCGTCGAGAGGCTCAGGCGATTTTCCCCGGAGAAACAGGCAATCATCCGGGAGGAACTCGACAAGCTCCTTAAGGCCGGCTTCGTCAGAGAGGTCGGGCACACGGAGTGGCTGGCAAATCCGGTCATCGTCAAGAAGAAGGGGGGCAAGTGGCGCATGTGCGTCGACCACACTGGGTTAAACGCCGCATGCCCGAAGGACAACTTCCCTCTACCGCGCATCGACCAGCTGGTGGACGCGACGGCGGAATCCCAGGTAATGAGCTTTCTGGACGCATATTCGGGTTATCACGGATTAGCTTTGTTCGAGGGATGAGAAGACTTCCTTCATCACGCCCTTGGCACGATACGCTACACGACCATGTCGTTCGGTCTGCGAGCGCGAGGCGACCTTCGGCGCTTGATGCAAAAGACCTTCCCGGAGCAGATAGGCCGGAACCTGGAGGTATATGTAGATGACATCGTAGTTAAGAGTAAAATCCCCTCAGGCCATATATCCGACCTCGAGGAGACCTTTTGTAATCTCCGTAGGCATCGAATAAGGCTTAACCCCGAAAAGTGCGTTTTGGTGTAAAATCCGATAAAGTGCTCGGGTATATCATCGGACGCAGGCATCGGCGCCAACCGAGAAAAAGATCGAAGCCATCGAAAGAATCGACCCCAAACTCGTTAAAGGAGATTCAAACCACGGCCGGACGAATGGCGCTTTAAGCGCTTCATTTCTCGGTCGGGGAGCGCGCTTGCCCTTCTTTAAAGGCGCTCAGTAAGCATAGCGGTTTCACTTGGACGACGAGGCTAACCGCTCATTCGAGGAGCTAAGCGATACTGTCCAACCCTCCGATCCACGCCACGCCAAGGTCGGGGAGCCGCTTTCTTGTACCTCGCGGCGACCCGGTAAGAAGCGGTCTGGCGATAGAGCGAAAGGACGCAGCGTCCGTTATACTACGTCGGCGAAGTGTTGCACGGACCAAAGGAGCGTTACCACGAGGTCGAAAACTCTTATACTCGCTTTCGTAGCATCAAGGAAGTCGCCACTACTTCCAAGCTCACAAGGTCGTTGTCCCGACCGACTTTCCACTTAGGGAGATCCTAGAAATTTGGGCGCTTGTATGGGATAGCGAAAGTGGGCCATGGAACTCGCAGAGGTCGATGTCCACTTCTCTGCCTCGCCATGATCAAATCTCGATTCTAGCGGACTTCGTGGTAGAATGGGCGAACCCTTGACCCACCACCAGGACCACGAATCTGAGGCGGTCGCCGGATTATGTATTTCGACGGGTCCCGAGCTTTGAGCGCTCGGGGTGGCGTTATCTTAATATCCCCAAGAACAGCTCCATCGTCATTCAATTACACTTCCCCGCAACAAACAATGCGGCGGAGTATGAAGGCCTCTTGGCCGGACTCCGAGCGTCCAAGGCGCTCGGCGTCCAGAGACTGACTGTGAAAGGTGATTCACAGCTGGTCATCAACCAAGTCAACAAGGAGTATCAGTGTTCCGATCACTCAATGGCGCTTTACTTGGTTGAAGTGAGGAAGATGGAGCGGTACTTCAGAAATTTCGAAGTACTCTACATCCCCAGGAAGGATAATTCCCTGGCCGACCAACTTTCCAAGGTCGGTTCCTCGCAGGTGCCCGCCCCTCCGGGGGCGCTAGTCGAGCATCTACACAAGCCCTCCATTCCCTCTGTAGAGGAGGCACCAACCCAGATGCCCGCCCAGCCCGGGGCGCTAGCCGAGCATCTGCGCAAGCCCTCCATTCCCTCTGTAGAGGAGGCATCAGAGGCGTGCGGCAACGTCTCCTTCCTCGAGCAAGGTGCGGATTGGATGGCGCCATTCATCCAGTATTTCGCCCATGGGACATTGCCCGAGGAAGAAGCCGAGCGTTCATTTGCAAAAGCGGTCATCTGTCTCACAAGGTAGGCGGCGCCTTATCAAGAAAGGGGCACTTGGAGTCCTCTCCAAGTGCATATCCCGGGAGGAGGCGAGTTCCTTCTCCGAGATATCCATGAGGGAATGTGTGGAGCCCACTCGTCCTTCCGGACGCTCGTGAGCAAGGCATTCCGGTTGGGATACTATTATTATGGCTAGGCGGCCTTCGAGGCGTCGTGGCAACTTGTTCCGTGCGGTTTCACGCCCGTAAGTCACACGGCCGACCCTCACGACCGCAAACCATCCCACTCTCATGGCCATTCTCGACACAGAAGTGACATCCTCGGGCCTTTCCCGTGGTCGAAAGGGTTGTAAATTCTTGCTCGTCGCAATCGACACTTTCTCTAAGTGGATCGAGGCCGAGCCCGTTTCAACCATTTCGGCTCAAGCGACCAAAAGATTTTTCCTTGATAATGTGGTGGCGCTTTGGGGTACCCAATCGCCTCATCACGCAACAACGACACCAATTCACCAAATAACTGTTTCAAGCCTCTGCGAAGACATTGGCACAAAAATATGCTTCATGAGCCCATCCAGTAGAGCAATGGAGCGGTAGAAAGAGTGAACGGCCCGCTACTCAAGGGATCAAGAAAAGAGTCTTGAGACCTTTCCCGACAAAGGCGGGTCATGGGTGGGCGAGCTCCTTCCGTCCTTTGGTCGGTCGCGTACCACCGCAAGCCGAGCTCTGGCGAGACGCCTTCCAACTCGTCTCTGGCCGAGGCCATCCTCCCCGCCAAATCATGCTCGGGTCCCCAAGGGTGCACTGGCGGCGACATCCACCAAGGTCGTGGCGCCGCCTCGACCTTGACCTTACCGAAGAAACTTCGCCTAAAAGGCACGGCTCGGTCGACCACCTACCAAAGAAACCCTTCGCAAGCAGCGGCTAAGTCCATTCGACCTCGAGCTCTCTGAGTTGGCGACCTTGTCTGCGTCGGATTCGGGGCGCGTCAAAGGCCAACAAACTCTCCCCAAATGGGAAGGCCCATTCACGGTCGTTTGCTTGTCACGCCCGGGCTGTCCGCCTTCTGACGGAGGATGGCATGAGCTTCGCTAGTTCATGGAACATTGACCACCGCGCAAGTTCTATATCTAAAAGCTCATGTTCCACTTTACGCACTATGCTATAAATTCACGACCGTTAGCATCAATGCGACCTTTTGTTCGCCTAAACACCTCTCACTTAGCAAAATCGGACGCGCGACGTAGAATAGCGCAAGGTACTCGACCAACGCCCGCCGCTAAAGATTACCACTAGAGCGCCGGTCTCAATAAGCCGACCTTGGTCGCGATAGTTATCATTGCTTGCGATACAAGTCATAAGCAGACGCCCTTTTGGTGGGTACAAAGCTTAGCTCGGACGGCAGGCGCACGGTCGCACACCATGTCCCAAAACCGCGCGCCCTTCCTCGCATTTACCATGCTTTCATGGGTTAGGCCCATGCGTGCCAAAGTGTTAAGTTTTGAGCCACGCCGGTTTTTCTACACCGACCTAACCCACGCTTGTCGCTGGATAGGCCGATGCTTGGTTGGAAGTATAGTCGGCGCTCTATCTCGTCTCTCCTCTGAAACAAACTCGTGCTCGCAACCCGTGCACGAGTTTCATTCGCAGCGAGGGCTCGGATAGGGCGAGTCATCGGCGTTAAAGTGTTTTTGGTCGCTAAGTCACGACTTCTTTGCAAAGCACGTCTCGCTCTTAAGCATTATCTATTCATTACGGAAAAGCAAGAGAAAGACCAAAAGAAGAAAGAAGGCCACCACCGACACAACATTCGAGTAAAACAGACATATAACCCTACACACCGTCGCCCCCTAAGTGCCGCATGAGAGCTTACGCCTATAGTCGGCAATCTTGGTGCGAAGATCGATCACCTTCACGGGCGTCCACGACCTTCTTGGGCTTCCTCGCGAGCTGCTCGACCTCGTCTTTTTCTTGGTCGGCGGCGGGGCGGCCGTTCGCACAAGGCGCTCGATTCGCCACCTTAGCCCGAGGGCCCGAGCACGTTGGTTTTCTTGTTGAAACCTTGCTCGAGCCCGAGAACCTTATCGACTAAGGGCGAGATCTTCCTCGGTGACCGACTTTCGCCTCCTCGCTCTAGCTCTCCGTGGCTCAGCACGACACCTCAAGCTTCGGCCACCTTGGTCTCTGTGGTCCGAGCATCTTGCTTCCCTGTTGAAGCTCTGATCGAGCCCCGAACCCGGCCGTGGCTAAGGGCAAGACTCTCCTCCGCCAGCTAGCCGTTTTCTTCCCTTTGCTCGGCGCGAGCACTTTCTTCTCGAAGCAATGCTCTCCTTGGCTCCGGGCGGCGGACCTTTCTGCTCGAGCTCTTGTTGAGCCCGAGGATCTTCCCTTAGCCTCGGCGACTTCTTGCTCTCGCCTCGCGGCATCTTTTCCACGATTATGGTATCCATGAGCTTGAGGTCGCCCACCTTCTCCTCCAAATTAGTGGTCAGGCCGCTTTCTTCATATAAGCGGGCGAGGTGTCGGGACAATCGGCACTTCCTCAAAATTGGCCAAAGACTTTTTAAGAAGTCAGGCGGAAACTTTAAGCGGGATCCCACGAAAACCAAGAAGGAAAATTACAGCAGTAGCGAGCAATTCTCACCTCGGCAGCGTCGGTGCTTGATTCTCCGGAACTTCTCATAAATCTCCCTACTTTGAATGTCGCGGAATCCGGCAGAGGTGTGCACAAGCCCGAGTCCTCGAAGAAGGCGGGTTGTCCAGCAGGCGAGTCCTCCTCCCAGGGGCGTTATGCCGTCGCTGGCACACAAGGCCCACTCTTGGCGGCGCTTCGCTCGGTCCGCCGCTATCCTCCCGAGCATGTTGTTCGCTCGAGCCGCTATCCCCAGGCGGCGGTTCGCCGAGCGGTGCCGTCTTATCCCGGCGAGCATTTCGCCGGAGCCCCGTGCCCTCTTGAGCGGCCCCTTTGCCCGTGAGTCGGGTCGGCCTTTCTCCTCCTTCCGTGCTTCGCTTGCTGCTCCACGCCTTGGCCATCACGATGTCGTGGCAGCGAATATACGCCCGCTAAGGCACAGTGGGCAAGCTCATGAGCTATTTGGCGGCAGTCCGGGAAGGCCCTACGGGCTATTAACCATCCACGTCAGGTGAGTGGGGTTAGCCCGGGGGCGCAAAACAAAGAGCAAAGGGAAACAGAGCAAGGGCAGGGATCGACGCCCACCTTTGGCCGGGCCTTCTTCGTCGCCCGCAGGTGAGTTCGCCGCCGCTAGGACCACCAGCTCGGCCGCCTTTTCGGCTTTGGTGATCTTCGCCCGGCTTAGGGTCAATAACCTCCATGTCGACCCCCTCCAGCGTCTTTTTCCGGATGCGGGCATCAAGCGAGAGGCTTCGCCGGCCGACAATCCGAACTCCCGAGCTTTAGTAGCTCGTGCGAGTTGGTCCTTCGTCTCGGCAAGCTCCCTCTTCAGCGCCTCGCGCTCGATCTGCACCATTCCCTTGATCAATCTTCCCTCCGCCGTGATTTGTTCGATTTGAACTTCCAGGCTATAATTCTCCAGCCAAAGCCTCAGGCGGCTTACCTCCTCCACGCGATCGGCGTACTCCATATGCCGCTTCGGAGGGTTCCCGGGCCCGGTCGCGTGCCTCTTCGACGTCCGGCACTCACGGTGCGCTGGTCGGCCTTTGCTCCTCCTTTTTGGCCTTAGCGGCGGGGACGAGCACCCATTCTTGCCCCACTTTGGATTTGAGCTCGCCACGCCCGGCTCAAAGGCGAAGCTTCTCTGTCAAAAGGAAGCGGAACGCCGTTAGGAAGGCGCGGTGTGCTCACCGGCGCCAAATGCTCAAGAAGACTTCGGACGTTCTCCCGAGCATAAATGACCAGGTACTTACCACCTTGCCTCGCTCGAAACACGCTCAACGGGACTTGGAGTTTCTTCTCGAGCTCCTCGCCCTTGGGGACCCAAACATTTCGCCGACCCTCTTCTCCACCCGATCGGGTTCGGCTGCAATCGCGACGCAAAAATGTCATCGCAAGTTCGGCGTCCAAGTGAAGCTCACAAGTGAAGCGAAATTGTCACGAATGGCGAGGGCATACCCGATTCGGCCTCACGGGTGAGTCGCCCCACCACGATCTTGAAGAAGGGTGCTCTCTCCTCCGCAGCGGGGATATCTGTTCGGAGGAAGTCGCGACGATGTCGCGCCGGTCACCCCCATGTTCGTGAGCTCGTGGATCATCATCGACCCGCCTCATCGGGGTGGCTGCTTAAGGTATGATGTCTCGGCGCCTGGCGCCGCCGCTCGATAGATAGCGCAATGAATCGCCCCGCTGACCTCCGCAAATAGAACCAATGGTCGGCCCGAGAGACGAGTCCTTGAGGGTGAAAGGGAACTCAGACGGCGGCCGGGTCGCAGCGGAAATATAGGGCGTCGGTGGCGGAGCGCCGCCAAGCGAAAAAGGTTGTAGAAATGGAGGAAGAGACTTGGCGAGGAAGGGTGCCCACGAAGCCTTCGCAGAGATGGGCAAAGATGTTCAAGACAAGGATGGAGTTGGGGTTCGGATGGGTGAGCTCACACCGAGATCAAGCGTGAGCACATCCTCCAGAACTCGCTCTCCGCAAATGAGCCCATTGACGGTGTAGAGGTCGCGGTGACCATCTCGTGTCGTCTTGCCGGGGGCCCCTCGCCCTCCGGATCCTCCAAGTGGGGGCATCCAGTGCCCGAGATCCTCCAAAGCCGGAGCCTCTCCACCGTGATCTTGCTTCGCCCAAACCGCGCCATGAGAAGACTTGGAAAGATGAACCGCCGCGGCAAAGAAGAGAAGTTTGGAAGCCGTCGAGGTTTCTTTGGCGGAGCGCTTATCGCGAGCAGTGAGAATAAAGGAAGGAAAACAAATGAAGTGTTCCCGCCGGTTATTTCTAGGCGGAGGAGCCGAACGGGCTGTAAACGGTTGCCGATTGCCGACGCGTGGCGGCACGTCCCCCGAAGCAGGCCTGACCGGGCGCGGTTCCCCAAAATCTGTCAGAACCGCGCCGCGACGCTTCGTGGGGAAGGAACCGCTACAATTTTTCCCGCGCTCCCCTCCCGAGCGTTATTTAGCTCGGGCTTCGACCAAAGTGCGCTCGGCCTCAAGGGGGCGCGCGTCTCCCCGAGCCTGATCGCTCGGAAGCCGCAGCAGGCCTTTTTCGTTGCGAGACCCTTTTTCCCGAGCTCGGTAGCTCGGATGCCGCGGCAGCTTTTTTCCACCGTGAAATCTCCGCCCCCGAGCATGATTGCTCAAGCAACATGCTTGATTTTTACACAAGATTCCTCACCCCGAGCAAGGGCAGCTCGAGGCGTCATGAGAGGTCTTCGCCGCATGACTCCAATCCCTCTTTAGAAGTCTAGAGGCTTAAGGCGGGGCCTCGGCAAGGCTGTCCCTCCCCTTTAGCCTCGGGGCTAGGTAGTCGGGATTGGATATCTTGCATCAAGACGACCACCGAAGCCAGGCGCCAACCGACCATGCTCTTGCCGGATGGCGACAGAGACCGACTTGTAGTAGCCCGCTCACGGGCTACCCCATCCCCGAGCGAGCTAAGCTCGGGGCTCGCGACTAAGGCGACGTGGCATTAAATGCGCAGCTGCTCGAGGATCGCCGCCGGGATCTGTTGCGCCACGGTCCGCGCCACCTGATCTGCGCTTCATTGTTCCCACGTCATAGTTGTACCGGCGGGTGGCGCGTCTCACTGACTACGCCGTCCTCTCTGATGAGCGCCCTGTAATAAATAACTTTGTCTCAGAATCCCTATAAATACCCCTCGCACGATGTCTTCGAGGGTCGGGCCGCTTTTGGTACCACGATATCGAGACCAGAACTTGTTCCTTGGAGTCCTTAGGCTAGCTCAAGGCTCCTCCGAGCAAGCACGTTGTAACTACTCCATACTCATTAGTGAATCCATTTGGGCGTAGGGTTGTTATCTCCTCCGTGAGAGGCCCAACTGCACCAAAACGACCCGGGCGCTTCCCTCGATTGTCTTGTCCACCTCGATCCGTAGCTCGGCACACCCTTGGACGTATAGCCCTTGCGGGAAAGGGGCCCTAGGTTGATCCCCCATTCAACAAGTAAGCTCGGCGAAGGACCCCTGTCCCGAATCGTCGACAAGATTGTATTACGCATCTTCATTAGATCACGTGTTGTTCTTTTGACGGTGTCTTACTCTAATCCATAATAGTAGCCGGCACTGATAATAGTTAGGGAGGAGTTTACAAGGAAAAATGGTAAAAAGTCACCTTAAAATTGTATAATGACATATATTTATTTAAAGATAAAATTTGAAAGCTAGAATTTTATAGAGTGATATATATTTAGAAACAAAATTTAATGGTGTCTTACTCTAGTCCATAATAACGACTAACATTGAGAATATCTAAATAGGGGAGTATGTAAGGAACAAATGGTTAAAAATCACTTTTAAATTATAAAATAACATATAACAGAGGGAGTGACAAAGAACATGTCCCACTTACCACTACTAGCAAAAGAGGGGGAGAAAAAAGAAAGAACATGTACTACTACTTCTGTCTGCTGCTACTAATTCTGTCTGCTGCGGCTGTTGCTACCTTTCTTTCTTGATTTGGGAATTTGGTGCTCGTAGATGTCGACTTGGGCTTTAGCTAGGGCAAATTAATTATTGCCGAGGTTCCATGCATGGGTCGACCCTGATTCCTGGAACGATGCCTATCGGCAACGACGCCCATTGTGCAGGATAAACTGCCGCTGCTTTCATAGATCCTCCAAAAAATACTCCATCATCGCTTCTGTACCAAGCTAGCAATGATAAACTAGTGCTACTTGAGTGTGCGGTCGTCTGCAATAGCTAGCCAAATATCCGAGCAATTGACTGGCTTATAAAATATTTTCAGCGTCAAAGTTTATATAAGACGTATACTTAAAATGATTTTATACGAAAATATAAGATAAATTTCATATTTCAATATAAAATTAATGTGATGTTTTCTCTATACCTCTAATAAATATCTAACTTTACTTTACATTCTTTAGATGTATGCGTTGTATATTATACTTAAAGATAATAATTAGGGATAGGGGGAGCTCACAATGTATGGTTTCTATAGTTATATCTAAAAACATCCACATCATCAATAAATAGTATTAGATACTATTCCTCTTACCTTTTTGTATCTTAACACAAATACATAGAAAATATCAAATAAATATCATACCAGACATAGAATGGAGTAAGATATAACCCTCCTCTTTCCAATGCATGCTTGTGTTGTATCTTCCTTTGGTTTATGTGCCCAAACTATTTTTCATAAAAGAAATAGCTTTTGTCTCTTTTTTTCTTTAATCTTCTCTCTGTGTAAGTATTAATTCTATATGGCATGTTGAAGAAACTGTTGACATAGAAGCATTGAGAGTGCCCTTATCGTTATCTCTTGGTTCATGTGCTAAGAGAAAATATGCCTTGTAAATTAATAGTTATCGTTTTGGACATCAACGCAGTTTCTAAAACACAACTTTGACCATTAATTTTTATTATAACATATTTATAAAATTCAATAAAAAATATAATATTAGGAAAGTACTTTTTGAGAAAAAATCTACATATATGATTTCTATATATCTGATTTAAATATTCAAACAAATATTGACAATCAAATTTTCAAGATTTGACTGTGCCTATGTCCAAAACGAAAACTATTTATGACCAGAGAGTATACAATACAAGACATACATAAATATACATATATATGCATACATATACATACATATGCATATATGTATACATGTACATATAAATACACATATACATATACAGATATATATGCGCACACTATTAGGCACCTGTGTATAAAATAGACTATTATACTCCTCGGCCTGTTAAGGCAAACCGATAGAACCACATATCCCAATACGTAGCGCAACAGAACTGTCGGGGATTGGCTATACAGTACCGAGACGACCATGGAAGCCCGGCGCCAACCGACCGTGCCCTTGCCCGGACAACGCATGCGGTCGACCAGGCACCCCACCGAGCAAGCTCGGGGTCCTCGACAAGGCGACGTGGCATTAAATGCATGGCGGCTCGTGGATTGCGCTGCCGATCCGATCCGCCACCGCCACGGTCCGCTTGACTTGGTCCACGCCACTCGTGCCCGTCGCGTGGTACCCGGCTGGTGGCGCGCATCGCTTCTCTGCTTCGCCCTCTACAAAGAGCGCTCCTCGTAATAAATGATTTGTCTCTGTAATTCTCTATAAATACCCCCCTCGCTGATGGATCGGGGTTGGAACCTCTTGTAATACACACACACTCACGCTCTGAGCCTTTGGTAGGTCCCTTAGGACCTCTAGGGACCCCGAGCAAGCGCTTTGTAACACCTCTCTCGCATACTAGTGAAATCTCATCGACGAGGGTTGTTATCTCCACCGTGGGAGGTCCGAACCAAATAAAATTGACCCCTTGTGCCTTCCGATTGTCCCAATACCTCGCTTCTTGTTGCTCGGCATACCCTCGGGCGCACAACTCTTGCGGAAAAGGGGCCTCACGTTGATCCCTCATTCAACAAGTAAGCTCGGCGGGGGACGCTATCCCGAATCGTCGACAGCTGGCGCCGTCCGTGGGGATCGACTGAAGTCCTTCTGCAAGAAATCCCTGAGGATGCCGAACTCGCAGGACAATCAGGACCTCTGCGTCTTCGACGACGCGGAGGACGGAGATGAGTACTACGCCAGCGATGGCATAGGCAGTACGGCCGACCCAGAAGGCCACACCGAGACCGGGAGTTTTTCCCCGGTAGCTGCGGCACGGGAGCGTTTCCTCCGCCTGCGATCGAATACCCTCGCTCGCGGGGAAGAACACGGCGACCTCGGTGGCGACCGAGCCACTCCCGATCGCCTCGAGCTCACCAGGAGAACACGGCGTACGACACCACTCCTGTCGTCCGCGCGATCTTAGGTATTCCCGCAGCGTCAACGTGGCGGGCGGAGGGCGACCAGTATGCAGCATCGGTCCCATGAAGCTTCCCCACCACCAAAGACGATGCCGGGGACCCCGGAGTTGTTCCCAAGCGGGAACTCGATGTCGCCCGCCACCAACCTAGCGAGGGCGGACGCGGGCCGAATCGCCTAGCAAGGACCGGTGGTACCATTCCCGAACACGTCTTGGGCGTTGCAAGATCGCCCTATCGCTCCCAGGCCGAAGCGCCACGCCATCGCGATCGCGGCAGACGCTGCCTCCAAACTTCTCCAACAAGCGGACTGGCAGCCATGGGGGCGCTTGTGGCTGAAAACCTGGAAAATCTTGCCGCCGACATAGGGCTCCCAGGGCCGGCTGGCGCCCAAGGGCCCCGGAATGTTTCTCGGGACCACCGGCTCCCTTCCCCTGTTCGCTCCCAACACGGTGCCCCCCGAAGTCCTGCTCGGGGTCGTGGGAAGCAAGAACGGCTCCGCGATGACGCTCGGAGCAGTTCCCGGGCAGACTCGCGGGCTCGGGGGCGTGCCCCGACCGCTTACGAGCCTTCCGAATGCTCGTCCTCGAGGCGCCCGCGCCGGGGCGTGTTCTCCCGCGTCAAGCCTTGTGCGAAGGACCGACTGGGACCCGACCATCGCGATCTCTACCCGCTGGGGCCGCCATGACGCCCGACTTTTCGCTTGCCGAGCGTTTTCGCGTCTCTTCGCGAGGTAGTGTGGTGGGCAAGTTCAAGCCCGCCACATCGAAGCGATTGAACGGACCCGAACCCGGATGAGTTCCTCTCGATCTACTCCACCGCCATCGTGGTGGCCGGGAGACGAGAGTCATGGCCAACTACCTCCCCACGGTTCTCGATGGCTCTGCTAGAACATGGCTCTTCAACCAGAAGGAGGGTTCGATCCGCTCGTGGGGGCAGCTCTGCGATGCCCTCCGTGCAAATTTCCAAAGCTGCTACACTCGCCCGGGCAACGCGCGGGATCTGGAGCGGCTGATCCAGACGGACAAGGAGACCCTGCGTCACTTTGTCCAGAGGTTCATCAAAGTAAGGAACTCCATTCCGAGCATCTCGGACGAAGCGGTCGTCCGGGCCTTCAAATTTGGGGTCCGCGACGTGCGCTTCACACAAGATTTGGAAATCCACCCCGACCTGACGGCCAACGAGCTTTTCCGTATGGCCGACCGGTACGCGAACGCCGACGAAGCCGTGCAATGGAAAAGGATGATCGACGAAGGCAAGCTGCCGCCTCAACCGGGCCTGGAGGGCCCTTCGGGCAAGAAACGCGCAGGCTCGGTTGAGAAGAAAGCCAAAAAGAAGAAGAGGCCGGGTGCGTCGGGCACGGTTGCCGCCGTCGAGCGCCGCCCGCCTCGTGCTCAGCGGGGACGGAAGCCCGACGGCGAGCAAGCCCGGCCGCGACCACGGGACGCGGACCAAGACCCCGACGACCAAGGCCAAGGCGGCGCGGCACGAAGCGAAGGCGCCGGGCGTCGGTTCGCCCGTACCATCAAGCGGCGGTCACGACCTCCAAGAATCGCCAACTCGGGCGCGTCGCTCGAAAGGTTCTACGACGGTGAGGTCCCATGCCCACGCCCCGCAGCCGGGCGGATAACGGCAAGGGCAAGGGCCCGCGGAGGACGTTGACGATGGCATAAGTTCGAGCCCCAAACCACATCGCCGTCATATTCGGGGCTCCTCGGCGTACAAATCGAAGGACCTCAAGAAAGCGGACGCAGGTCTGCCACATCACTCCAAAGAAACCGCCTGGCCCAAAGCTCGGTGGTCCGAGCGCCCTCACTTTCTCCAAGGAGGATCGCCTTGGAATGACCAGTTCAGAGGCTCCGCTGGTCGTGAAGCCCGACCATCGGCAACGCTAAGGTCGGCCGAGTCCTCGAGACGGCGGAGCTCCTTGACCTCATATCGCTTCGGTCCCGGCGAGATGCGAGTTCCTCGATCCAGATCGAGCGTTGCCGTCCCGTTCTACGGGATCGTCCCGGGCACTTCGGTCAAGCCCCTGGGCCAGATCACGTTGCCCGTAACGCTCGGGGGTCCGGCCAACTTCCGGACCGAGCTGATCAATTTCGAAGTCGTCGACTTCAAGTCAGCTTATAACGCCATCCTCGGCAGGCCGGCCCTGTCCAGGTTCATGGCCGCCACACACCACGCCTACCAGTGCCTGAAGGCTCCCGGGCCAAATGGCGTCATTACCATCAAGGGCGACCACAGGGCGGCCTTGAACTGTGATGAAAAGGCGCTCGACATGGTCGGCAATGCCCAGCCATGCCCCGACCAGCGCCACTGCTCCTCGACAAAAGTTACCCTCCAACCCGGAGGAGAGACCAAGGCGGTAGCTCTCGACGAGGCCGACCCGTCCAAGGTCTTCCATCTGGGGTCTTCTTTAGACCCCAAATAGGAACTCGAGCTCATTACTTTCCTCCGGAGGAGCGCGGACGTGTTCGCCTGGGAACCGTCCGACATGCCCGGGGTCCCAAGGGAAGTAATTGAGCACAGGCTGGCTGTTCAGCCTGGCAAAAAGCCCGTGCGCCAGAGGCTCCGGCGCTTTTCCCCGGAAAAGCAGGCGATCATCCGGGACGAACTCGACAAACTCCTCAAGGCCGGCTTCGTTAGGGAAGTCGGGCACTCGGAGTGGCTGGCAAACCCAGTCATCGTGAAGAAGAAGGGGGGCAAGTGGCGCATGTGTCGCACCACACCGCCTAAACGCCGCCGCCGAAGGACAACTTCCGCTATCACAAGATTGATCAACTGGTCGACGCAACGGCGGAGTCCCAGGTAATGAGTTTTTTGGATGCCTATTCAGGTTACCACCAGATCAGCTTGTTCCCCGGCGACGAGGAAAAGACCTCCTTCATCACCCCGTTCGGCACATTCTGCTACACGACCATGTCGCCGGGTTGCGGAACGCCGGGGCGACCTTCCAGCGCTTGATGCAGAAGACTTTCCAGGACCAGATAGGCCGAAACCTGGAGGTATACGTGGATGATATCGTAGTTAAGAGTAAGCTCCCCTCAGGTCATATATGCGACCTTGAGGAAACCTTTTGTAATCTTCGCAGACATAAAATAAAGCTCAATCCCGAGAAGTGTGTTTTTGGGGTGAAAGCTGGCAAAGTACTCGGGTATGTCATCGGGCCCCGTGGCATCGGTGCTAACCCTAAAAGATCGAGGCCATCAAAGGATGCGCCCTCCGACTCCGTAAAGGAGGTGCAAACCTTGATCGGACGCATGGCGCCTCTTAGCCGCTTCATTTCCAGTCGGTAACGCGCTTGCCTTTCTTTAAGGCACTCCGCAGGCATGAGGGCTTTGTATGGACGGAAGAAGCTAACCGCTCCTTCGACGAGCTAAAGCAGTACCTGTCCAGCCCCCCAATCCTGGCCACGCCAAGGTCGGGGGAGCCGCTCCTACTTTACTCGCGGCGACACCCCAGGCCGTAAGTGCGGAACTGGCGGTAGAGCGAGATGGGACGCAGGCGTCCAAAGGTACTACGTCGGCAAGTATTGCATGTGCCAAAGGCGCGCACCCGAGGTCCGAAAACTCTGTACTTTCGCTGCTCATGGCTTCCAGGAAGCTACGCCACTACTTCCAAGCCCACAAGGTCGTCGTCCCGACCGGCTTTCCGCTTAGGGAGATCCTAAGAAACCCAGACGCCAGTGGCCGGACAGCGAAGTAGGCCATGGAACTCACGGAGTTCGACATACACTTCTCTGCCTCGCGGCAATCAAGTCCCGAGATCTTGGCGATTTCGTGGCGGAATGGATTTAACCCCGCCCACCCGACAATCGAATCTCGAGAATCTGGGACGGCCACCGACCATGTATTTCGACGGATCCCGAAGCTGAACGCCGGGTCAAGCGTCAGATCTTGTCCTCCCTCGGGACCGCCGCAATATGTCATCCAATTACACCGCGCAACCAACAACGCGGCAGAGTCGGAAACCTCTGGCCGAACCGGGCGTGCAAGGCGCTCGAGTCCAAATGACCGTGAAGGGCGATTCACAACTAGTCGTCAACCAAGTAAACAAGGAGTATCGGTGTTCGATGGCTCAATGGCGCTTTACGGTTGAAGTGAGAAAGATGGAGCGATACTTTAGAAATTTCAAGCACTCTACATCCCTAGGAAGGACAATTCCTGGCGACCAACTTTCCAAGGTCGGTTCTCGCGAGCTTGCCCGCCCACTGGGCACTCGTTGAGCATCTGCACAAGCCCTCCATTCCTCTCAGAGAGAGGCACCACCTCAGACGCCTTGCCCGAGGCGCCGGCCGAAAGCATCCGCGAAGCCCCCATTCCCTCTGAGGTGGCACAAGAGACGTGCGGTAACGTCTCCTTCCTCGAGCAAGGTGCAGATTGGATGGCGCCATTCATCCAGTATCTTGCCCACGGGACATTGCCCGAGGAAGAAGCCGAGCGTTCCCGGCTGCAAAGGCGGTCATCCGTCTACAAGCTCGTAGACGGCGCCTTATACCGCAAAGGCGCACTAGGGGTACTCTCCAAGTGCGTATCCCGAGCAGAGGGCGAATTCCTTCTCAGGGACATCCATGCGGGAATGTGCGGAGCCCACTCGTCCTTTCGGACTCTTGTAAGCAAGGCATTCCGCCTCGGATACTACTGGCCAACAGCCCTAGACGACGCTCGGGCAATTGTTGTGACTTGTCAGCGTGCGGCCCACGCCTCAGAAGTCCCACTCACCACGACGACGCTGTAGCGCAAACCATCCCGATCTCATGGCCATTCTCGACCTGGGGAACCGACATTCTCGGGCCTTTCCCCCGTGGTCGAAGGGGTTGCAAATTCTTGCTCGTAGCTATCGACACTTTCTCTAAGTGGATTGAGGCAGAGCCAGTTTCAACCATTTCGGCTCAGGCAGCCAAGAGATTTTTTCGCAGCAACGTGGTGACGCGTTTCGGGGTACCCAATCGCCTCATCACGGATAACGGCACTCAGTTCACAAGCGAGCTGTTTCAAGCCTACTGCGAGGAAATAGGAACAAAGATCTGCTTCGCCTCTGTAGCTCACCCGCAGAGCAATGGAGCAGCCGAAAGAGCAAACGGCCAGCTACTCCAAGGCATCAAGAAAAGGGTCTTCAAAGACCTCTCCCGACAAGGCGGGTCATGGGTGGACGAGCTTCCTTCCGTCCTCCGGGTTCATGCAAGACCCTGAAGAAGCGAAGCTCTGGCGAACGCCATTCCAGCTCGTCTATGGTGCGGAGGCTGTCTTGCCCGCCGAAATCGTTCTCGGATCCCCAAGAATCCATTTGACCGACACTGTTCACCAGGGTCGTGAGCGTCGCCTAGACCTCGATCTCGCCGAGGAATCTCGCCTTAAGGCACAGCCTCGATCGGTAGTCTACCAACAGCACTCATAAGCACGCGGCCAAGACAGCCCGACCCCGATCCTTGCAGGTTGGCGACCTTGTCCTACGCCGAATTCAGGACTTGTCAAAGGCCAACAAGCTCTCCCCCAAATGGGAGGGACCATTCACAGTCGTTTCAACGACGCGCCCGGGGGCTGTCCGCCTTGCCATGGAGGACGGCCGCGAGCTTCCCAACTCATGGAACATCGACCAGCTGCGCAAATTCTATGTCTAAGCTCATGTTCTCTTTACGTTATATTGTGAATCCGCGCCACCCGCCGGGTACCCTTTTCATCTTACTACCACGGGATTGGGCGTGCTTAATGACACAGCATACCGCGGGCTTTTTAGCTCACCACCAAAGGCTTCAGTCGTGATAAGCCGGCCTTGGTCCGCAGTAGCTATCCGCTACACGATACAAGCCGCAAACAGACACCCTTTCGGTCGGCTCGACTTTTTAGCTCGGCTTGCGTGCGTTGGTCGCTACACACCACACCCACAAATTAGGGATGCACGTCCTAAACGCTAACAAATTTCAGCACACGCTCGTTTTTCTTTTCACCGACCTATCCCACGCTTGTTGCTTGCACAAGCCGGTGCGTTGGTCGGAGGGGCCGCACGTTTTCCTTCATCTCTCCTGCGAACAAACTCGTGCTCGCAATTTGGTGCACGAGCGTTATTCGCAGCGGGGGCTGGATGGAAGCGAGCTCCCGAGCGCGCGTATCTTTTTGTCGCTAGGGCACTACTCGCCGTAAAGTGTTGCCCCCCGACGAACATCACCTTCCGGGGGCACCGCTACAAAATACTACAATTAACTAAGGAATAATTTTCATTCCAAGACATCGGTACCAAAAATATATATATATATATATACATATACAACTCTATGGGCCGGGCGCTGCCCCCCTGAGCGCTGCGGAAAGCTTTTGCCTATAATCGGCGATTTTGGCTTGGAGATCGATCACCTTCCGCCGGGCTTCACGACCTTCGTTAGCTTCCTCACGG
This sequence comes from Guadua angustifolia, assembly GCA_036346375.1. Taxonomy (NCBI): domain Eukaryota; kingdom Viridiplantae; phylum Streptophyta; class Magnoliopsida; order Poales; family Poaceae; genus Guadua; species Guadua angustifolia. The sequence continues at coordinate 41,175,272 of CM070514.1, forward strand.
AGTTGCTCGATCTCCTCTTTATCTTGGTCGGCAAAAGCGGCTGTCGCCGCCTGGCCTCCACTTCGCCACCTTGACTTCAAGACTTTGGGCACGCCGCCTTTCCCGCTCGAGCTCTGCGCCGAGCCAAGAGCCCCGTCCTGCTAACGGCTAGGTCCTTCTCCGATTGATCGGCACCGCTTCCACCGCGAGAGTTCTTCCTTGGCCCCGCCGACCTCGAGCTCGGCCACCTTGGCCTCCATGGTCCTGCATACTCCTTATGTTGTTGAAGTCTTGCTCAAGGCGCGGACCTTGTCCCGCTAAGGGCAAGGTCCTTCTCCGACGCACGCCGGCTTGCCTCACCTGTCCCAACTCTTGCTCGAGCGCAAGCACCCTCTTCTCATGGCGGCGGCATTCTCCTTGCAGTGCGAGAGCTCGACCTTTCTGCTCAAGCTCTCGCCGAGCACGCGAGGAAACGCCTTGGACTCGAGACGCCGCTGCGCTCCGTCTCGAGCGCGCTTTGCTCAAGCGGGTAACCTCTCGCTTGAGTTCGCCCACCCCTCTCGGCCCGTCGACACGAGCCGCTTTCTTCATAAAGCGGCTCACGAGTTAGGGACGATCAAGACCTCCTCAAAGTCGCCAGGGTTTTTCAAGAAGTCATGCGTAAAATACCCCAAGTAAAGCTCCCCATAAAATCCAAATAAGGAAAGTCGTGGCGATGCCAGAGCATCCTTACCTCGGCGACGTTGGCGCGCAGGTTCACCCGGTATTGCTCGAAAATCGCCGCCGCCTGGATATCTCCAGACCTCGGCAGGGGAGGACGCTCAAGCCCGGAGTCCCCGAAAAGGGGCGGATCGCTCGGGGACGACGAAGCTTCCCCCCGGGCAGGGGAATCGCCATGGAGCGCCTCGCCCCCTCCCTGAGCGAGCTCCTTGCTCAGGGTCTTCTCGCTGTCCTCCGCGGCACGTTGTTCGCCCGAGGGCAGCGGAAGGTCGCCCCGAACATATCGTTCGCTCGGGGGCTTCAAACCTTCTTGGGCAGATTCTTCGCCCGAATCTTGAAGCTCGGCCACCTCTTGCACGTCTACCGTGCTCGGGAGGGCCAGGGGTTTCGCCCCGCCTTGGTCGTCGGCGCCGAACTCCTCCGCCACCTCCACTCCCTCGGCCATCACAATGTCGGCGACCTCGGAGCATATCGCCGCTAAGACATTGTCAACGATCTCGTAAGCCACTTTCCCAAGTCCGAATGAACCTCGAGCTATGTCGCCCACGCCGCTTAGGTGGGGCTAGCTCGGTCGCAAAGACACAAGAACAAAGCTAAGGCAAAGCAAGCGCCGAGACTTACCCTTGGCCGAGCCTTCCTCGCCACGGTAGTTGGATTCTCGCCGCCCGAAAGCACCGGGCCTTCTCATCGGCGGCTTGGGTGATTCTCGCCAGTTTGGGGTCGACCTCCTCCATGTCGACCCCCACCAACGTCTTTCCCGATTGCTCGGGCTCACACTGATGAGCTGCGCGTGAAGCGACGATCTCGAACTCCCGAAGCGGCTCGATCGCGTTGTTCCCTCACGCCCTCGAGCTCCCTCGCCAGTAGCGTCTGCCGCTACCAAGCACCATCCTCGATCAATCTCCCCCGCCTCGATTTGCTCGATCTGAATCGCCAGCTATAATTCAACAACGAGCCTCAGGCGGCTTACCTCCATCCGATCGGCATACTCCAAGCGGCGCCGGCCTTTTGCCCTTCCCTTTTTTTGGCCCTGGCCACGGGTAGAAGCACGCCGCCACCACCCGCCTTGGATTTGAGCTCGGCCACGCCCAGCTCCAGGGCGGTCTTTTCCTACCAAAGGACAACGGGGCGACGTTAGAATAGCTCGGATGATTGTTCCCGTGCGCAAGTACTCAGCAAAGCTCGGGTGCCCTTCCCGAGCATAAACGACCAAGGGGGCTTACCACGTCACACCGAGCAAGCACGTTCTTCGGCACTTGGCGGTCGCGAAGCTTTTTGTTCTTCGGTTCGAACATCTCGGCAACCCTCTTCTCGACCAAATCGGTCTCGGCTCGTCACCACATCGCACGAGGGTCAAGACGGACTCAAGTCAGATAGGCGGGACAAAATTGCCGCAAGTCATGGGACCTTACCTGTTCCCCTTCGCGGGTGAGGTCGTCCCCACCCACGATTTTGAAGAAAGGGTGCTCTCTCGCCTCGGCGGATATCCGGTTCGAGGAAGTCCCGGACGATGTCCCGCCCGGTGAGCCCCATGTTTGTGAGCTCGTGGATCGCCATCGATCCGCCTCCTCGGGTCACCGGGCGGGCGTGGCGTCTCGGTGTTTAGCGCCGCCCGCTTGATAGCGCAGAGCTCCCGGCAGCTTCGCAGTAGAACCAATGCTCGGCCCAGCCCGCGACGGAGTCCTTGAGGGTGAAGACGGGGAACTCGTACGGGCGATTGGGCCTCAGGCGGAAGTATAGGGCACCGGTGAGCGAAGAGCCCCCGGTACGGAAAAGATTGTAAAAATGGAAGAAAAGATCCGACGTAGGAAGGACGCCCACGAAGCCTTCGCAGAGGTGGGTGAAAATGTTCAAAACAAGGATGGAGTTGGGGTTCAGGTGGGTGACCTCACACTGGCATTTCGCTAGAACGCCTTCCAGGAACTCGCTCTCGGGCATCCGGAGCCCATTGACGGTGTAGAGCTCGCACGAGACTATCTCGTCGTCGCGCGGCGCCGGAGCTCCTTCGCCGTCCGGGACCCTCCAAGAATAAGGGTCCAGGTATCCATAATCCTGCAGCGCCCTGAGCCTCTCCACCGTGATCTTGCTCGCACCAAACCGCGCCATGGGAGGACTCAGACGAACGGACGCCGCGGCAGGAAGAGGAAGTTTGGAGTTTAGGAAGTCTGGGGCGGAGTGTTTACACAGAAGATGAAGATAAAAGAAGAAAGCAGCAGGCCTTTTCAAAGCGTACCCGATGCAATTCGTAGGCGGAGAAGTCGGACGGACGGGTAAAGGCAGTCGATTGCCGGCGCGTGGCGGTTCGGTCTCCAGCGCGGACCGGCAGGCGCAGCCCCGAAAAAAAAAAAAAAGGGGTCACAGGCCATGCCGCGACGCTTCATTAGGATCGAGAGCCGCGAAATTTCGCGCTCCACCCACAGTGTTATTCGCCCGGTTTCACCAAGTATGCTCGGCATGTTGTGCGCGCGATATCCCCTGTGCCAGTCGCTCGGATACCGCAACGCGCCTTCCTCTCGCTATGCAGCCCCTTTCTTCCCGAGTGTGGCGGCCAGACGCCGGCGATTCTTCGCCACAGGTTCCAGCACGAGCATGGTTCCTCAGGCGCCGTGGCGGTTTTCCGCTACTGAGATCCCCAACCCCCGAGCAAGTAAGCTCGGGTTCCTCGGTAGCTTGTCCACCGCATGATTCCAATCCCTCTTTAGGAAGTTTAGAGGCTCAAGGCGGAGGCCTCGGCAAGGCCTCCTTCCCCCTTTAGCCTCGGGGCTAGGCTGTCGGATTGGCTATACAAGAACGAGACGAGCATGGAAGCCGGCGCCAACCGACCGTGCCCTTGCGGACAACGATGCGGTACCGACCAGGCACCCCACCCGAGCAAGCCACTCGGGGTCCTCGACTAAGGCGACGTGGCATTAAATGCATGGCGGCTCGTGGATTGCGCGCCGGGATCCGCGCCGCCACGGTCCATGACGACTTGGTCCACGCCCATCGTGCCCACGTCGCGTGGTACCGGCGGGTGGCGCAACACTTGCTCTGCTACGCCCTCTACAAGAGCGCTCCTCGTAATAAATGATTTGTCTCCTGTAATTCTCTATAAATACCCCCCTCCCGCGATGGATCGGGGGTTGGAACCTCTTGTAATACACACACACTCACGCTCTGAGCCCACCGGTAGGTCCCTTAGGACCTCTAGGGACCCCGAGCAAGCGCTTTGTAACACCCTCTCGCATACTAGTGAAATCTCATCGGGCGTGGGTTGTTATCTCCACCGTGGGAGGCCGAACCAAAAAATTGACCCCTTGTGCCTTCCGATTGTCCCAAGATACTCGTTTCCTTGCTCGGCATACCCTCAGATGTACAACCCTTGCGGAAAAGGGGCCTCACGTTGATCCCTCATTCAACAAGTAAGCTCGGCGGGGGACGCTATCCCGAATCGTCGACAAGAACTATCTTAGTTAACAATCAGCTACATGGCAAACCAACTAGTAAATGCATCTTCTTGTTTGTACATAAATCTTTTTCTTTGTTTTAGCCATAATTTTTTATTAGTAGCTCCGATTCACAAAAACTTTTCATCAATAGTTCATTGACGATGAAAGGAACATAATGATATAAGTCTCGCTAATAAACAGTCATTTTGCAATCCGGTGATAAATTTTACTACCCGCATATATAGATTTTATTATCTGTATATATAAATTAATTTTACTATCACGCAGAGGGTTCAACAGCCTATGCAGTACATGCAGTAATAAATATTTACAATATATGGATAGTAAAATTTATGTAGATGGATAGTAAAATCTATACTACGATAAGAGTTCATGCCCTGTTTATTCTGTATAATAGTAACGTTTTACTGTATATAAATAGTAAAATATATTGTTCTTATATAAATATGGAAGTGCAGTGGGCATGGTTCTCGGCGTGATGTGCGGTGCGCGGCACGGGGGTCGGCGGCATGCCAGCATCACGGGCGCGCTCGTCTCGATGGAGGCGGTCGAGTTGTCCGGTCCTCGCCACGTGGCGCTCCGACGAGGCGGCCATCTGGATCGTCGTGTACGTGGACGGTACAGCTAGCATACAACCACTGCACATTTTGATTCCATCATCAGTGTCCAATCCGAATGCAACAAACTAGCTTTTCCGGTTAATAATATTGCCGTGTCAAAATGGAACATGAACCTACTGATTTCTTGGCTTCTTCAGTTTGACGTGATCTGAAGAAAAATATTTTTTTATCCTCACGTGCTGCTGTCTACGTGTTGTGCATGCATGTTTGCATCCGGATTGAAATCTCGGTTTCGTTCTAAACATCGCGTATCGTCGGAGAACGAAATCTAGACAAAATCTCGCTATTTCAAATAAATTCCAGACAAATTGTAAAAACAAAATTTGAATTCTGGATTTTAAAACAGAAATCTCGACCGGTTTTGCCGAGATCTCAGTAATATTTGCCGACATCTTGGGAAAATTGCACCGAGCGAAAAATAACTCAAACGATATTGAAAAAATTGAAAATTATTTTAAAATTTTTTTGGAGGTTCCTGACAAGTCAATGATGCTCTTATAAAAATTTCAGATAGTTATCAAATTTGTGGAATTTTTAAAAATTCAAACATTGCTACTATCTTGATAATACGCTGACTAGCAAGTTTGAACCGAATGAAAAATGAAACAAACCACATTATAAAATTTTAATTTTTTTTTCATGGTTACGAAGCATTACTAATATTCTCATAAAATTTTCAGATGATGATCAAGCTTCATGAATTTTTAAAAATTTCGACAGTGCTACTGTTTTGATAAAAGCTTTACCAGCAAACTTCAACCAAATAAAAAATGGTACAAACCAAGTTAGAAAATTTTAAAATTTTTTGTAGATAGTCCTAATGTATCATAAATATTTATATAAAATTTTTATATGATGATAAAGCTTCAAGAAGTTCCAAAAATTTTGATAGTGCTATGTCCTCACAAAAGCCTAATAATCAATATATAGATTTGCTTTAGCAATCACAAAATATTTAAAAATTTTGAAAATTTTCAGAAGGGTTCTAAAGAAATTCTTAAGATCTCATAAAAATTTGAATCATGATCATACTTTAGTTAATTTATAAAATTCTTATAAGTGTAGTGTGCCATATATGTTCTTTCTGTTTTTTATTTTTGAAATATAACAAATGAAGTTCAATGCATAAATAAATTTGATTGCGAAAACAAAAAAAAAAGTTGACATTTTTGAAAATTTTATAGAATGGTACTGAGTCAATTATTAAGCTTTCTTAAAAATTTTGGATCATTATCAAACTCGAGAAAATTTATAAAATTCTGACAAGGTTACTGTCCCAATTATGTTTATTCTGCTTTTGATTTTTTAAAGATAACAAATGAAGTTAAATTATTTTCAAAAATTTTCAATATGATCATACACTTCCTAGGATGGTAACATAAATTTTTTACATCATGATAAAGCATGTATAATTTTATAAAAATCTGATAGTATTTTTGTAGTTTTAAAAAATATCTCAAAAATCCGATTTTTCATCCAATTTTCATAGGAGATGACTTTCTTAAGGGTTATTGGACCAAATCCCCTCAAATCTAGTAAAAAATTCAAAGTTCAGTCAAAATTGTTGAGATCTCACCGAGATTTCAAAGATTAATGTAGCAATTTAAATTTTTTGATTTTTTTACTCTGGCCGGCATTTCAAAATTCGTCTACATCCGAAAACCGAGATCACGGTGATATTTCGAGAAATTTCAGTGAGATTTGGATCCTTGCATCACGTACACATACATACACGATCGAGAAGAATCAAGGCATCTGAATCTGATAAAAACCTGATGCTCTTTTCTGGATGCATCCGGATGCTTGCAACATCATGTCAACAGGAATGCAACGAAAATATACTACAACTTAGATTTTTCTATCAATTATACTACAAATTATTGATTACTAAAGGATCGGAAATAGCGATCAGAGGGGTGTGAAAGATCACACAACAATTTTTGCTCCAAAAAAACTAGCTAAAACCTCGAAATAGCGTAAAAAGATCTTCTAAAAAATCAGCTTTGGGATGGTACTACCGTACAACAGAGACCCATAGTGCTGGGATAAATAGTAACCCCTGATACTATCGGGTTATTGTAGCGGGAGTGCTACGCTACATTAAACAGAATGATGAACAATAAAATCAGCATGAGTTCAAGATCAAAAAATCATGTAACTTTTGATTGGTTGATCCAAACCCTATAAAACTTTATAGACACCTTCCTATGAATGTCAGTAACCTATTCCAACCTTCAATCATAAGAACGATGTCAAAGTTTTGACCTTTTTTTCGATCAAGGAAGAGTACGTAAAAACCGGTCAAAACCCAAATCTTCACCTTGTACTTACTCGTGGGGATTTAATAATCAAGATGATTTTAGATAATCTCCCACATGTCATAACAAATAAGAACACTCAAGAAATTTTTCTCAAACCAACAGGATCATGATCTCCCTCAAGAACTTCCTTCTTAACTATCGTTCCTAGAAAATAACTACCACCACTGAAGGTCGATAGTACCACACCCTCAGTACTACTGATCCCAGATGGTCAGTAGTGCTGCTTGTGTCTTACCAAAAGAAAATATCTCTCTGTAAAATGACTACCACTCCCAAGGCCAGTAGCTTCAAAGGGCCAACATGATCGTCAACCTAAGCCGATAGTGCCGCCTGGCAGGCACTACTGCTCCTATATGGCCGGTAGTGCCGCTATTGACCTGACAACAGCTCAAATTACTTTAAATTCAAAATATAATTCAAAATAAACTTAAACTTGAGCACCACATGCTCAAACACTATTAATAACTCATCACAAACCTGGATGACCTCCACATAGTCTTTCAATCTCCCCCTTAATGAGTATGCTGACAAACACCACAAAAGACACAAATTTAAGTTTGAAAACAAAAGAAGAAAACAATTTGATTACAAAGCCTAACTTGGTCCAGAAAAAGAGAAAATAAGATCATGACAAAGTTGGCAAGAAATATTTTAGAGCAAGCTAATAGAAAGAACAAGTTTTTCATAAAAACTCTAAAAATCTAAGAAAACTCCCAAAAAATTCAAATATTCTTATGAACCTAAGTATTAGCAATTTTTCACCATGATCATAAGAATCAAGATGCATTCAAATTTTTCTCATTTGACATGCCTTTTCCATTTCTCCCTCATTGGCAATATAGATATCAAGAGAGTATTTTCTCCCTTTTTCACATGTATGAATGAAATACATCTTAAAATAGCTTTAAAAATTATCGAAATGACCACAAAAACACAGTATGGCACCAAATTATTCAAGTTTAGATTATACTACACTTGCTAGCAAACACAAACAAGACTATGCTGTTTTTGCATGATTTCAACAAGCGTAACACTTAGCATAATCTCTAAACAAGAAGCATAGCCATACAAAAGATAAAATGGATTACCTAGAGTTTAACCCAGTCAACACTTTGAGGAAGCTACAAGTGTATAAAAGATACTTTGTGCTCAATTATCTTTAATGCAAAATTTTTGTTTTAAAACTTTAATGCACATAGTGGGGTGCAAATGTTTGACATTATTTGCATTCTTTACCTACTTTTTTTATTTGCATTTTTAAGTGTGATTGATTCAAGCCATCGTCGACCATCTCAAGAAGGACTCTTAAAAGAATGATCTTGGTCATACACGATACATTTCAAATTCATGTCAAGTGCAATAGGAAGTAGCCTTGTAAATGTAAAATGTTGAGATCAATTTGCTACAAAAGTCAAATTTTGACCATTTTAGCACTTAGATTCATGAGCATGTGAAGAACTCTAGTGTGAATCAAGCTAGCTCCATCCAAGTTGCTATAAGGACTCTAGTAGAAATCCAAGATTTTATAAATTATGACCTATGCATGTAGTGAGGAAACATAACAAGTAAAAGCTACAAGTTTTATCAAGTTTTTATTAAAGTTTAATTTTTATTTTTAGCAAGCTTAGCATGATGAAGCAAAATAAACTTAGACATGACTAAGTTAGCAATGATCTTCAAAAGAGTAGCAAGGTGTATAGCATAAATGACATCTCATTTGCACAATAGACAAAACTCATTAAAACAGAAAATAAAGTTTATATGCAATATATGAAATAGTTTTTCAAACTTCCCCTCAACAAGTGAATCAAATTTAAGCTTAAAATTCTTGTTCAAGTTGAGTGATTAACATAATTAAGTTCAGAGAACTCCCAAATGAGCTCAGCAGAAACCAAAAATATAGAATGAGAAGAGGGAGTCAAGAAACTGCAGCTGGGTGGCTATAGAGCATAGAAAAGATGATGAAAAATACTATGGCTTAGACTCGCTCTTATTTTCCTGAAATGACTAACATAGAAAAGCTGACTCTACAAACCCAAGTTAGGGAGTACACACAGATCTTGTCTACTAGAGGGTCCAACACCTGCTAGATCTATAAGACTGTATGGAAACTCAACCTAGAGAAAAGAGATGATAGCTAATTGTGCATAATAGCAACCTATAGTATAAGATGAGAGGTCTATGCAAAGCATGCCAGAAGTCTAAGTAAAGTGTACTCATAATTCTAAAAATAAGCCCAATATCACCCGAAGATCCAAACAAAGAAAATAAATGAAGTAAACATATAATACATAATATATAAAACTAGCACCCCTTTAAGGGATGCTATAAGGGCACATGACTCTAAACTCTCCTCTTGAAGCTACAAACCTAAAACTATCCAAAGGCTTGGTAAAAATATCGGCAATTTGGTTTTCACTCTCAACAAACTGGAGCACTATATCACTCTTCTCTACATGGTCTCTAAAGAATTGATATCTAATGTCTATATGCTTGATCTTGGGCACTGCTATGCGTTTTGGCAATACAAATGGCAGAAGTGTTGTTACAGAAAAGTAGAATACTATCCGTGTCTAACACAAAGTCCTGCAAGATCGATCTCATCCAAGCACCTGACTATAGCAACTAGCGACTGCAATGTACTCAACCTCAGTGGTAGACTGTGCAACTCCGGACTGTTTCCTAGATGATCAAGAAATAAGAGAAGTGCCAATGAATTAGCAAATGTCAACAGTACTCTTTCTATCTATCCTACAACTAGCAAAGTCTACATCTGAAAAGGCTCAAAGGGACAGAAAAGAAGAGAAAGAGTACTAAATACCATAGTCAATAGTAGCTTGAAGGTACCTAAAGATACGCTTCATGGCTTAGTGGTGAGAGACACGAGGAGAAACCTGAAATTGAGCGCATATACACACAGTGAAGTGTATGTCCAGCCTAAAAGCAGTGAGGTACAAGAAGGAACCGATTATGCTCCTTAACTCCTTCAGATCAACTAGTTCACCACAGAGTTTTTTATTCCGGTTTGGAGGAAAAATCACCCCCCAGCGAAAGAGACGAAATTCCAAAATTTCGGCCTGATTTCGTTCAAATTTCATTCAAATTTGTTCAAATTCGTTTGAATCTCATTCAAATTCGTTCAAATCCGAAAAAACCGACCTTCCGCTCTAGACCAAAATGGGCGAAATTCGTGAAATTTCACCGAAATAAAAATCACTGGTTCACCATCCTCATCAAGCTTAAGGATAGCAGTGATAGCTATAAGAGTCATAACAACCTTCCCATCATACATATCAAAACATCTCAGGAGGTCTTGAGTGTACTTGCATTGATGCAAGAAAATACCCTCTCGAGTCTGCTTAATCTGGAAGCCGAGGAAGTAGCTCAATTTGTCTATCATATTCATCTCGAACTCTGTACCCATCACATTTGAAAACTGACACACAAGAGAGTGTGAAGAGCCACCAAAGATAATATCGTCCACATAATCTGGACAAGTAAAAAATGAGTATCCTAGTGTCTGATGAGCAGAGTCTTGTCTACCTTACCCATCTCAAAACCATGACTAAGAATGTATAACTTAAGCATCTTATACCAAGTTTTAGGGGCATACTTAAGTCCATACAAAGTTTTAGAAAACTTATAGATATGGTTTGGCTGATATATTAGCATTGGTAATGCCCTTAGCTCGACGAGTGCCATGATGTATACCTTAATTACTATTATCTATAGTCCACAAAACAAATGTCTTTTAGCCATATGGGCCCTCCCAATGATCCTACATCAACAATATCCACTACAGGAAACGAGAACAGTGTCGTCGGCCGAAATATTTGTATCGTCGGTAAAAGGGCCGACGATGGAAATTTGGCCTTTGTCGACGGCTTAATTCTAGGCCGACGACATATATACACCCCAGCAAGCCTATCTCGTCGGCTAAAATGATGTCGCCGACATAGAACACGATGACGTATCGGCGCGGGATGAAATTTGAATTTCAGATCCCGCCAACAGGAGCTGTCTCGGCGGCTACATACAAACTGCCGACACGTATATTCCACCCTGCATACTCAGAGTGGCACGAAGACTCGTGGTCGCTCGGAGAGCAACAACACGATAAAAAGAAATCTATGTCGGTGGCATTAATTAAGCCTATTTACACGATGTCATTTTGTCGACGGTTCTATTTTAGTCGATTTATAATAGTAATTCCATTAATTTAGAAAATCTATTTGAAAATGTTTTTGTTGTTTTTAAAATTAAGAAAAATCAAATAGAGCTTTTAGAATGGTTGTTAGAAACATACATCTATATGACATGTAATTTTTATTATTTAATTAATTGGTATGTGACTATTTGTGTGCATGTCTCCGTACGTTACCTCGAGTTTGAGTAGAACCTTGTGACGATCCAACGCTAGGCGATTGAAGAGCGAGGAATGAGCTGGAATAGGCTGTGCATGTTGTAAAACCTTAAAGTGACCTTAGAAATGTCTCGTTCGACCCATCGTAGGCTACAAAAGTATCGAAGAACGTATGGTAGTGGTAATTTTGTTACTCCCCGTGATTTTTCAGTAGAACTTGTTGTGACAATGAAATGCCGGGCGAAAGAAGAGCGAGCAATCAGCTGGAATAGGTTGTGCATGTTCTAAAAATCTTAAACTCGCCTTAAAAATGTCTTGTTGGACGCGTTGTGGCTACGGAATGGGATCCAGTGTCGGTGGTACTTATATGGCCGCGGACACAAGTGTGACCTTTTTCGTCGGTCTTGCATAAACCGACGACACAAGTCTTGTATAAATGACTCTGTGTCGTCGGTGTCGTGTGGGCCGACGACATAGGGCATGTGTCTCTGCCGGTGGGACCACCTGCTGCCACGAAACTTTGGGTCTAGGGTCAGTGTCGGCGGTTCCTAAGATGCCGACGACAAAAGCATTCATTTAACTCGCGCCGGCCCGTGCGCTAAGTCCCAGAGGGACTTAGCACACTGCCGCGCCCGCCTCCTGCGCCCTGCCGCCTCCCTGCGCCCCTGGCCAAGACCTCCTCCTCCTCCGCGCCCGCTCCGCCGCTTCGCCCCCTCCTCCGTGCCGCCAAGCCGCCTCCTGCGCCCCCACCCGCCGACGCGACCGCCTCCTCCTCCGCGCCACGCCTCCTCTCCCGCTGCCCCCTCCTCCGTGCCACGCCACCGGCCGCCTCCCCACGCCGCCTGTTGTCTCCTCCCATTGGCCGCCTCCCGTCCAGTGCCGCCTCCCGCCTGCCCGCCTCCACCACTGCCCGCTGCCCGCCGCCTCCCCTTTGTCCACCACCATCTCCCCATTCTTTGCATGCGCTTTTTGTTCAGAATCCCATCTTACTAACTTATTTTCTACCTCTCAACAGGTGGACAACCTAAAACCTACTTGAGAAGTTAGAAGATTGCCTCTTAAATTTTCAGAACGAGCCCACACAGGTATATATCAGAAATGTTAGAATGAAGTTTAATTTCCATTTTATTTTGGGTGAAAGTTCCATAATCTATGACTTGTACAACTTGTGTTGCCTGTGTTGTGACATAGTATGCACAATTTGTGGCATTCAATGTTTGTTCATGTCGTAAAATCTAGTCTATTTGCAACATTCATTTTACAATCCTCTTTGCCAATTACCATATCTATAAATCATCTGATACTCTCTTGTATAGTTTTTTTCTTAGGCTTCAATTGGCGATATTTCAAAGACATTTTGTGCTTATCTCATAATATTTCCTGATTCAGAAAGACATCTCATTGAACTCGCACAGGATTTGTTCTCAAAGTAAGTTGCATTTACATCTTGTGCAATTTTACTATCAGACCATCAGCTACTTTTTAGATCATGAATAATTACGTGCTATCCAAATTACTTGCCATTTTAGCTCCCAGAATACAAACCGAGGCAATTACTAATGTAAAAATACATGGAATTTTGGTCCTAATTAATAAATGGCCATATCTCTGGAAAGTGGTGGGAATAACCAATAATTGAAGTAGTCTGATTCATTGCTATTTGATGCCTAGGCAATTGATAACAGTGCTCTTTTGGAACTGTTAGTCTAAATTATATTTTAGTTAATGTTCGTGATAAAAATGCATTACAAATTCTATTCTGTTTATGTATTGATTAACCATGTTGAAGTAAGAATTCATTGTATATTTTGGTTGGTTATCGTTAGTTGCTATATGTGGTTGTTATTATATTAAATACTGTCTTTTGTCTGCTGAGTGGATGTCTTAGTTTTAGGGGAGGTGCTGCCGAAATTTCTAATAATTTAGGAGAATGACAACTATAGACTGCATACAAATCCGTATCATCATGGTAGTAAGAACAATCCACACCATCATTGGTTCAACATTTTGCATTTGTAACGTCAACCGAGCCAGAGTTAAACCCGTTCGGGGGCGCTGCATATTTTCGTAAGGAGCTCAGACGGTGATTCGTTGGGTTCCATTACGAAAAGTGTTGCGCTCTCGAGCTGTCCACGTTTTGGACAGCCCACGGATGTGCGCTTGAGTACAGTGGTCGTGACACGAGGGTGTACGGGTTGGGATTCCGGCGGTATTTCCTTGTTGTTCTCCTAGTGCATAACATAAGTGGTACGCTGCATGCCGTCGCTGCACTTGGAGAACAACGGGTTATGCTTCCGAATTCGACCGAGCACCCTCGTGCACGCACCACCGCATTTAAGCCCACATCGAGGTGGGTAAGCCTCCTATTTAGCAAGGTTTAAACTGTCTAAATCTGAAATTTGGATGCATGCATTGACGTTATATAGTAAGCGATCTTTGGATGGAAGATCGGCGGTGGATGTACGATGGTTGGATGAAGTCTGGGAGACACATGGACGAGTGGATCGAGAAGGCTAGAGCATTCGTGGATGATGCTTTCAAGATTCCCCGACCCTAATGCAGTGGTCGTGTGGTGTCCTTGCGCTGCGTGCTCGAACACCGAGAAGAGGACCAAGAAGGATATTAGCCATCACCTATGTAGGCATGACTTCAAACCAAATTACTTTGTATGGATAGCTCATGGCGAGAGGAAACGTCCGGCGCCGGTGTGTGGCCCTGTGGATTTTGAAGAGGGCTACGACGAAGTCGGTTGATAGATTAGACGAGCTCACGGATGATGTGGCTCGCCACGATCTCTCCCGAGGAAGAGTCCGAGCCACTTGCCGAACAATTCGAGAAGCTCTTTGATTCTCGCCAAGTTGCCGCCGCATGAGCATACCGATGTGACTGCATTTATCGGCGAGGTCGCATCTAATGGTGGTGAAGACCAAGTACAACCTGTCAGCCAATTGCTTCAACGACCTTTGCAAACTGCTGGATAGCCTTCTTCCGAGTGGACACAATATGACTCCGAATCTTTACGAGTCGAAGAAGCTTCTTCGCGTGTTAAGTATGCCGTGCGAGAGGATAGACTATTGCCCAAAGTTCTGCATGCTTTATTGGAAGACCGATTCTGGGCTGACTCACTGTAAGCATTGTAATGAGAGTCGGTACGAGGAAGTTAAATGTACAGAACGTGGAATGAGACAAACGACGATGTCCCAGAAAACATTCCGTTTCTTTCCGATCACTCAACGTCTGCAGCGTCTGTATATGTCCAAGGCCACGGCGAGACACATGAGGTGGCACAAAGAGGGCAAGCGTAGAAAGGAGGGCGTGATGATTCATCCGTATGATGCAGAAGCTTGGAGGCACTTTGACCAACAACACCCTGAATTTGCGGCGGATCCTAGGAATGTGCTTATAGGCCTCTCGACCGACGGATTCACGCCATTCAATATGATGGCGCACTCAGATTGGCGGCCGGTGTTCGCAATCCCGCATAACCCGCCGCCTCAACTCGCTTGAAAGAAGAGTACATGTTTCTTTCGTTATAATACCCGGCCTAAATCTCCGG
Organism: Guadua angustifolia; assembly: GCA_036346375.1. Taxonomy (NCBI): domain Eukaryota; kingdom Viridiplantae; phylum Streptophyta; class Magnoliopsida; order Poales; family Poaceae; genus Guadua; species Guadua angustifolia. Next base: position 41,190,280 of record CM070514.1, read on the forward strand.
AAAAACTTAGATCTATTCATGCAACCTCCGTAGAAGAGCCGATCGACTGTGGACTAAAGGAGTCTTGACACATGATAGCTACAAGGGAAGAACTTTAGGATGCGTGCGCATACCGTGGTCAATACACGATTTTCCGCGATGGCATGTTCTCGGTGGAGCACGATGGAAAGTTGTCATGCCCTATATGCCCGTGTAACACCGATGCTTTCACCAAAAATGGGGTAAGTCCTGTTGGTTCGACCGTCACCGTTGTTTCTGGAGCCAAGCACCCATTTAGGAATCAAAAAGGCATTTCAGAAAGGCAAGATCGTGAAGAAGGCCACCCGAACGCTTTCAAGTGCGTGATATCATCGATCGGCATGACGATCTAGCGGATATCGGTATGTGAAAGACTATGGTGAGGAGCACCATTGACTCATAAGTGCAGATCTACAACCTTCCTTATGCAAAAGACCGGTTACCTCACAACATCGACGTGATGCACCAAGAGAAAAATATGTGCGAGTCGGTCGTGAACACAAACCGACATCCTACGAAGACTAAAGATAACAAGAAAGCACGCCCGACTACGCTCCGATATGTGATTGGCCGACATGAACCTCGATGAGAATGGGAGGAAACCTAGAGCAAAATTACGCGCTTACACGTGGGCAAATAAAGCGATTCTTGATTGATTAAGGAAAAGGTTAAATTCCCAGATGGTTATGCGCTAACCTTCGACATGCCGTTAGTATAGAGCAATGCAAGTTAAATGGGATGAATGCCCACGACTACAAAGTCTTCATAGAGCGTCTGCTTCACCCGTGTGGCGTGGATATGTTGACGATGATATATGGATCACTTTGGCGAGCTTAGCTTCTTCTATCGAGAGCTCAGGCAAAAGAGATATCTGCATCGAGGATGGAGAAATTGGAGAAGGACATTGTCGTGCTTGTGACAAAGCTCGAGAAGATTTATGTCCTCGGTTTTTCAATTGCATGCAACATCTACTAGTTCATCGCCATATGAAGCAAAAGTTGGGGGCCGCGGTTTAGGTGGATGTATGTCAGGAGCGATGATGAAAAGTCTTAGAGCGAAGGTGAAGAACAAAGCACGAGTCGAAGGCGATGTCAAGCTTGGCCGATTCAGAGATTGCCTACTTCACGGACAAATACTTTGCGATAAAAACAAGGTCCATGTGCCACAACCAAGGTATAAGAAGGCACGCGTCGCAGAAGTACTTCCAACTTGGAGGTGTTCCATGACCAAGCCGGATGCAATGTCGGCAAAAGCACCACACGTGACTTGGATGCAATGGAAAAATTTGATTCAGCTTGTGCGTTACGACAACATGGATGAAATGAAGGTGTACATCGAGTAAGTCCATAAGTGTCTCAAATAAGTCATAAATACGTACTTATGAAATAAATATCTGAAATAAATATTAAATCTTGTAGTCAATTTATTCAAGAAGAGTGGGAAGGATCAGGTGACCTTCGGGCGAACAAATTAACTAGGGATGGCAATCGGGTGGGTACCTCCGGGTACCACTGCCTTAAACCCAAACCCAAACCCGAACAAAGTCCCGTCTACCCAAACCCATTAAGCTTTGCGGGTACAGATCTGTACCCATACCCAAACCCAATGGGTACCCAATACCCAATGGGTACCCACTGCACAGATATGTGCGAGCAACACAAGGGTGAAGGCAGAGAGGTGGGGGCGCCACGATCAAGATGCTCCTCCCTCTCCTTCTATCTCTTCACATCTCCTTTCCGCGCCGAACCGTAGGGAACCGATAGGAGGAGTCGGCGGCGAGGGGAGGAGCAGGCGTCCGCCGCCGAGGGAGGCAAAGACGAGGGGAGGGAGGCCGAGCAATCAGGCGATGGGGCAAGGGGAGGGAGGTGATGGGGGCGAGGGGAATCAGGGAGGAGCCGACTCAGCCAAGTAGTCCGTGAGTTTGTTTTTCTAATATACCTCTAAAAAGTGGGCCCACATGTCATAGGATACCCATCGGGTATCCATGGGTATAAATTGACACCCACACCCATCCTATGGGCTTATCGGGTACCCAAACCCGTAAACCCATGGGTCTAAAGTGCTACCCATACCCACTCTTATCGGGTCGGGTACCCACGGGTACCCAAACCCATGGGTAAAACTGCCATCCCTAAAATTAACAATCTGAAATGGCGAGGTCGTGGACAAGGCCGTCCAAACTTTCTAACCTGGTTTCATTACCACGTAACATTCTTCCTCTTATACAAGTTCACTTAATTTACAAATGTGTGGCATTTATTCCTTAAGGAATTTTGCCTCGAATGCTTGTGTAGTGTCAAAGACATCGCAGCGTGCACAACGATCTCCGACAAATGTCATGTGGATGCAGCCGTAGAATTAAGGTCCATGGATGCTATGATTGCCATGGATATCGATTTCGATTTGAAGCGGTGAGTCACCGCCCCAATGCAACTACAAAGGAACAATGGCGTCGTGAGTTATGTCACCGATGACTCGTGGTCCGTATATAGAGTATTATGGGATCATCGAGGATATTGTAGAAATTTCAGATGAAGGCAACAAAGATCTCTCGCCGTGTTTTTCGTTGCGTATGGTTCCATCCAACTAGTGGGTGCGGCGACTCCAAAACTAGGACTAGTGGAGATCAATCATAAGAAGTCAGATCAAAAGCCCGACGTGTTCATTCTCGCCCAACAAGTCGACGGTGTTCTATCCGCCATACACCCACCAATTACAAAAGTTGGTGGATTGTACATAAATGTCTTCCACCTGGTAGATTGCCCGATCTCACAGAAGACGACTACGATTCTCACCCAGACGTGGAGGTATTCCAAGAACAAGAGTTACCAGGAGAGCTGCACGTCGATATTGGTGATGGGCTAGATAATATTTTGGGATCGGTATACCCATTTCATGTAGAAGGAGAAGAAGAGGAAGAAGCAGAGGAAGAGGCAAAGGAAGAGGAAGAGGAAGAGGAAGAGGAAGCCGAAGATTTTTAGGCTATTTAATTTTATAGGTTTAATTTTATATACTTTATGTCATTTAATTTTATATATGTTTATATTTTATTCGTTTCAATTAATATCAATGTACTTTATGTCATTTAATTTATTCGTTTCAATTAATATCAATGTATTTTATGTCATTTAATTTAATTTGTGCAGGATGGCTGGAGGTACGAAGAAGTTGGCTAAAAAATTGAAGAAGGTCTTCGGGAGGGGGGGCATGAGGAGTGCAGGCGAGGGCAGCTCACCCCAGTACGACGCTTCCGAGGAGGTGGAGGAGGTGGTGGCTACCACCGACTCCCAGGAGGTGGAGGAGCACCACACGACCACCGACTCCCAGGAGGGGGATGAGGAGCTTCGTTGTGGTTGGTGGGCTCAGGCGCTTGAGGAGGGGGATGAGGAGGGGGACGAGGACTGGGATCCATGGGAGTCAACTGTATCGAGTCGGGTGCCTCGAGCCATGAGAACCAAGAAAAGTCGGGGCGGAATAAATTGCCAAAGCCCCCACAGATCCAAATTGACAGTGATAGAGATAGTTGTTTCTAGCGGGCAAAGGTATGTGCTACAAATTTTCGATGTCTTTTATTGCTAACCACAAACTTGGTAACCACTTGTTATTAATTCTTCATGCAGGGGCTTGGTTTGCCTCAACAAGGGTAAGCAGGAGCCGGGCCACTTGCTAGGGGTGATCCTGAAGCAGCTCTACCCTGGGCGAGTGGGCGAGGGTGATGCTCGACGCCCGGTGACTAGGTGGAGCGACTACTCGCCGTGGAGGACGCACCAGGAGGCAATCAGAGCGGATCATTGCATAGCCGAAGTTCGGGTAAGTTGTCATTTCTATTGATGTTTTCGTGTTTATAGCTTCACGTGTTTGTTTCGTTTCAGCGAGGTATCGGCTTGGCCCTGACGCATCCCAGGACGACTATCATGCTTGTCGCCATGTGCTCGACACAATGGCGGCAAAGACCGTCGAGGACGCCATCAGTTATCTCACCGGACGCGTGATGAAGCACTACAGAGCACGGGATGAAGATCTCGAGGGCACTTGCCTTGCAAAGAAGACTCGAGGCTAAGGAGTACCACCTTGGTGTCCTGGACCGATGGACAAGTGTCCACAAGCCCGAGGGAGCTCGCAAGATGTGGGCATCGACGAGTGGATCGAGAGGTCCAAGAGGAACAGGGGAATCGAGAAGCCAACCCCGAGATCTGTGTGACCTACCTAGTTGGACGAGGCATGGGTCACGTCGCACGCGATATCGTAAGTATACTAAGTACAACTCTAGCATTCTTGTCAATTCAGTTTTTCATTTCACATTTGAAATTGAACTGCAGGAGTCAGAGACGGGACTTGAGCCCGATGAGTTCACCGTGTGGACGCAGGCACACACGCCCCATGTCCGGCCTGACGGTACGCAACCACCGATGCCCCCGGCTGCCCAGGAGAAGATTGTAAGTGATTATCTCTTTTCGCTACTCTACAGCTACTTCAACTGTGGCCGAGCTATTCCACTTCATATCTTATTTGTTTCGCAGGATACATACAGTGCAGCCATGAAGGAGAAGCACGGTGCCGACTGTGACCCCTTGACCATGCCGATCGACCCTCTGGTCATATACGACCAGTTCGGTGGGAGGAGTCACGGCAGGCTCGGTTTCATGGATTCGATGGTGCCGCCCGACTCGTACAGGGCCAAGTCGAGCACGCCGACAAAGAAGTCGCCTCTTCCACCAAAGGCACAACACCGAAGCCAGTGAAGATGATCGCAGAGTTGCAGAAGCAGAGACAAAGGACGAAAGCAATGGAGGCAAAGTGAGCGAGAGGAGGATAGGAGGCGGTACGAGGCCCTCCAGAGTCAGAACCTTTGGATGATCAACTATATACAGGTAATTAAGATTGTATACGTATCTACGTTGTATTTACACGTTTCAGATGCTAACATATCATATCCACAGTCGTTGCAGGGTGCGGGACCCTCCGGCCAGCCGCAGATGCCACCTCCGCCGTCGTTCTTCACGCAGACGCTGACGCCGGGGGTAATGCATTTTGTTCCAGTTTTCGCTAACTATTCATACAAGTACACAAATGCACACAAGTTTTGAAAATTGTGGTTTCCTCTAATCTTGTAGGTGTCCACCTCACCATACCGCTGCTCATGCGGCGAATGCTCAGGAGGTGATTCCAGTGGCACAAGATCGGCCACAGATCAATTCATCGACGGGGTGTTTGCTGATCCTTTTACTGGTTCACAGACTTAGTTATTTCTTTTGCTGGTTCATAGACTTGTTGATTGTGAATGTGATGTACTCTTTTGGTTTGTGAGCTGAATTTGTGAATTATTGATGCATTTTGCTATATATGCGTTTGTGATCAATTGTGAATTGTATCGGTGAATGCGTATGTGGTCATGTGTGTGAAATTAGATGTTGTGATTGTTCTGGGCAATTGTGAAATTAGAGAACCTGAAGCATTCTACGTGGGTCCACCATCTAGAGAAAAACTTCCTAAGGTACATATCCGATTGATGTATAATTTGATTAAATATCACTATATCAGTTTTGTGACTTTGTTTTGGTTTTATATGTTGAATTGCTTTTGCAGAATGCTCCATCTTATAAAATTTCTTATCTCATTCCACCATCAAAGGTCAGTAGCACGGGATTAAATTTTCAGTTCTGTTTTTATTTACTTTTATTTTTGCTGTTATTATTATCCTTACATTAATGCACATGTAAGGCAACTAGCTCACTGAACCTTACATTTATGTATACTTCTAGCTCAATTGCTATTAATCCCTTATGTGATATCTGTGATCCAAAAGGTCTTCTTGTGCAAAGTGATTAGTGTATGTGTGTAGATATAGTTGGCAGCTAGCAAACATGGCATCAAACCCATACACACAAATTGAAAATGCACTCTTTTGGTAGCAAAGATGAAATATTCATAAGGATATACTTCAATGAAATACCCTACCATTACTAATGAAGTCTTTGACTCTGCCTTCCTTCTTGATTTGACCTCCTATTTTGCTCAATAAGCTATTTGGTACTTGGTCGAGTCTTCGACTCACGCTTGTTTGTCTATTGTTTGCGTGTACCTTGAAGCCGACATGAAGGGATGGGAGTAGTAGCACACACACATGTTGCATCACCACAGTTTCACATTTACTTATCGCTTCTAATTGTAATAAGCTCTTGTCATGTAATTTATTAATGTGGTAGTTGTTGTGCTTGGTTGGCTATCCTAATTTGCTTTATGTTGTTATCATATCAACTGTTGTCTTTTATCTCACGAGTGGATGTCCTAGTTTTAGGGAAGTGTCTTGAAATTTTTACTCTTTAAGTGTATTACAATCTTTTAATAAATGGAAATTGCTTTAGGTTGAGTGAAATATGGTGTTTTAGTTTGTAATGAATCGGGGTACTAATATTACTTCTAAAATATGAAATATTATTTCTATATCGAGAATTCAAGATTCATGCTCCAATAAGATATATTTGTTTTAACGCCTATTGTCCTTTTGCTATTCAGTTATTGCTTGCAATTGATGAGGTTGTGGACAGTGATGACAGAGAGGAACTGCAAAGGACAATAGGCCATCGCTAGATCTGGCGCTCCTGGCACTGGTGACTTCCCCGGCCACCCCCAAGCTAAGCGCTACTCCATTTTTTTCCTTCTCCATTCTTTCTAACCCTATTCTTCCTCATGTGCTCTAGGTCGCCGACGCTCTGACTAGCCTCAAGAGATGGGTCTCGCGGCGGGCCGCACCCTCGGCAAGGCCGAGCGCCCTCGTTCATCGCCGCTCAACCCCCTACAAATCCTAAAAGCTAAGTTCTACTCCCTCTCCATATACTACTATTTATGTTCTCAGATGCTTAAGTATTGAGTTGATTAAGTGCATAGCGTGTTGGTCAACTGAGATGTATTAGCTACCGAGCAAAAGGAAGTTTCTTGTGTATTGAATCCTGTCAACTTTGCTTGAATGTGACAGAGTTAAACCTTATTTGATGATTTCGGATGTATAGCCTTCGTATAGATTACAATACGGATATCCTGGATGGGTTTGAACTTGAGATATGATAGAGTTTGATGTATTCATTTGTAAGAGGCTAATGGTTGTTTCTAAATCTGTAACTTTTGTATGTTGAATGCTCCCTTTTAATGCTATGAGATCGAGTGAATGGTTCAGAATTTGACTCATGTATATAGATGCTTTGCTACAAATATGTATAAATTATAAAGAGAGTGATTAGCATTGTTTACATTTTGTCTTTGGTTGGTGATGTTAAATTGATAGTTTATATGCTCATGAACGTCAGTATGGCTTTAAAATTGCAATTTGTACTTTTAGTGGGCTCATTTGTTGGCTTGAATGTAGTTACTCATTCGCACATATATCTATGATAATGGTTGATTGTTAAGAGACCTTTCGTTGAGATAGAAATATCTGTGGGTAGGGTTGATTACGTCGAGCACGACCTCTATGTACGCACTGCCCATCTCTTCTCTGTGTCGACTTATATCAGCATTTTGCTATCTGTATCGATGGTGATCATTTGTGAATTGTATCGGTGAATGCGAATGTGGTGATGTGTGTGAAATTATATATTGTGATCGTTCTGGGCAATTGGGAATATAAAACTGCTGGGAATGGGGTTTTTTTGCAGGTTAAAATTGATTTTTTAAAAAAATTCAGTATTTTTTTATTTTTACAACCTTTGTCATCGGCTATAAACAAAGACGACGACAAAATAGCCCTAGGCTGGTTCTTATACCCAATCCCAGTAGGGGTCTGTGTCGTCGGCCCCAAGAAAGCCGACGACACAGATGTGGCATCTTTGTCGGTGGCCGCAAAGAAGCCGACGACACAGATGTGGCATCTGTATCGGCAGCTCTTTTTTAGCCGACGATAAAAGTCTGGGTGTCGGGCCGGCCCAGGATGGCAGTTTTGTCGTCGGGTTTTATGTTTGCCGTCGACATAGGTTAGTTGTGTCGTCGACTCTGTGTCGTGGGACTTGTGTCGTCGGCAGGCCGACGACCAAGCTCTGTGTCAGCGGTTTTGGGATCTGTGTCGTCGGTAAAAGCCGAGGACAGTGAGCAAGATCCCTGTAGTGATCGATATCTTTAATTAACAGTCGGTTCCTGGGTCACAGTATAAAACTTAAGCAACTACCTTTGGGATCTTTTGCAGGTATTGGGATGGTGCTCTTTTTTGCCACCACGAATTTGTTGGGTGAAACATGTTACATTATCGCCATGAAATTCAACATAGCCATAAGTTTTCTCACTTGAGTTTATCATTTCTGTCTGTCGGTTATCTTGAAGTGGCATTGTACTTACTTAGCAACCTTTGATTGGTTGAATAATTCCTTAGTTATTTGGTGGATCAATTTGGTCGTAGGGCTCCTATTTGCATTTAATAGAATCCAAGAAAACATGCCACTCCTTCCCCAAGGTCACTGCACTATTGACATGCCAAGAGGCAAGTCAAAGAATCCTCTTCCACTGAATTTACAACAGCATATAGAGGTCTCCACAGGACATCCCACCCCTTCCCTGTAACGACTCAAACATAAAGCAGCGAACCCCCATCATGGGCCCTACATTCTCCAGACGTTGGGCACACATTCTAGCAACCTGACGCTCGACCCGCGTACCCTGCGCCCATGAGGTTTTGTATCGTGCAGCCCAAGTCAATTTAATAGGTCCAACTATATATGCCTAACCAGGCTCGCATGCGATGCCTTTTTCAAATAGATCCAAACATTTTTCACTTCTCTCCTGCCAGCACCAAAGCCACAAACCAAAACCGGAATGATCCATGGAGGTAGAGGAGAAGCCTGTGACAATGTCATCGGCTGTGGCCATCGAGCTAGGAGACGGGTTCACGAAGGTTGATTTGGCAGCGGTGGACCAGCTGGTGCAACTCAACGTTCGCTGTAGTAGAGAGGAGGACCAGGAGGCCTCCTCGTCAGCATCCACGCAGTCGATAAACAAGGCCGAGGCGGTGGCGGCAGTGACAACGATGGAGGAGTATGATGATGAGGCAAGGCTAGATAGGAGGGCGAGGAACCGTACTAGATGGTGTTGGAGCTCTGCACCGCCACGAGGCAGGTGAAGGGCGATGGCAGCAAGCAAAAGAGGGAGATGGGGAGGCGCTAGGGATTGATCTTCTATATATAGGCTGGGCCTTTCTGTAAATACTTTCTTTTTGTAGGTTGTTTACTTTACATTTGTTCTTTTTACCTTTTATTTTATTTTCTTTATAGGAAGTGGATCGAAGAAAAAGACAAAGAAAACAACAACAAATTAGCTTGTACAGTTTTGAGTTTGAAGGATGCAAAGATCAGGTCAGAAAGATCGATTAGCTAGCATGCAGAATTCACAATATCATTTATTATTGAGCATGTCGAGCCAGCTTGGCATGTAAAACCACTCGGTAAACCAATGTAATTAAAATACAAATTTAAAAAAATTCAAGAATTTTGAAAATATTTATCAAATGGTATCAAAAAAATTTGAAAATTTTTGTGTGAGGTCATGAGGCAATCCTAATGATTCTATTAAATTTTTAGAGGATTATCTATATATTGTTCTATTTTTGATTTTATAGGGCTATTAAATGAAGTCTAATATTTCTAGAAAATTTTTGTGAGGTCTAGAGGCAATTCTAATGATGTTGTACATTTTTTGATGATGACCAGACATGTGTATTTTTTTTACAATTCTAAAAGTACTACTATTTTTGTATATGCTCTTCAATTTTTTATTTTCTAGGATTAATAAATGAAGTCTAATATTTCTGATAATTTTAATACATGAATATTGGGAACTCTTTATGATACCATTAAAATTTAAGAATATGATCAAGCTTGTAAATTTTTATAAAAATTTGATAGTGTCTTCGTTCTTATTCACTAATTGTTGTTTTTGATTTTTTTAGAAGTACTAAATGAATTAAAAAATTATTAAAATTTATGTGAGGTGTTTTTTAGATTAATTTGGATTTATTATAATTTTATGTAATTTTCCAAAAAAAACAATTTTCCTAATTTTCGTTATTTTCCTTTTTCATTTGGTTGCCAATTTTTCGTAAAAATCTCTTGATAATCGCTAAATACCGGTCGAAAATCGTCCATATTAGGCGATAATCGAATTTTTTTGCCCCAGTTTGATCTCAATTTCAAATCCGTTTGACTTCGTAAACCGTTCGATTTTCAGCAATTTTGACAGATTATCGTTTTCGTCGGTATCGGTGGCTCTTCGTTTTTCCACCCTAAATCGGTATTGTTAACCCTCCTAGCATGTATATTAGTTTATCTTTTCGCATGTTTGCTTCTACAGCTAGCCTAACAAATGACCACGCCTTCGTTTCAGTCGTACCCAAGCCAAGCACGCAATGCTTCGTTTGCAAGCAAAAAAAAAGGTGCGTACCAAGGAACAAGAAAAATTATCAGGTCTGAAGATTAATTTTCATAAAAGTGAGATCTTTTACTTTTGTGAAGCCAAACATTATGAACAAATGTATACTACTTTGTTTGGTTGCGGGTTAGGATCTTACCCGTTCAGGTACTTAGGTATCCCGATGCACTTTTATAAGCTTTTTAATGCAGATTGGAGTGTGATCGAGGATAGATTCAAACGTAAACTCAGTACATGGAAGTCCAAACACCTCTCATATATATGGGGGCAGACTCATTCTCTTAAATTTTGTTCTGAGTAGCCTTCCTATGTTCATGATGTCTTTCTTTCAAATCCCAAAGGGCGTCCGTCAAAGACTGGATTTTTATTGATCAAGGTTTTTTTGGCAGGGGAATTCTGATAAGAAAAAATTTCGCCTTGCAAAATGGAATATTCTGTGTCGTCCCAAAGATCAAGGAGGTTTAGGAATAACTAATTTTGAAATCAAGAATAAATGCCTCTTATGTAAGTGGTTATTCAAATTACTAAATGAGGAGGGGACCTGGCAGTCTTTGTTCAGGAATAAATATCTGAGTTCAAAATGTTTATCCCAGGTACAAATCAAACCTAGTAATTCACATTTTTGGAAAGGGATTCTCAAGGTTAGTGACATTTTCCTAAGTTGTGGAACATTTCACATTCAGGATGGTTCACAAACTAGGTTTTGGGAAGACAAGTGGGTGGGATCTAAACCACTAAAAGAGCAATTTCCCAGTCTATTTAACATTGTCAATCATCCTCATAGCACGGTGGCAAGTGTTATGACGCAAATGCCACCTAGAATTACTTTTCGACGGGCTCTAGTGGGGGATAAATTGACATCGTGGCATTACCTAGTAGCAAAAGTAGCTAGTATTCAGCTCATAAATGGAAGGGACACATTTACCTGGGATCTACATCGACATGGTCAATTCTCAATACGGTCTATGTATATTTATCTAATGAACCATGGTACTCCGTTCAATAGTAAGTTCATTTGGAAACTAAAGGTTCCTTTGAAAATTAAGATTTTCCTTTGGTATATTCAGCAAGGTGTGATTTTAACCAAAGATAACCTAGCTAAAAGGAATTGGACTGGGAGTCATAAGTGTTGTTTTTGTAACAGCAATGAAACAATCAAGCACTTGTTCATTGATTGCCAGCATGCCAAAAATATTTGGCGAATTATTCAAATTTCTACTGGGTTAACTGCACCAAGATCTATTTCGCACATGTTTGGACTTTGGTTATCAGGCTTTGAAAAGATAGAGAAAAGACTGATTTTTGCAGGGGTTGCAGCTCTCTTGTGGGCTATTTGGTGCACACGCAATGATATGCTCTTTAAAAACAAACAATATTCTTCTTGTCTGCAGACTATTTTTAGAGGGACATACTGGTTGTGATTTTGGGCACAGTTGCAGCATGAGAACTCAAGGGAACCTGTCCGGTTGGCGAGTAAAATCCTGGAAGTCGTCGCGTTCCAAATATTTGCCAAGAATGGATGGAGAAATAATAATAGACTTTGTCTTTGATATTTGTTTAGTTATCAGTTTTCCCTTTATTGGAGACCAGCTTGCTAACTGAATACTTTGTAATTTAGTCGTATGCATTTTGTAGAGACCGGGATTTTTTCCCTTTATCTAAAAAAAACCAAGGAACAAGAAACACAGCTTTCGGCTAGAGACACAATTAGGGGCCATCATTTGGATTGCTTAATCATATTGTGTCCAGCATGAGTTTACCGAGACGTGTATAAAAAAAAAATGCAAACTGACCTACACAACCATAAGAAAATTAAACACCACCGTCCACACTATACGTGCAACAACAATATATGCTCCCTCGATTGAACAAGCAACAATGAAATTAGGTCACTGGCACGTTAGTGTTAGAAATGAGGCTCAAGTGGTCCATTTATCTTTAATACCAAAGCTACAAAGAATAGTATCATATTGCTAGTTGAGAGAGGAGAATGCCAACTTAAAAAGGAGAGCTTCCACCATGCCTTGTAATGAGGCATATGGAGGGTGAGGAGCACGGCTAAAGTCACACACACGCTGCGGCGCTGCAGTATTTCGCGAATTATCGCGTATTTTTCTCCGAGACGTCCCGGACGAAAAGGAGTTTTTCTCCGCACTCGCGTCATCCATCGTGATCTGTGTTGCGCCTTCGTGCTGCACTCGTTCTTCACCGACCTTCCTCTCGGCATGCACCGCGAGGCAAGGAGAGTGGGATCTCCGAACCGTTGCCGCTGCGAGAACCTGTACGGGGGCGGCAATAAGGTTTCTGGGCAGCACAACTACGCGACCGCTTGAGCTCTTCATCTTGCTATTGGACGATTCACGACTACTTCCTCTACGGCCTGTCGCTACTGCTTTCTTTTCGCCATCAAGCTCATCGTAAGAATTCTTCTATTTTCCCTCTGTTCATCTCGTACACAACATTTCTAGATCTACTTTTCAGAAATATGTGGTATCTTTTGTCTAGCCTGTTATGTTTGATTATTTTGGAATTATGTTTCATATTCAAATCTAAAATTAAAATAATACATAGATATCTAACAGTTAGTTGCACCGCGCTACCACTCCGTCTAGACGCTATCGTTTCCATCCGTTTGTTGCCTGAGAGAAGTTTCTACGCATTTCTATTTTAAAATTACATAAATATTAAAGCATAAAAAGAACGCAGAAGATAATACTTGTCAATTCGTTTATTTTAAGATTTATATAATTTATATTAAAAAATAATATATAGAAGTACTACTATACATGGTTTCTAGTGCCGTACCTTGGCACCTCCACCCATCACTGCAAACCGGCTAAAATCTGATGTCTTTTTATTGGCCTCTTTCTGAACTGGCCATCGACCCAGGCCACCGTGCGCCGTTGATCCCTCGCCGAGTCTCCCACCGACCCAGTCTGTCCACTGCTCGCCATTGATCCCTCCTCAATTCTTGGTTGTCATGCATGCATGCCGCCAGCGCCTCCTACCATTGTCTCGATAACTTTGCAGTCTGGGTTCCAGTGAACTTCCAAAACCTAATTTGACAAGCCTAACCTCTACCCCATACTTATTTTTTAAGATAATAAAAAATTATATCTTTCAGTCTTTCTATCGTAAGATATACATAGCTAACCACTTATTAGCTAGCAATGTCTTCGCCGAAAGAGAGCTCTCGAAACATAGGGCAGGTGCCTAAGAAAAAAAAAAGTGTAGCGCAAGATTTGTTAAATGGAATGATTTATATCCGTCAACTGTTGTCGGTTGAACAGTATGTTGGTCTAAAGTCAAGTGATCGAGCAGAGCATCGAGCAGAGCATACAAACACATATCTTGACTATTCGTCCATTCATCTTGGCATGCATTGATCACCTGTGATCAGGTGATCGAGGGACGAAAGACGATTACATCCGTGCATGTATGAATGTTAGAAATAACTCAATATCTAATTAAAAATATTTAATCTTTCTATACAAGTCAGTTCTATCTAAATAGGTTATTTATCTATCTACAACAGATTAGGATTCTATTTTAACTATATATAAGCCACACTCTCTGTATATATAAACCTGAACCATTACAGTGGATCGCTTCATGCGGTTTTTTCTGTAAAAATTTTTGCATGTTAAATATTGTCTCTTGTTATTTTACCGTGCTTCTAACCTAATAAGTGATGTGGGTACACGTACCCGAGATTCTCTCGCTGCCACCGCCGTCCCGTCCGTGGTCCTCGCCCGCGGCCACCGCATTGAGTCTGTCCCTGAGTCCACCGTGAACATCGAGAAGAACGCCCAGTCCATCAAGGTGCTAAAGCAGCTTGGTACCTAGCTAGCTATATGCTGGTGCTGAGAAGGCCAAGGACTCCGTTGGCATCCACCGCGGCAAGGGGAGGACGCTCAACCGCCGGTACGGCCATCATGGGAGTGCTCGATCATCTGCTTCGCGCATACCAGCGGCGACCATCAGCTACACTGGTGGGGTGGGGATCCAAGGGCGAGCACTGCGACCTAGCCACCTGCCCCACCGCCAAGGGCGTGCTGTGGACGGCTGCCCCGTTCTTTGATCTAGCCCTTAATCTGTGTGTAGCTCTCTCTCAATTAGGTTAGGTTAGAGCAATTGTTCAGTTGATAAGTTAAGGTTGTTTCACGGGAAAAGAAAATAATTGAATTAGGTGTTCAATCACCATTTAGATATATTGCAATTTGGATCGTTTACGCAATCATTATAGAGGCTTTGGCAACATTAATTCTCAAGAATTTGATGACATCTTGATAGTAGCTAGTATTATGCTCTTCGGAGTTTTGTTGCTTAAAAGTAAATGTTTTGCTCTAATATCAGTTTGAGATGAAGATTTAAAGTGCAAGAAGGAGCTTGTTTTTGTTTAGTTGCCTTTGCTTGATATGAGAAGTCTATTGCAATTTATACTCTATTGATGGCACGACAGTTTTTCCTCATCTTGATATTTTTTTATGAACAGTTTCAATCATGTCATGGAATTTCAGTTGGCAATTTAATGTACGTGATGACTGCACGTGCAAGTTGTTCTTTTAATGAGCGTTTTTGCCGAATTTTATATTCCAGGTGGAGCATGTTAAATATCTATGATATGAGTTCTTCGCTATTTATCAAACGCCATAGGTGATGTTTTGGCTTATGCCATTTAATGATTAAGCATTTGTTTCAAGATGTGAGTTGCGTAGACTCAGATTTTACTGAAGTTATGAATCATTGAAGACTCAGATTTCTTTGTCTGTTTTGTTGATGGCTATATGTTTGGATTAACTGTTCCAGTTTTTTTCACTATCTTCTAACGGTTTGCTCAATTTTACTTTATGAGAAGCGTTTGAATAAGACTATTCTAGTTTTTGTCTTTTACACTACAAGTGTTTAGATCGAATGTTCCAGTGTTCCTTGTTCAGTAGTTCTTTGGACTTTTGGCGGGGGCTAAAGGCCTTAGTTGCTTATGGCCTTAAGGGTATTCAGTAGCGCATGTTGAATCTGTATTTTTATTTTGTTTTTGTTTATTTTCTGTAATAGAACTCCTTTTCCTTCTTAATATAATGATGCGTAGTTCTCTTGCGCATTCGAGAAAAAAAAGTAGTTCTTTGGACTTTTAACACACTCATATTCATGGTGCGTATTACCCTTCGGGGTTTTTTGAAACAATTTCATTATGGATTTTAAGTTAAGGAAAGGTTTGTTAAAGATAACTCAATATCCAACCATATCCAACCTTTCTATACAAGTTGATTTTATCGAAATAGGTTGACTCTACTTTGGCTATATAAGCTATATATAGCCCTGTACATGTAAACTTGAACCATTATAGTGGATTGTTTCCTGTGATTTTTTTCTTGAAAGGGTTTTTTTATATTAAATCTTATCTCCTTTTAATTTGCCATGCTTCTAACCCTAACAACAACCCTGACAATGAATGATGGAGCTAGCATGCAGGATCCAACACAAATGATTGTTGGGTGCATGCCTCTCCTGGAGATAGATGAGAAAGGGAGATCTCTCGTGCTAAATATATGTAATGTTCCTTTGGGGTGTAGCAGACTACATTTATGTGATTGGGCAAAAGTTGAGGAGAAAGTTCCTAAATGACTGAATACTTGACAGAGGAGTTCCCTATCTTTTGGTGGAAGATTAATCCTGAATAATTCCAGTATTACAAGTATCACCATATATCATATCTCAATGTTTATGTTACCACTTAGTGAAATGGGATATAATTGGTTTTTGTAAACCCAAGTGTAAGTGAGGCTTGGGATTAAAAATTTGAGAAGGCTAAATATAAGTCTCCTGTGCAAATGGTTGTGGAAATTGGAACATGAAAAAGGCATGTGGCAAACAATTGTTTAGAGCAAAGTGTGTAAAATATAAATTAATTTCGCAAGTTAAACATATGCAAATTAAGTGGTTGTCCCTGTTGAGTTGATGTGCTGATAGTGGCGAACACATTTATCTTTTCAGGTAGAAAATGTGTAATGGAAAATGGGGAATCCATTGGTTTCTGGGAAGATGTGTGGTATATAGAGACAAACCTTTGATGAAAAAGTATCCCGAGATTTATGAGATCTGTAATGAAAAGAAAATTTCCATTTGGACCTGTAAAAAAATGGGTGGAAATTTTCATTCAGACGTTGGATTACTCCTGAGAATGAACTGATCTGGCATGATATCCTGAGGAAGTTGAGAGATCTCTCCTGTAGGAGATGAGGATCAGCTTGTCTGGAGCTGAGAGAGTTGGAAGAAGTTTTCCGTTAAATATGTGTATAAGAATTTAACTAGAAATGTAAATGGACCAAATAACAATCATATTCGGAAATCTAAGATGCATTTGAAGATTAAAATTGTTACGTGGATTGTGGAAATGAATTCTATTCTCACTGAGGACACTACTACAGCATCGCCTCATCCATGATTTCCATCATCGCCGGTAGGTCCGAGCAGGCAAGGATAATATCATCACCGCCGGTTCCAAATTCAACCGCAAGGATATATTATCACCGCCGGTTCAAACTTCAATCGGCGTGATAAGATTAGTTTCAATTTCTCGCAGCAATGGAGGTAATATCATTGCGGTTTAATAGAGAACCGTAGTGATAAGAAGATATTACCGCCGGTTTACATGTAGAACCGGTAGTGATTTATTATTGCCGGTTCTATAGTAAAACCGCAAAGATAAGATTATTTTCACCGCCGTTTTACTATAGAACCGATAAAGTGATATTATCTGTTCTCAAAGATAGTTCGATGTAACATAATAAATATTGTAATTTATCTCGCATGTAACATATGAAAGCATAATTAGTTAAAAAACAGAGCATATGAAAGCATAATTAGTTAAAAAACAGAATATATGAAAGCAAATTTGTAATTTATGGATATGTATTAATTAAAATAACATTTACAAAGCATATTTTGTTCAAAGATTACATATTTAGTTCTAATTATAATAGTCTAATGGCGCAAGCCCTATATCCAAAACTCGCTGTCAGCTGCCATCTTCCTCCTCCTCCTCCTCCTCCTCGTCGCCGAGCTGCCGCTTGATGTGCGGCGGTGCTCGCCCTCCTTCTCATCCGAATCCGATTCGGTGGCGGAGTTGGTCTTGCCCCAACGCCGCAGCCTCGCCGCCGCCGCTGCTGCCGTCATCGCTGCCGCCGCCCTCCTCCTTTGCCTCCTCTTCCTCCTCCTCCGCCTCCACCTCCTCCTCCTTCCTCCTCCTTCAGAGCGACGGATCGGTGGGGCTCACCAACACGTGCACGCTTCTTAGGGGGTGCCATTGTTGCAACAAAAGTGGATTGTGTGGGGCCGCAACAAGAGTGGATTGTGTGGATTGTGACAAGAGTGGATTGATGCAACAATACGGCATTATATAGAGGCGAATGGGAAGGGCAACAGCTGGCGAGGAATGTGAAGCGCAACGGTTGGCGCGGCAGAGGAACCGCAAGCGACGGTTGGTCGCGCGCGGAGTTGAATTTCGAGTATCACTGCCGGTTTGTATTACCAACCGGCAAGGATAATCGACTATCACCGCCGTTAATACCTATAGCCAAAAGGAAATATTACTTCTGGTTTAATTTATAGCCGCAGTGATATTTAATTTTACTGCCGGTTCGTATATTCAACCGCAAAGTGATATGTATTTTCCTCACAGAACGCAATTTTCCCTCACAGTATGATTTTATCATCGCTTGCTTCGCACATAACCGCAGTGATAAGGTATTTTCACAGAATATGACCTTATCATCGCGGTTGTTGGCGAGAGGCAGTGATAAGCTATTTATATAGCGATCTTCACCGACCGACGATTTCCGCCGAAGCGAAGAGAGGAGCGCTTTTGCTCGTGTATTTTTCCGGAGAGGTGTCAGAAATTTGGTGTCGATTTTGTTCATATTTTTCATCGAATCGACATCTTCTCCGACGCGAGCAAATCAAAGAGGAGCTGTATTATCTTGGGGAGTTGTCATGAAAAATTGTATTAATTAAAATTTTTCGAGGTTACTTGACTTGATGTATGTTATATATGTCGTAAAATTTTACTTTACTGAGTGCTATAGATGTTGATAATTGCTGATTGTACTGCAGAACAGCTTTATGCTCAGATCGCTCAAATTAAGATCTAGCTAAATTATTGAATAGATTATAATTCACGATTTTTAATAGTAAAGGATTGCTAGATGATCAATTATAAATAGTGAGAATTGCTAGTTGAATATTTAAATAATGGGAAATGGTAGATGGATTTTGCAATAATGCAAGTTGGAACATAAATAATTATTTAGAAATATATCCTTATATTCAATTATATGCTTGTTAATTTGTTGTAGATTAATTTAATTTAATAGCTAGCGCTACATAACAAAATGAAATGAAGAAATCTTCTAAATAAGTAAAAAATGCTAGATGGATATTTAAATAGTGAAAAAGGTTTGATGTATTATATAGGCAAAATTGCTAGATGTATTTGTAAAACTAATCATTTACAATTATATATTGTTATTTGCAGATAAATTCATATCCATTTTAGTGATGTAGTGGATGTTTAAGTAATAAAATTGCTAGATGGACAATTATGCATAATTGTAATTAATTTAATTAATGAAAATTTGTTATATGGATTTTTAATAGTAAAGGATTGCTAGATGATCAATTATAAATAGTGAGAATTGCTAGTTGAATATTTAAATAATGGGAAATGGTAGATGGATTTTGCAATAATGCAAGTTGGAACATAAATAATTATTTAGAAATATATCCTTATATTCAATTATATGCTTGTTAATTTGTTGTAGATTAATTTAATTTAATAGCTAGCGCTACATAACAAAATGAAATGAAGAAATCTTCTAAATAAGTAAAAATGCTAGATGGATATTTAAATAGTGAAAAAGGTTTGATGTATTATATAGGCAAAATTGCTAGATGTATTTGTAAAACTAATCATTTACAATTATATATTGTTATTTGCAGTAAATTCATATCCATTTTAGTGATGTAGTGGATGTTTAAGTAATAAAATTGCTAGATGGACAATTATGCATAATTGTAATTAATTTAATTAATGAAAATTTGTTATGTGGATTTTTAATAGTAAAGGATTGCTAGATGATCAATTATAAATAGTGAGAATTGCTAGTTGAATATTTAAATAATGGGAAATGGTAGATGGATTTTGCAATAATGCAAGTTGGAACATAAATAATTATTTAGAAATATATCCTTATATTCAATTATATGCTTGTTAATTTGTTGTAGATTAATTTAATTTAATAGCTAGCGCTACATAACAAAATGAAATGAAGAAATCTTCTAAATAAGTAAAAATGCTAGATGGATATTTAAATAGTGAAAAAGGTTTGATGTATTATATAGGCAAAATTGCTAGATGTATTTGTAAAACTAATCATTTACAATTATATATTGTTATTTGCAGAAATTCATATCCATTTTAGTGATGTAGTGGATGTTTAAGTAATAAAATTGCTAGATGGACAATTATGCATAATTGTAATTAATTTAATTAATGAAAATTTGTTATGTGGATTTTTAATAGTAAAGGATTGCTAGATGATCAATTATAAATAGTGAGAATTGCTAGTTGAATATTTAAATAATGGGAAATGGTAGATGGATTTTGCAATAATGCAAGTTGGAACATAAATAATTATTTAGAAATATATCCTTATATTCAATTATATGCTTGTTAATTTGTTGTAGATTAATTTAATTTAATAGCTAGCGCTACATAACAAAATGAAATGAAGAAATCTTCTAAATAAGTAAAAAATGCTAGATGGATATTTAAATAGTGAAAAAGGTTTGATGTATTATATAGGCAAAATTGCTAGATGTATTTGTAAAACTAATCATTTACAATTATATATTGTTATTTGCAGAAATTCATATCCATTTTAGTGATGTAGTGGATGTTTAAGTAATAAAATTGCTAGATGGACAATTATGCATAATTGTAATTAATTTAATTAATGAAAATTTGTTATATGGATTTTTAATAGTAAAGGATTGCTAGATGATCAATTATAAATAGTGAGAATTGCTAGTTGAATATTTAAATAATGGGAAATGGTAGATGGATTTTGCAATAATGCAAGTTGGAACATAAATAATTATTTAGAAATATATCCTTATATTCAATTATATGCTTGTTAATTTGTTGTAGATTAATTTAATTTAATAGCTAGCGCTACATAACAAAATGAAATGAAGAAATCTTCTAAATAAGTAAAAATGCTAGATGGATATTTAAATAGTGAAAAAGGTTTGATGTATTATATAGGCAAAATTGCTAGATGTATTTGTAAAACTAATCATTTACAATTATATATTGTTATTTGCAGAAATTCATATCCATTTTAGTGATGTAGTGGATGTTTAAGTAATAAAATTGCTAGATGGACAATTATGCATAATTGTAATTAATTTAATTAATGAAAATTTGTTATATCCATTTTAGTGATGTAGTGGATGTTTAAGTAATGTAGTTTGATATAATTAATCGTAGATGGACCGAAGGTGGATGTATGACACTTGACCGTCGTGGTGCGAGTTCTTTAATGGTGTGACTTGTTTTCAATGCGTCATGCAAGACACAAGTCAAGAAACCTCGGCGGACTATATGTGTTGTCCATGCGTTGATTGCAAAATGAGAAGATGTTTTGTAACATAGAGTCGATACGCGCACACTTGCTTCAAGGGGTTTCAAGGTCGGCTATACCGTTGGATCGAGCACGGTGAAGATGATATTATACATGAAGGGCAAAACATTGATGAAGATGATATTGTTCATGAAGGGCAACACATTGATGGAGATGACGGAGACAACGATATGACGGCGGTGGAAGATGCGTTCGTTGATACCCACGAAGATGATCTAGATCAAATGTCATGTGATGGGGAGGGGACTTCACGAGTGAAAGGGAGTTTCAAAAGTTCCAACGTATGGTAGAAGACTCTACAACGCCATTGTACCCGGCCGCAAGGAGGAGCACAGAAAGTCGCATACCGTGCTTTCACCATCGCAGCTTGAAGGCAAGCAATGGTTGGTCCGATAAGAGCTTTACCGAGTAAGTTATGTCTCTTGGGGACTTGCTTCCAGAGGGTAACGTGTTGCCTTCAACTACGCACTGTGCCAAGCAGTTGTCCGCCTGCTGGGACCGGAAGTACAAAGAATACACGATGTCCAAACGATTGCATATTGTATCGCGAATGAGTTTGCGCACATGGATGCTCGTGTTGTTTGCAAAGCAAAGCGGTATAAGGGCAACGACGACGATATCGAGAACGAAGATGTCGGGTGAGGCGAAGAAGAAGAGGTGTCCCCGTAAGGTGGTGTGGTATTTCCTATAATCCCCGCCAAGCGATTGTTTGCAACAAAAGGCATGCCCAATTGTTACGATGGCACGCCAAGAGCGTGAAGAAGGATGGAATGCTCGGACACCTGCCGATTCTCGTGCAATGGAGGAACATCGATGTAAAATATAAGAAGCGCTTTGCATATGATGTGAGGAATATAAGGTTCGGGTTGAGTATGATGGGATGAATCCTTTTGGCAACATGAGTAGTCATCACAAAGACTTGGCGGTGACTTTATGCATCTACAACCTTCCTCCTTGGCTTTGCATGAAGCGAAAGTACATTATGATGCCACTATTGATCCAAGGGCCTGTGCAACCCGCAATGATATCGATGTGTACCTCAAACCATTGGTTGAAGATCTTCTAATATTGTGGACCGATGGTGTACAGGTATGGGATGAGTATAAAAGAGAAAACTTTATCCTACGGGCATTATTGTTTGTAACCATTAATGATTATCCTCGCTCTTGGCAACTTTGTCGGGCCGCACGACAAAAGGCTTCAACGGATGCGCCCAAAGGCTCGGATGATACAAATAGCTTAGCCGGTGGTCAAGAACAAATTAAAAATGGCTTACATGCGGCATCGTAGGTTCCTCCGTAAGGATCACCCATACCGCAATAATAAGAGAGCTTTTGACGGGACAAAGGAGACGCATTAGCTCAAGAATCGATCGGGAAACAGATATTTGCCGCTGTAAAGGACCTTACAATTATTCACGGAAGGGAGCCAAGAAGACATCTATTCCGACTTCCCGGATAAGGCTCCTTTGTGGAAAAAGAAATCAATATTTTGGATCCTACCTTATTGGCAAAGACTGAAGTTCGACACGCAATCGACGCTATGCACATAGAGAAGAACGTGTGATAGCTTGCTTGGTATCTTCATCGACATACCGCAAAACGAAAGATACACTTCAAGCAAGGATGGACCTCAAGATATGAAATCGAGGAAGGAGCCGTGATCATGAAGAAATGGATACAGCAAAAAGTACCTTCCCGCACTGCTACACTTTGAGCAAGAAAGAGAAAATTAGCGCTTAGAATGCTTGCACGGAATCAAAGTTCCGCCTCGTTACTCGCTAACATAAAGAGACTAGTCTCAATGAAAGACTTAAAGTTAATTGGTATGAAGTCTCACGATTGCCACGTGATGATGACACAGATGCTTCCAATTGCAATTAGGGGTTCTCGCCAGAGAAAGTCCGAGACCCAATTATCAAGTTGTGTTCATTCTTCAACGCGATTTCACGTAAGGCCATCGATCCATTAATACTAGACAAGCTACAGAAGACGTGGTTCACACTGCATGCGTGCTTGAGATGTGTTTCTCTCCATCTTTTTTGATATTATGGTCCATCTCATTGTTCACATTGTGAAAGAGATACTAATTCTTGGTCCCGTATTTCTACATCGATGTACCCTTCGAGAGATTCATGGGGTTATAAAGAAATATGTTCAGAATCAAATCGACCGGAAGGCTGATTGCCGATGGTCGGGGAACCGAGGAGGTCATTGAGTTCTGCGTCGATTATATGGATCTCAAACCGATTGGTGTGCTCAGATCTCGGCATGAGGAAGGCTACAGGAAAGGGACACTAGGCGAGAAATCAAGACGTACTAGCAATCTAGCTGCATTTACACAAGCACATTTCGCAGCTTTTGGGACAATCGGTTGTGGTGGCCCCATATGTCGACATGCACAAGAACGTGCTATCCAAAACAAACCTGTGGAGGTCGAGGGTTGGCTCATGAGAGAGCACAGAGATAATTTCGACGATTGGTTGTGTAGACACATGATGCGTCGGAGACAGATCGCACTCGCTTGAAATTGTTGGCTCAGTGGACCGCCAACTACAATTCGGACATTCCAAGGATACGACATAAATGGTTTTACATTTTATACAAGAGCGCAAGATAAAAGAGCACCAATCAAAATAGCGGTATCCGTGATAGATGCCTATGACAAGAATGGAAATAGGCAAACCTACTACGGATTCATAGAAGAGATTTGGGAGCTTGACTATGGTCCTTGAAGGTCCCTCTTTTCGGTGCCAATGGGTCGACTTCCCTGGCGTGAATATCGACAAGTACGGCATCACTACCGTGGACCTCAAACTCGCTTGATACAGAGAAGAACCATTCGTATTTGCTAATTTCAGTGACACAAATCTTCTTTGTAATCGACCCGCTAACAAGGAGCGCCACGTGGTTATTCAAGGAAAAAGAAGGATTGTCGGAGTTGAGAATGTTGTCGACGAGGAAGAGTACAACCAATTCGATGAGCTTCCCTTTGGAGAGGACGTTGACCTAAGTACCATGGAAGACAAGGATTTGCTACATACATACGCCGCGATCATAACGAAGGTCGAGTCGTAGCTTAGTTGTAGTAATGAAATGTATGCTTTCTTTTGTATGAATGACATGTTTATTTTCTCATATGTAACAATTAATGTAATATATGCAATAATGGAAATTGAGGTTATGCTTTCTTTTGATCAAATTGAAAGTTTTATCGCATTTGGATTTTTGTGATTTTGATCGCACTTGAATTTGTTCGAATTTGACAAAGATTGGTGCAATCACCGTGCAATCCAACTAAGAAAAGTTTCCAAAAATTCTGAAACAAAATCATGGATGTACATCTCATCTTACCCCATGTACATATAAAATTTCATGATCAAATTCGTCCTATATTAATAGCAATAAAAAAGACAAATTTTAATGTAATATGGGCAAAGAGTCGATCATCACGGGTTGTACAATGGACCGGCAAGAGTATTCTGACTATCACCGCCGGTTGTACAATGGACCGGCAAGAGAGTATTCCACTATCACCGCCGGTTGTACAATGGACCGGCAAGATATATCATCGCCGCTGGTATGACCAACCGCAGTGATATTCCACCACTATAAATAGAAACGCCGCGCTTCCTCTCATTTACCTTAGCCCTAGCCCGCCCTTCCTCTCGCTTTTACAACATTGCCGCCTCGAAGTTCCTCGACGCCGCCGATCTCGGGCTGCCGTCGCCTCGAGCTCTCGACGCCGCCGCCGACCAAGTCATTGCCGCTTTCACCTCCCCACCGCCTCCCCCCGCCGTCGCCGACCTCCCCACTGCCTCCCCGCCGCTTTGGTATCGCTTCTTGCGATGTGCGAATGTGGTTGTGCAGATGTGAATGTGCAGATGTGAATGTGAATGTGAATGTGCATGTGATTGTGAATGTTTCAGATGTGCATGTGCAGATGCTAAGGGCCACTAATTCATTTGGCTTGGGGATCTAGCATGTGGGTATAGTGTTCAAGGAGGATTTGGGACCCAATAGACAATTTGTGACAACTAATGCTGTGATGATTCTAGGGTTATCAATGAGATAGAGATTTATTCTGTGATGATGATACAAATAAATGAGGCAATCGATTTTATTCTCTACTATTGCTCAATGATGATACAAATAAATGAGGCAATATTTATCTCGCTAGTTAGTGAATCATTCTCGTAATTCAAAGATCAAGTAGATCATTGTATCAATACTTTAACTTGTTCTTTGTTGTCAGATATGTGATATGCTATCCCGAGAATAGTTCCTTTCATAACTTTGATATCCCGGACTAATATGGAACTCAATTCTCACCGGCTTGGCATCATCGTCGTGAGGCAAAATTATTGCAATTTTGTTGTTCAAGAGCGTGTCATCCATAATTGAGTATTAGTCACCAATTTTTCTTAAACGGTGCTGAACTAATAGAGTCACTAATTTCAGATTGATATACCCTGTGATATATTGCTGAAATTTGGTGTTGGAGGGCTTCTTTGAAGCAACCCATCAAGTTATTCAACTGAGAGCAATCATCGAAAACCAAACATGAGTAGTATACTGCTCGTTAATTCATTTATTATCCATGCTGAATGTCCTCAGATATATGTGTTCATATCATGAATCTATGTGATTATAAGCTTATACCTGTTGAATTCATGATCATTTCATATGTTCGACATTGTGGATAAGTTGTGCTTAGTCATATCTCGGTTAAGTATATGTCTCATTATGCTCATATCGCCCTTATTTCAACAATCTTGTATTGCATGTATTGCATGACCACTTCTCTGTCTATATTTTGTTTAGGTCCTTAGTAGCACTTCTCTGCCTATATTTTGTTTAGTTCCTTAGTTCCTTAGTCTAATTAGTGTTCAATACCGATGATGTTAGTAGCACTTCTATGTCTATACCGTTGTCTATATTTTGTTTAGTTCCTTAGTCTATTAGTAGCACTTCTCTCATTCACTTTACTGTTGTCACTTTACTTCATTTCAAGATTCGCTTAGCAAATATTTAATGTATCGATCTGAATGTATGCTCAATCAATATAACTGCTAACAATGAGCTTGATTATCAATTTTTGTAATGTGTATGTTAAGGTGGTAAGGGTTCAAACTAAGGTAAGGTTGTCACAAATTAGTCTATTACTCGTCCCTTGTGGCGAGGAGGGCCTTTGGGCAACCCGACATCCGAGAACACTCAAAATAAACAAGTTGAGCTTTATGCTAGTTGCCTTGTGAATTCACATCTGCACATGTGCTGCTTTTGATCATTTTGCTCTGTGGTTATTTATATTGCAGCCAAAAGTAAACTTCAATTTGGTGCTTTGTATATCTTCTTGAAAGATGTATACATGTGTTGTAAATATTTGTTTCAGAAAGATGTATACATGTGTTGTAAATATTTGTTTCAGAAAGATGTATACATGTGTTGTAAATATTTGTTTTGTGCCACTAATTGTAATAGTAAGTAGTTGTAGTTCATTTAGTTAATAGTTGTGCCACTAATTGTAATAGTAAGCTTGTATGAAATTTCAAGATTCATTATATATCGATAGTTACAAAAAGAGAAAAGTCCGACAAGTTTATAGAGTTTAAACTTGCTAGAATTTTCTCTTGTTTGTAACTCTCGATATATAATGAATTTGATTCTACAATTTTATGTATGTATATTTTGTTGACCAAAAAAAATAAGCCCTGTTCAAGAATCATGGGTGTCACGAGGCGTCCGACCATGAGGAATGTTTGAAAATGACTTGGGACTTAGTTGTTTAACATCTTTCAGTTTGTCATAGGTTTCTTTCTTTCTTCATTGATCATGGAGTCTGTCCAACTTTTCCAATGAAAAATTTCATGTTCTATATCTTCATAGAATATGAAATTTTCATTGGAAAAGTTGGACACGCAGACTCCATGATCAATGAAGAAGAGGAGCGGGAGGAAACCTATAGACAGTGGTACGCGAAAGAAGACACCAACCAAGTCCCAAGTCCATTTCAAGCGAGCATATCTCCTCATGGCTTCCTTCTTGCAAATTTGATGCTCGTGACATCCATGCTTCTTGAACTTGCAGGGGCTTATTTTTTTTAAAATCATTTTAGTGTGGAATATATTCTTAAGAATATATGAATTTTTTCATATTATTTTTTCATTTCGAGATGTATATGTATCATGTGATTTTTTCTCATGTATAAGTATCATTTTAAAGTTACATGTGCATATTTTGGATTGTTAGGAATGGCCTCAATCGGGGACAAGTGCCGAGAGGAGTTCGCCCTCGAATGTAGACGGTAGGAGTGGGTAGCCCAAGTGGCTACTTGGACCTACAGGATATTGATATGGAGCAACCGACGCCACGACCATGGACCAAACCGACGCCTCGCTATGGGCCAAGTCGACGCCATCGCTATGGACCAAGGCGACGCGACTAACATGGGCGAGGTAAAGTATTAGTACGCTAGAATCCCAAAATATTGTAGGGTCATACGACTAATAACAAGATCCAATTGTAGGCTCAAACGTCGGGTGAACAAAGCCGTGGCAGGTCGTGGGTTCAACAAGATGCCGAAGGGCGTTCACAACATACTCCACTCTCTAAGTCGGGGAACCTGCTATACCCGAGTCGGCGTATATACCAGTCTGAGAAACTGTGGAGTACTTGTTAGGGATAACGTGCCCATCATCTATAGATCATGGACCGCCGCGAAGGTGATCGATGGGTTGTTCCCGATGACTGAAGGAATCGCTATGGGGCAAGCTAAAACAAGTATTCCATTTCCCCAAGGGTCGAGTTGGTTGCAAAGAACGCGCACTAGGTATCATGTGCACATGCCGAAGAATTGGAAGACTCAAATGAATAAGACCTATGTGAAGAAGAATGTCACGCCAAATTTTAACATGTTTCCAAAGATAAGAGAATTTTGAAAGGACTTTGTGGAGTATAGGAATTTCAAGAAGCCCGCATAAAGGAGTCGGAAGAACAAGGCAAACGCGATAAGAATATCCACCCTCACACACTAGGCATCGTGGCTACGTGAAGAAAATACTGCGTGGGATAGGCGCGAACAAGAGCTAACCTCAAGGGCGCATTTCGCGACGGCCGAAGTTCATCGCACGATCAAAGCATCGTTGCTTGGGAGGGGACTTCTATCTCGAAAGATGGCGCTTGAGCTTCAGGAGCGATAGAGCCCGGAGGTGTCCTGAAAATATCGATGCTCACGTGGAGTCTTCCAAGGGCTTTTCATCCCACGGAGGAGAATGATGAGTCGATCGCTGTTTCTCGGTAACAGAGAGCATCCCGGCGCACTCCGAGGAGTTGGTTTGGTGCCGTGGAAAGAAGGCTTCCTGATGACGACTTATGTACAAGCGCGAAAAGAATAGGAGAATATGAACCGCAAAGTCAAATACAAGATGTCAGGTCAAGAGCGTTAGAGGAAGAGAGAGCGGCCGATCAAGTTGTGGAGCAAGCAAGAAGAAAGCTCTCACCACGACCGCCACTCGATGACACCCTCGAACCTCACCACGGTGTTCTTAAGAGCAACAAGCGTCCGCAACGATTCCGGAGAGCATCGACTCCATTTTCCAAAGGATGACATCACGTAACCGACACTGCAAAAAGCATTTGTCCGCACATGGCATTACCATCAAGGTGGCTGGCGGGGCTTGGCCATGTGCCTCCTCGCAGTTCTCAGACCGCCGCCAATATCACCTGGATTCTCCAGGTCGGCGTAGACAGTAGTCCGACAATATCGCAAAATGGAGGTAGAGATTCTCGGCGAGGACTAAAAACAAACTTGGAGAAAACGTGCATGGCTTCCTCGCGTGGCGCAGAGCTTGATTATGTTCGCCTCGGACGATGAGGCCGATAACGACGACGATGATGATGAGCCGACTTCCACACGCAGACTGCCGCCACGGAAAAGTGCAACTCCTCCGCGGCACCAAGTAGGACAAGTCCAACTCTTCGCGGCACCATCCACAAAAGGATCAACTCCTCCGCCAAGACCAGCAGAAAAGTCCAAGTCCTCCGCCAAGCACCATCCGTAAAAAGTCCAACTCCTCCTCCCAAGACCACCAAGAAGGTCCAACTCCTCACCAAGACATAAGAAGAGTCGAACATCAAGACCATCTCGAAGTCCGCATCGTCTTGTACCAAATCTCGGTCATCTGTGAAGGCAACACACCTCGTAAGAAATTACCTACCGATATGATCAAGAAGAACGCAAAGAGCAAACGAAGGCCGAGGTAACATCTCACTTCCAAAAGGTGCCATCACCCGAGAAGACTAAAGTCGATGCTAATGCGCAGGAGTTTTTTTTGAGTATGGCAAAAGCCAAAGAGACAGTATGGCTTCAACCTTCGAAATGTCGGACTACGAGCGATATCCGTAAAGCAAAACTTGAAGATGGCTAGTGCCGAGGCGCCGATGTCGCAAGCTCAAAAGATGTCGCCAACAACGTCCGTAATTACGACCTAGGTCTAAGCCGGAAGTACATTAAGGGCAACCGATGGCTCCCCAAAAGATTTAGAGAACCTAACAACAAAATTGCGCGGCCCATCAAGATTACATGCAGCAGTGCAAGAGGGTATGTGGGCGATCCCGGTGAAATACAAAGATTCGGATTTTCACAATGGGGATGGCATGTTCGTTAGAGTTCTGAATTGTATATGTTGTACCCAGATGCTCGGACGCCATCGGGTCGACCGTGGACTTTGTAAGTCTCTAATTATATTATTGTATATTCTTGTACCGCTCAATCAGATGTCTAACTTCTTTTACATATGTAGAATGGAGATACGCTTATGTGCAAAAAATAAGGATGAAGCTTTAGGATTTCTCGATCCGGGGCTTGTTAACGAGAAACTCGTCCGTGATGACCCAAAGTTTGTTGAAGACTATTTATTTAGGACTTTCTTCAAGCCGAGAAAGAAAACCTCCGTGACTTGTACCCTATAACTTTCAATCGTATTACCCTACTTCTAATATTGTTTTACTATTTTTTGCGTGACACGGTGTGGGACTAATAGGTCGTGTTAACATATATGTCTAGTTATCACGGGTCCTCCTCGTCATCGAGTTAGAAGCTAGCGTGGTTTATGTCTTGGACTCGTTGAGAAAAGAACTTCGTGAGTATGAACATAATTTTTGGAAGATGATGAACAGTAAACTCGATCGCTATGCTATTGCTCTAGTAATATTTTATTCTATTGTATTTAAGGTTAATTACTATTTAAAATCATTCACAGCAAGATTCACACGGTATTGCAAGAAAGGTGGTCCGTGATCTTCCCTACAGACAACTTTCAAAGTAATAACAGACTTTCCATGCATGAGACAGACCGTGGAAATAGTTTATCGATACTACGTATGTACAAATTTACATGCAATTGTCACGAAGATCGGCGGCTATAACGAAGACATGGTATATAATTACACATTCATGCCTACTTTTCTTTCATTTAACATCTATCATCATTAATTAAATTTCTTTTTCTTCAATAACAATACCCAAGCCGAGAACCAATCGCCATCACGAAAGAAATTTTAGCAATTCAAGAGCATATCGCTGGATTCATTGATGAACAGGTCATCGATCCAAAGGGCGAGTTCCACGACGGAAGCTTCGATCTAAAGTGAACGAGATGTACTCACACTACATTTGTGAACAGACTATTAATTGTAAAAAACTAAATATTGTGATGCTTTAATATATTTTAATTATGATCTAACGACGCTTCATATACTATATATTTGAAGGCAACATATCATGTGCACACAGCCTTCCCGTACACATCGTGCACACCAACTAATAAAAGTCACGAAAACTACGAAAAAATTTGTAGATGTATTATAGATTACTTATTTATGTATAAAATAGAAATTAATTAATACATATGAGGACTTACAAAAACTCTTTTTGTAAGTCCTCATATGTATTGAATTTGAACCCGCAATTTTATACATAGGTAGAGTAATCTATGAAGTACATCTACAAATTTTTCGTATCTATTGTCACCGCCGTTCGTCATGATAAGCCGGCAGAGATATATATATCATCGCCGGATTCTAGGTTGAACCGCAGAGATAGTTGAGTATCATCGCCGGATGCTAGTGTAAACCGGCAGATAGTCTAATATCATCGCCGGTTGTATAATGAACCGCAAGGATATCTATTATCACCGCCGGTTCTCACCAGCAAAGGATAACCCCGAGTATCATCGCCGACCAATGATCGCGGCGCCCATAACCTAAAGAATGGCGTGACGAACCGCGGTGATGACCTATTCTCAGTAGTAGTGGGAGAATATGAGGAAAAGAATATGGCAAGGCAACCCTATTTGCTGCTTCTGTGACCAAGTTGAAACTTGTCAACATCTAATGTTTGGGTGTTAATACAACTAGGGCAATTTGAGGCCAAACAGTAGACCACAAAATATTGTGCAATATTACACTTGGATGAATGGTGTTTGGTCACAGGGCAGAGAAATCTTTACTGCAGGGCTATCTGCTGTTTGCTGGGCCATTTTTTTTTTTTTTGAATTGAAAGGACAGGAGCTCTACCATGTATTAAGGAGAGGAATGCATCAGTTACAAAAGGTACAAATCAAGCCGTTCGTGACCCAGATAGCAGGGAATCTAACGCTCAGGGAGAAAAAAAGGAGGAAGAAGGCGGATTACGAGAAAAGAGAGGCGAAAAGACACAACGGCGTTCCCTCAGGAGTATGAGGGAACAGAAGAAACAATAGAAAAGGCACTTCTGCGGTTGCGGACATCATCGACAACCATGACGGAAAGACAGTTGGTCATACACGAAGCACCATTGAAAATCCTGTTATTTCTTTCCTTCCATTAGTTCCATATGACATACAGGACAATTCCATTCACTTCCTTATGACGTTGCCTATCAATTGAGGATCTGAGAGAGTGCCACCATCCCTCGACGCCACGAAGGAGACCTAACGCTTGAGGCAGCGGATGACTGATCTGTAAGGAGTGAAACACCTGTCGCCAAACCTGTTGTGCAAAGGAGCAAAAGAGTAGTAGGTGTGTCGCCGTTTCAGCTTTGGTTGCACATAATGCACAAAACGCGCTATGTGTCCACCCCCTAGCTGCGAGTTTATCAGCTGTTAGAATCTTTTGCTGCAAAAACAACCATGCGAAAAACTTGCATCTTCCTTCCGCGTCTGCTTTCCAGATCCTGCTATAGTTTCCTAGTTGGACTCCGGGACAGACCCATTGAATTGAATCCTGTACGCCGATCTGGATGAGTAGTCCCCCTGTTTGCTACCATTTCCAAGAGATATTGTCCTGAACATCTGTTTGCAATTGTACGTGTCGGATTGCTCGCCATAAACGAACAAAATCATCGAGCTGCCCCTCAGTAGTAATTCGTCGTAGCGGCCTCAGCCAACTTTGACCGGATAACTCCTGCTGAACTGTTCGCCGTTTCCTTCTGGAAAGCTGGTAACAGGATGGCGCTAAATTCCTTGGAGAGATCCCATGGAGCCGGTTGGAATCCCAAAACATTGCCGTTTTGCTATCTCCCAAGGTTATCCACATACTGGCGTTGAACAGAGCTCGATCAATGGTGTCATATGGCACCGGTGTCTCTGCCCATGATCGGTCCCGGTTCTTCTAGCCATACCAGAGCCAACGAATGCGAATGGCCCGTCCAAACCTGTGAAAGTCTTTTACCCCAGTCCTCCGAGTTTCCTGGGCCTACACACTGTGTTCCAATTGCATTCTCTAGTTGCTGGACTCTTGTCAGTTCTCTTCCTATCCGCCGTCCCCTTTTACGTCCCTCTCATCGGTTTGTTCTGTAAGAGCCATTGTTATTTTCGTTCTGGTTGACATGGAAAATGGGCAACTTTTGACTTGTATGTGCTAGCTTATATATAGTTATATTCATGCGCTATCTGCTGGTATACGTGATATACCGTCATAACAGAACAGTGACCGGCGACTCGACGCAGGCCGGTTAATTGCACACCACGTGAGGTGCGCCGACAGGACGTGGGTGTAACTTCACTACTAGCGGCTCGTAGTAGCTTAGCTGCTAATGAAACCACCCCAGACACCGCACAGCACAGCACAGCACAGCACAGCACAGGACTAAGAGCATGTATAATGATATATATCAACCATCTGTAACAATATATCACGTAAGATTTTACGTGATGTAGAGGAGAGAGAAAACTATTATCTACTATTTAACAGATGGTCTTATAGAAAACTCTCTATTTTATGTCATTGCATAGACAGTCTGTTAATTAGATAAGAGATTATTACAGACAACTATCTAGACACTCGGGATTGTACAAAAAGGTACGTGTATTTTACAAGCTGAACCTGGACACTTATCAAAACTACTCACGGAGGGGCCTTGCGAGATTTGCCGAGTCACCTCCATCCAAGGCCCCTCTACTTTTCTGTTTCTTCGGCCGGGAACCACCTCCATCCAAGTCGGTTTCTGCCGAGTCACGGCGCATGCACAAGACCACGCGGTTAACCTTTAGCCTAACCCAAAAAAAAAAGGGTAGCGCACACGAAATTAACCGGAGCCTAACTCCTCCACGGCCGGCGCGACCTAAGCCAATCACCCACCACCACCACAGTCACCGCCATGGAGCGACAAACCGTGCGCGACCGGACGACGCCGGCCAGGAGCTTCACGCCGCTGGAGCTCGCGGCGGCCGAGCAGCTCATCCACCTCAGCGAGAGCAGCTGCTCCTCCGGCGCCGCGGCCTTCACCCCGCGGGGAGGGCCCGCCCCCTCGTTCGCCTCCGCCGCGTCGGCCCCCTCCTCCTCGCCGCGCTCCGTCAACGCGCCGGCCCCCGCACCGCCGCGTGACTTCGTCGACGCCCTCGCGGAGGAAGATCAGGACGACCAGGAGGTGGGCGGGAGGCCGCGGCGGAACAAGAGGTGCCGCCCGATCGCGGAGATCTACGCGGCGACGGGGCCGATCGGACAGCGCCGCAGGAAGGGCATGGCCGCCGGCGCATGGGAGGAGAAGAGGAAGTAGGGAGAGAGAGAGAGAGATAGAACGATGTGAAGGGACTTGCTTGTAATTATGGGTAATTAGCAGGGAGTAGCTTGGGATAGATAAGGTTGCTTGCGCTGCTAGCTGCAGCTGGTATAGGCTATGAGAGATTAACAGGAGATTTGGGTTAATCTAGCCATCTGGATCTTCTCTTTAGGGCAGGAATTAGGATCTGAATCAGTTGCAAATTATCTTCTGTATCGATCGATCTCCAATAAATTGAACAGTTTGTACAGTAAGACCGCTCGATCGATCGATCTATTTGCAGGTTTGTGGTGTAAAGATGATCAGATGGGATCACTCTAATCTGGAGGAAGCAGCATGGATTTTGCACCAATTTTGGCGATTCGTAGGTAAAGGGCGCGTTTCATCAGTTAACACCGATTAATCGATCTGTTCTGATCATGCCTTCAAACTGAAATAATCGAATCATAATTTACTCATCCTGCTTGGTTACTGTCGTCGTTACTGCATGCTAGCCAGCCTATACGTGATGGACTCAACTGATGCAGGAAATAGAATTAAACTTTTGAACGCAAGGCAAATTATTTCTGATTCATCATGTACGTACTACTCGTATGTGTTTTACTGTGCATTACTGTGCTCTTGTCCGGCGAACTCGATCGCTATGAACAAATCTGACGAATCTCTCGGAGGAATCCACGCCAAAATGGGTTCGGGATGCAGCTGGACGAGACACGCATGTCCAGACGACATGCATAGAGAGGAATTAATGGAGAAAATAAAGCTCATCAGGAACAGAATCTACCTAGGTACCTACGTAGCTTCAATGAACATTATCGTGCCAGATTAAGCCGAAAGCTAGCTAGCTTATTGACACGATCTTCTTTCCTTGCAAAACTGAAGGCGAATGGTGAGAGACAAACACTGCAGTTCCAGATGGATCTGGAACGAGAAGCAGCAGCCAGATTTGCGACCTCGTTCGGATAGAACCAAACTTGTACGTAAAACAAATTAAGCAAAAAAAAAACCAAAGCTTCCTCTTGAGCAACTGCTATACTATCTTGAAAAAAAACCGACCAGTCGACCGGGTTCATCATGTGTAATTAATTAACTCGAAAATGCATGGGCTTGTTCAGGCTAGACCGAAGCACGTTGTATTGGCGTCGTATTGTGGGCTGAAAAAATCTAATGCTGTACTAGCTCTAGCTATCTAGCTAGCTCCTTCTAGATTGTTCGCAATTCTTCTTGGTCTCTCCTGCGCCAACTTTAGGACGCGCGCGTGCATGCAGGTGTACGTACGTATACGGACGTCCGACAAAAATAACCGGTGGTAAATTGCCTTGCCTCGCTTGGTTAATTTACTTGTGCCGCTCGATCGCCACCACGCTAGAACCAACGTCAGCTCCCAGGCAACGTACGGTCCAGCTGCACGGTGCACTGTACCATTTGACCGGCCGGCCGTGCCGTCCCCTCCGGCCTGCGGCGCCCGTGCGTGTGTGCATGTCTGCCTCTGGACTGGCCGCGCCGTGCGTGCATGTGTGCGCACCCCGGCTGGCCGGCCCTATCTGCCGCCGAGCGCACGCACCGACGACTGACCTTGCGGCCATCCAGCAGCTAGCGCGCGCGCGCAGCACACTACACTACGGCCGTGTGCACGTGCCGCTTCGCCTCCAATTAAGTCCAAGCGTCCACGGCTCGATACACCCAACTCTAACCTGGAGAGGTGATTTCATGCTTTTCTTATTGACAGTTATATAATTATTAAAGCATAAATAAAAAGTAGACGGTGATTACTTACCCTTTTATTTGTTTTAAAATTTGTACAACTTGTATTGAGAAGAAAAGCATTAAAGCACTACTCTCCAACCCGGTTACACACAGTTACTCTTCGAATCTGCTCATCCTACTACTACTACTACACACAAACACGATCACGATTTCTGAGGCCTAGGAAAAAAACTAGTACAAAAATAGTAGAACTAATCGGAGATGTTTGATGCAGGACATCGATCCCTGCACTTCTCGCATGCAAAGAGCAAGGTTAACAATACCGTTTCAAACTCAGATTTTGACCACCTGGCGGTATCGAAAACCGTGAAGAACCGCTCGAAATTCGCTTAAAACCGAACGGTTTACAAAGTCAAACGAATTTGAAATCTAGTCAAACCGGCAAGCAAATTTCGAACGCGGTTTTTGGCAAAAACCATTGAGAGTTGAAAAAATAGGAAAAATTGAAAAAACGGAAAAAAAATGCAAAAAAATATATTGTAGAATTTGTAAAAAGCCATTGAAGGCCCAAAAAATAGGGAAAATGTAAGAAATATATAAAAATATATGGAAAAACACAAACAAATTCTGGCATTGAATTTCCTAAATATGAAAAAAATTTCAACATGAACTTTGCTATATTTTAGACAATTGCAAGTTGTAAAATAGGCATTTAGTAATAATATGTCAACAAACAATATTTCATTTCAATATTACTCACATATCAGTTCAACAAGTGCAAAAATAGACATTCACATAATGGCATTCACATATCAACACTATTTACATTTCAACATCTTCCATTGCTACTAAATATATACTTCAACAAATATTGCTACTAAATATAATTGAACAAATATTGGTGTTAAATATATTTCAACAAATATTGCTACTTGACATACTTCAACAAATATTGCTACTTGACATACTTGAACAAATATTGTTACTAAAATATGTTGAAGTAAATATTGTTGCTTAACATACTTAACAAATATTGATACTAAATATAATTGAATAAATATTGTTACTTGACATACTTAAACAAATATTGCTACTAAAAATATTTCTATTTTTGATTTTCTAATTTCTACATTTTGAATGGATAAAAATGTCTCCAAACTTTTTTTTTTTTTAAAAAAAAGCACACCAGAAGTCATAAAGCCACTAATACTAATTTTATAAATTTTTTAAACTTTTGAATTTGAATTTAACTAATAAACCGAGCGGTTTTATTTTTCGCACTGGAGCCGTGCAGACGGCTTTCGTCGGTTTTTTTAAGCCCGGCAAACAGAGCGCCCTACGGTCCCTACCATTTCAGGCACATCCCCGGCAGCTGTGTGATCTAGTCTCTGCGCTGTCCTCAATACCCTATGAGCACCACATTTTTGCCCATCCATTCGTCACCAATGCAATGCTCCATGATTTTTTTATATATATATGATGATGCGTTTGTTACTACTCTGACTGGAATACGAGTCGCCGGTAAATATTTCTCGACGCACAGAGAAAATAGATTGATGCTAGATTGCTAGTGGTGAATATGGGTATCTATGTACGTATATCCGTCGCCGTATCTCCACGGTGATCAGTATCAAAGAGATTACTTGGTCACCAAGAGTGGCAGAGATTCGGTGTTCTGTTCATAAACGCCAGGCAGTAGAATATCATTGCTGCCATGACGTTGGTCTTACCCCTAAAGACGGTAGATCTATAACGAAATACCTTCATCACTCTCGTGAAGAAACAAGACAAAAGACAAGGACGAAAAATACAATATACCAGTCAGAAAGCTCGGACATGACGTAGAAGTCACGAATGAAAAAGCCGCGTTTGGCATGGTACAGAAATCCTCGAGTCCAGTATTTCAAGGTGGAGGGAAAGTAAGATACCCACCAGACACATTTGGAGTAGTAAAATTTTGATCAACGTAAAATTGCGGCAGATGAGGTAAAAAAAAGTTTGCATGATTTAAATATCCCTGCGAGGAGAAATTGGTGATTTCAGGGCTCCCAACCAATTCCTTGCTGCAAGTGGCAGCTCAACGCGCCAAATAGAGACCAACCTAAAAATCATCGTCATCCTCCTCAGCCATGTGTTTTGCCAATTCCTCCTCCTGCTGGAGCCTCTCGCGGCGCTTTTCAGCGCTCTCCTTTTCTTTGTGAGAATTCGGGGGGAACCTCATCGCCTTGACCGCTTCATTGTGCATGTTGAGGCAGAACGCAATCCTGGAATTGAATGCAATCTGCGGCTCATTTGTCGAGTAGACATCACCAGTTTCTTTCGACACCATCCAGCCATTGGCATGGTCTATGGTGGCATCAATTGCACCATCTCTTATGGCCTTAGCTACAATGCTCTCCGCATCAGCAACAGGGTTCTCAGAGTCTAGCCTTAGCTTCTTGGCAATATCAGTAAGGGAGATCCGCGAATATGAAATACTAATATTGCGCAGTCCAGTTCGAATGACATTGTGGCGCAGCCTCACAATCAAATTGCGAGTCCTGTCTGCACTGAAAGTGCTTGCAAATTTGTCCGCAACAGCTCTAAACAATTCGAGATCCCCAATCCTGACAGCCTAGAGACCACAAATATAAAGATTAAGATTGGAGGTTTTCACTGATAAGAAGTTAGTAACACGATATTTCAAGAAAGGCTGGTTACTTACATTTGTAAGCTCAAAATATGGTGTCAGCGCTTTCTTCATGCCTTTCTGCATGAAAACAGTCCTCTCAGGAATCTCCCCAAGTAGTAGTCTTACTATGATAGCCCATTTATTGCACTGAATCCGAAAACCACGAGCTGTCGTCGGTGCCTTTCGAGCAGCTTGCAAGAGGCTTTCTTTAGCATCAGTGTACTCCAACTGAATTGTCCTGATTTTCCCCAAGTAGAACAGGTACCGGCAGAACTGCAACAAATGCATCTACTTAGAATTTGCCCTATAAAACCAGTTGAGTGCTGGAAAATATCATACTTCAATCACCACAAAGGAACCACTACAATGAAGGCATCTTAACAACAAATAATTAACAAAGAAAAATAGTTGATTCGGAAAATTTACTGTACTGCAAACGAAACATGATAAATTTATCTGCATCATAGTGAATGGAATAGGCAGATGAATTACTTGCTGATTGGAATGCGCTTCAAAACGTGGTGCCTTCGACCTAAGTTTTTCTGCCTGATCATACAAGTTATAGTGGAGGTAATTGCGAAGAAGCAGGTTGAGCAGAGTTTCCTGCAATAAAGAAAGCAAATACATTTCCATACATTAGCAGAATTTCACATCATAACAGCCATATCTGTGAGGATCACTAAATCAAAACTACCTGACCAAGCTCATCATGGTGTAAAGTTGCCATTCTGTGTAATGCAAGCAGATTCCTGTACAAAGAAGCAAATATAGGAGAGGGTTAAAACAAAACAGGGTAAATGGAAACCAAGGAGATAACGGGAAAATATTAAGGTTGGTTTGACACTAAATATTATGTGTAAAAGTTTACATACCCACGGATTTCAGCAAGGCTATTGGTAAGTTCGTGCACATACGAATAATAAAAGTACAGTCTAGAAGCCAAAACATCAACAGTTCTGCGGTTCAAGTTCTTCAGACGAGCAATGCTTGCAGTTGCACACGCCTTAGCCTAGACAAAAGCGGAGAACTTCAAACTGATATGTTTCATAAAGAATACAAAACAAATCGCCAGTCCTAGACGTACCTCATCGTATTTCTTCTGATCAATGAGGAAAATCAGGACAAGCAAGTAGCAAAATATTTCAATCTCAGGGAGGCCATGCTTGATTGAAATCTGAGTTGTTGGAGCCGCTGCGTCAACATCCATTTCAGTATCATCTTCCTGAAAAGTATCATATAAACATCAGGATTCAGGAGCCTTGAACATCATAAATAACTCTTTAACATCAAATTCCTTGTTCTATAACTGTATATACCCAAAAGAAAAGGGAATCACTAGGCCGGTAGGCCTAAACCCTCAACTATGAAGTAGGCAGTAGAAATCTACATATTTCCAAATGTATCCTAAACATACTGTCAGCACCCACAAACAGAAAGAGAAGGAATAAGGTTAACAACAGTAAAACACATGATACAAGAAAACATAACGCTTTTGAAAGTTGAAGCACAAGATGGAAGAATCCAATTAATCACTACTCGGTACTCACTAAGGTGCTTACCAGAGGCAAATCAAGAAATTAGCAGTACCATATGATTAACTTATTCTGAATAAAATTAACAGCACGAAAAAGTCACGTATGCATTATGTAACCAAATAGATGTAGAACAGTCAAATTATGCGGTGATAAAGCAAATATGCATGGTCAGCATCATCAGTAACAGTGTTTGAAATTCCAGTTTCACCAAAATCTCCCTTACTATTCATCAATTTGAATTCAAAACTTTAAAGATAAAAGTTTCTGGGCCGTGATTTGCTCTCATACCCACCGCAACAATCGATTACAGCCAGAATTACACTTACACACATCATGCAAGCATGTCCACTTGAAAATTTTGTATTGCAACAACTATATCTAGCAGTAATAGGAGCATCATGGACGCAGCGGCAGTTGCGGCCTAGTCGTGACTAAACTCTAGTTGCTCTCGTCTGCGGTGATACCAGTAACAGTAGCAGCAGAAAGAATTTACCTTGGGGAGGAGGGAGGTGAGGCGGGCGTAGGCGTCGGAGGAGGCAGAGAGCGCGAAGGCGAGGAAGGCGCAGACGTCGCGGGCGGCGAGGCGGCGGCGGAGGGCGACGGTGAGGCGGACAGCGCGGGAGATCCTGCGGACCTCCTTGGACAGGGACCCAGCCTCGATCACCGACGCGATCTCCTTCAGATCTGGGGCACGCGCAACACATCAAAGCACGAGCAGATCAGAACAAATCTGAGGAATTTTGCGGCGGGGGAAGGAGAAAGCTAGGGTTTTGGGAGGGGCGAAGGAGCTTACGGTGGAGGGTGGAGGGCGCCGGCACCGCGGCGGCGGGGGGAGGGGCCGGCTGGGGCTCGGAATCGTTCATCTGCACGTCTTCCGGCATCGCGGCGGCGGCGGCGGCGGCGAGGGGGTGGAGAGAGAGAGACTTGGGGCCCTTGCTGGAGCCCTGCCTTTGCCTTCTGCCTCAAGAAGGAGGTCGCTTCCCACTTGGGCTACCTTTCCTGTTTGTTGCACTAATAAGACTACCCCTTCTCTCAGTAGGAATTTGCGGGACCCACGTGTAAGTGACACATTCTCAAACGCATCTCCGAACAACTGATAAATCCTCGGTAATTCCATCCTAGGAAGGCACGGCAGGTTCTGCGACAGGGTTAACAAAAATCGGTATAGAAAAAATCGAACGAAATTTGAAAATCAGAAATATCGACTTAAAAATTCGGTCAAAAATCGTAGAGTTTTAAAATTACTTTTTTAAAAAAGTCAAAAATCAATGGTTTACGTAGAAAATCGGCCGATTTTTATGAAAATCGGCGAATTAGTTGAATTTTTTGTGATCGATTTTTTTAGCGATTTTCACCGATTTTCGATCGGTTTACATCGGACAATTTTTTTTCAAAATTTTGAATTATTTTAATTAAAACGGTTTATCGAGCGGTTTTAGAAATCAAACCGCACCGATACAACCGAAAATCGAGCGATTTTTGTCGTTTTTATAAACACTATCACTTCTACCGTCTTGCCCGAGGCAAGTGCAGATTATGGTTTCAAGCCCCTGTCACGGTATAAAAGCGTGATAAGTAATGTGTGTTATATGCAAACGTTTACATAATCAAGAAAATAGCTATCTTTACGATCAAGTTGGTGCGAACACTAGATTTTTTTTCTTTTAAAACAAAAGGCAAGACTTTCGCACTCGCATTACACTCGCCTGTCGCTGTCCGAGAACTGAGAAGGCCTTTCCCGCACGGAAAAATATCCTGTGCAATCACTGAAAAGCAATATCAAGTGAACTAAAAAGTTTCAAAAATTCTGAAAAAAATCATGGATGTACATCTCAACTTACCCACCTACATATAAAATTTCATGATCAAATTCATCTATATACTAGCAGCTACAAAAGACAAATTTCGCATGAACAGTGATTTTCTACTGTTCATCACTATTCATTTTGCTCCTTGTTTTTTTGTAACTGCTAGTATAGGATGAATTTGATCATGAAATTTTATATGTAGGTGGGGTAAGTTGAGATGTACATCCATGATTTTTTTCAGAATTTTTTGAAACTTTTTTTAGTTCAGTTGCACGGTGGTTTCACGGAGGGGGGTTGCACCGGATATGTTGCCTTCCCGCACAGCCCTTGAATCCAAATCGACATTTATCTGTAGTTAGGTGCTATCGTGTCACTGCCGTAGTATGTACTATGTTGATTTCATATGATACGAAGAAAAGCACAGTGCCACACGACCCTAACTTTTTTTTTTTGTAAACAGTGGGGATTTCTGGAAGGTAAAGGGGTTGTTTTGAAGAACTCTAGATCTTAACTTTACCTGAGATCTGAAACTTGTAGGCTAAAATAAAGTGAATTAAATTTATATTTTTATCTAAAATGTAAACAAGATGATCCATCTAAACACTTTTAGGCCCCGTTTGGCAACTTGAAACCGGACTGTTTCTTCTAGAATCTGAAATAAATCCAACCAAACGGAATAGGATTCGGAACGTTTCAAAGCGAATCGTTTTTGATTTTTACACACCGTGGTCGAATCGGCTAGCAACCCGTTCCTCCGGATTCTGATTCTACCTGAAACGTTTCTACCAAGAATCCGAAACCGTTTTCATTTCTACTAGAATTTGGAACCGTACCAAACGGGGTCTTAATGTACTCACAGTTCTACGGATCTGG
Organism: Guadua angustifolia; assembly: GCA_036346375.1. Classification (NCBI taxonomy): domain Eukaryota; kingdom Viridiplantae; phylum Streptophyta; class Magnoliopsida; order Poales; family Poaceae; genus Guadua; species Guadua angustifolia. Next base: position 41,233,043 of record CM070514.1, read on the forward strand.
TGAAGTTAGAAATACTCAGCTCCACCCGATCCACCCTTACATGATGCCGCTGTTGTAGTATTTACTCTGTTGATTTGATCTTGTTCGTCGTGCTTTGATCAAATGACCAGCATACGAATAAAGGCACCATACTTAAACCTAACTTTTTTTTCTTTTTATGGGGATTTCGGAAGAAATAAAAATGTGGTCGAGATAGGAGCGACAAACATTGGCAAAACCCATTCTATAGTATATAGTATTAAGGAAGTCTTTTTTATACTCCCAGGAGTACATACTCACATCTATAATATGCTACTTAAATGAATGTTTTATACTCTTTGATCATTTTCAGTATATCTAACAATAATTCTAAGATACTTCAATACGACATGGTTGAAAAAATTTCATCAGAGTTCTTTATTTTTTTTTGCTACATACCCTTTTCCATATGTAAAAGGAATATATAAACAAATTATGCTATAAAAGGTGGACTTTAATGAAAATTTTCATATAACTCACTTTGGAGTATCTTATAATCAGTATTAAAGTATACTCAAAAGGATAAAGAGGTATAACAACATTATTTAAATGGTATACTAGAGGTGGGAGTCACACCCAGGAGTATGCAAACATTTTCCATAGTACTAATTACCCATAAAGGAAAAAAAGATATATGTCACTTCTCATATTAGTACTCTATAATTTATCGCTCATTTTATTATAATTATTTTTTTCCACGGGTTCATCTATCTCTCTAGCATTTGCCACTTTTAGGTTTGAATTGACCACTTTGCCTATTCCTTAACTATCTTGCCCATCCCTTTTCATCCTCCCCCCAACTCCTCTTCTACCTCTATCTTGATCCTTCCAGCTCCAATTGTCTTCCCTTCCGCTTCTCCACCCGCATCGGCTATCCCCACACCTCCTCCTTCAACGCCATCATGGTCCCTCCCCATCTGCTTCATGTGTCGGCGCCGCCCCCATCCTCCTCTAGCATTGGTGCACCCCCTCCTCCTCTAGCACAGCTATGCTTCCTCTACCGTCGGCACAGTCCATGGGATGGTAGCGTTACAACGGCGTGACGAGACACAACGATGCAACTTGTAGAGTTAGAAGGTCGACTCTCGAACCTTCCAAAACGTGAGATGGACCGTGCCTTGTCCTTGGGCTTCCAATGGGTTGAAAACGGGATCTCAAGACCCTTATCGCTGGCCGGCGCCGACCTAGCGTCGAGTAGTGTTAGAGTTTGGCATGCCACGAATTCCGAGCTTCAGAAATTCTGTGTCTGACCTTCTATTTGAGCAAATAATAATACGTATTTCAACATATTCCCTAAACATTACTATAAAGTTCGACATCTTGGAGAATCGTTAGGTTTAGTTGCCAAATGACACAATTAAGCACAGAATGTAGCATAAATGATGATAAATGGGGTGATAAAAGTATACAAAACGAGCACCAGCAATTCCCCCATACTCAGACTTTGCTCGTCCTCGAGGAAATCTTACCTCAAAGATAGGGATCAACGCTGAAATTTAAATTGATCAATGCCGACTTGTTTGATATCAAGCTATGCATAAATAAAATTTTCAAGTTAAGTCGGTTGAATCCCAATAAAACATTGTCAAGTATCCTACTGTTATAAATGGGAGACAGAAAACCTAGAGAATTTCAACCCTTCCGCAACAAGTCAAAACAATTTAGAGTATTTCTAAGTCCATTGCTGAACTAACCTCACAAACCGTTCTTTTCGTAGTGTTCACTAGAGTTTTTCATGCGTATAAAATTACTACCCAAAGTCAAGATTTACAACAACCCTTCTTCAATAAATAATATCTCTCATTCACTCGAAGTATCCCTACCAAAGCCAAAGGCTGTCCTACTTCTACAGATCAACATGAGGCTTATATGTGGAGTTTGGTAGGGTAAATGCTCATCCGACAACCTAGATACGGTAAAGTCAAATAAGAATTCGTGCTGAATTTTCAAAAATCTTGTCAAAAAGGCCATTAGAACAATGATGACAATCAAGGAGGAGGCAAGAAACAAATACAAACCTTTTTTTTAAAAAAAAGTTAGGAGCTATGGCATTTCATTAAAATATGACAACAACCGAGCTACAAATGCATACCCATACACACTCATGCCCTCGGCTCCGTGAGTGCCCGCGTCGAGCAGCCCTCGAACACGGGCAAGTCGTGTGCACTCGCCAACTGAGCAATGATCGGCCCTACAATCACAAACTCTAGAATGTGAATTTGTACAAGTAGAAAAGTGTGATCGCAGGGCATAGATTAAGTCCCTATTATTGGATTACACATGAGGGAAGACAGAGTTTCGGCCATGCAAGGGCACTACTAGGGGTGCTAGGTATGCCCCGACTTTGGGTGTTGGGTGTTGGGCTTGAAGAATGGAGTAAGATTGGACTTTGGACGATTAGACCATGCAAGAAAGATTGGGAAAGGGAATGAGCGGAATAGGTTGAAACTGACTTAGAGGTTGAAATACGTATTTTTAAGCTTACTTATTAGTATATACATATAATATGCTTACTATATAATAATTTTTTTCAAAAAAATTGAGTATACATTTGTATACCATGTCCCCACGCTGGATCTGCCCATGGCTCCATGCCGTCGCCGGCGACCACCAGCCGGACCATCCTCTCGTCTTATTTCTAGGTTGGAAAATATCTCTTACACTTGGGACCCAGACTCAGAGGAAGATGAGAGGGAAGGAGGATATTTTGTCCTTTTCGCGTGTCACAACCTCATGGCCTGTTTGGTTGGAGGGAACTGACGGAAGAGAATGGGAATTGAGAGAGATGGGTTATAAAATCCTTTGATTGGTTGGTGGGAATTGGAGAAGGGAATGGGAGTTTACAACTTAAATGTAGGGAATTCAATTCCTTGCCTTCCCCCTGGGAATTGAAGTCTCGTTTAATTCCCTTGCCCATTCCCTTTTCCCAACGATGCCAAACAGGCCATCAGTGGCGTTAATGGCCTGTTTGGTTGGAGAGAATTGACGGAAGGGAATGGGAATTGAGAGTGATGGGTTATAAAATCCTTTGATTGGTTGGTGGGAATTGGAGAAGGGAATGGGAGTTTACAACTTAAACATAGGGAATTCAATTCCCTGCCTCCCCCCTGGGAATTGAAGTCTCGCTTAATTTTCTTGTCCATTCTCATTTCTTAACGATGCCAAACAGGCCATAAAAGAATTTTCTAGAAAAGAACGGAAGGAGTAGCGGTACAATCCCCAAAAAAAGTCTTAACCAAGCCTGAAGAGATCAGACCGGTGCAGGGGGATATGAAAATATTGATAGCTGGCCATCTAGCCAATAAGTTCGGCATGCTAAATCGGTACTCTAACCGTTGTTTTACGGTCTCTGGCATAAACTTTGGCCTTACTCTTCTTTTATAAATGTACATTACGATGTAATAATAATATTAAAAAGTATTTTTTAATAACAAATCTAAGGATATAATGTTTATATAGTCAATCCCGATAGTTTTAAACCTATTGATGTTCAAACTTTCCAAATCTTTTGGTGGTCAAAATGTTTGGCAGCACAACTTCTAGGACGCTTAGTAAAAAAAAAAGTAAGAACAAACGAATTGAGTACCATGTTAACTGCTCCATCTGTAGGTTCAATCAAACTTTCAACAGGCTCGTTGTACATTAGGATGATGATAACCATGGAAGGCTGAGAAACTCACTAGTAATCATCGAGAGGAAAGAATAGCCACACCACTCAGTAATGTTTAGATTGTATTATAACAGCATCTCCAAGAGTACCCTAAATCCATTCCCAAAACCTGATTTAGGGTTTGATTGAAAAAAAACATGCTCCAACAGTTCCTCATTCTTCCTCCCCAAATTTCCGCACGCCCTAAACACGAACCCGGCGGCCTCATTTATCAGCGTCGCGACCGCGCTCCCAATCGGACCGAGGTGCGGCTCCTCCTCCAAATCCTCCCAAATCCCACCGCCACCGCACGGATCGCACCAACCAATGGCGCCGCCTCGCCCTCGGCGCGCTCAGGCATCTCGCCTCCCGGTGGCCAAGATCCGGAGATGGTGATCCACGTCGACCAAGCGCAACATCACCCGCTCGACGAGTTCGGCTTCTCCCACCAGGCGCCCTTGAGCTCAATGTCTCCGCATCGCTTCGACCCACCGGCCTCCTCAAGCTTGACCTCTCCCAACTCGGCTTCTTCCTCTCCACCTTCGGCGCTGGGTCCACGTCCTCCGCCAACTCCGGGGACGATGTCACCGCGCCCTCCAGTCCAACCTCGTCAAGCTCGCCTTCTCCTTCGACCGCCTCAAGCCGCCTCCACCCTCCGGCGTCCGAGGTCGCTCCTCCTCCTTCAACATCACCTTCCGTGTCTCACCCGGCAAGACACGCCTTCGTCTTCGCCAATTGCCTCAGAGGCTCAAGGTCTCCATGGACGTCCGATCCGCCATGTACAACGTCGACCCGTGCGCCTACCTCTCCGTGGGGGCCTCATGCCCTCCATCTACTTCTCTCTTCTTCCTCGCCTCTGTTGCACTCGCCGCCTCTGGATCACCATCTGCTGCTGCAAGCGCCGCCGCCTTCGGATCCACTACTTCATGCTCGCTGTGCTGTGCTCAAGGCGCTCAACCTTCTCGCCGAGACCGAGGACAAATCCTACATCAAGCGCACCAAGCACCGCTCAAGCTGTCACAGAACCTGATATGTAGACTATGAAGATTTGGCACACAGTTTAACCATAGTGGAGAGTCTTTATCCAAAGACAGAAAGAAGTTGCCGTTGCATTTAAAGATTTTTTTTGGGAAAAAGAAGGGAGCTGTTGGAGGATGAGTTTTTTTTTTAGGAAAAAGATTTTTGGGAAGGTCCCAATCTAAAGGTATTGGGAGTTAGAATATTGGACACTGTTGGAGATGCTCTAAGAACACTAGACGGCGTTACCTAGTGGGAATGGAACATTAGACAGGACTAAATTGATTAAGTAATGTTTAGAATGTATTACAAGAACATGAGGTTGAAATATTCGACCTCATGTTCTTCATTAATCTTTACTCTTTAGGAAGTTCTTTGATGCTCTCAAGAGTCGAGACAAAAGCAAAGCAAATTGAGGGTCTTATTTTAAAAAAAAAAAAAAAGGCTAGAGCTATACCATTCACTTTAGAAGAATAGAATATAACATCATCCCTCAAAGGGAAAATAACATAAACACGGACCCAAAAGGGAAGGCATTGAAACAACCATGAATTATATTAACCTAATAACGTTATTAACAGGAATTGATAGTCATTAAATAAGATTAAGCAATGATGATTAACTGCATATATTAATAATCACAACTGTGTGCATCGGATTGAATTTACAAATTTAAATACAAATTACAAGAATGATTAATTACAACGCAGAAAAATAAAAATTTTGCGAGTTTCTAAAATCTTCTACGCACCAATTTCCTCAATAGCCTGTACATTAATAAAAATTGCATTTGTTAGTTAAGCAGTGAATTAATATAGTAGAAAGGAATTAAATAAAATAAATAAAGTTAGAATTGCTATCAGTCTTGTATGAAATGGTATCACTCATTGAGATACCAAATTAGTTCAAGGCCAAATCAGCACCTCTTGCGATTTAAAAATATCCTCTACCTTGACTCAGCCTGGCTGTCGCTCAGCTTGGTCGGCCTCCTGAGCTCACTCTACTGCCTTCTAATTCCTCTCTCCCTAACCCTAGGGTTTGGTACTCCCCTGGGTTCACTGTGATTTCTATTGATTTTGAATTTTTAAATCGCAAGAGGTACCGATTTGACCCCAAATGAATCTAATACCTCAGTGAGCGATACCAATTCATACAGGACTACGGCAATTCTAACTTTATTTATTTTATTTAATTCTTTTCTACTATATTAATCCACTGCCTTAACTAATAAATGCAATTTTTATTAACGTGCAGGCTATCGAGGAAATTGGTGCGAGAAGATTTTAAAAACTTGTAAAATTTTTATTTTTTTGCATTGTAATTAATCATTCTTGTAATTTGTATTTAAATTTGTAAATTAAAATTTTAAGTAATGTAATTCAATCCGATGCACACAGTTAACTGTGATTATTAATACATGCAGTTAATCATCGTTGCTTAATATTATTTAATGACTGTCAATTCTTGTTAATAACGTTATTAGGTGAAGGAGTCCCAAAGCAAACTGAATGTATGCCGCTCTAGGAAAAGAACCCCCTAACGCGCGTAGCTCATAGCAGCGGGGTTGGTTCTTAAGGAGTCCTCAATTTGATGTTTTCATGCCGGCTAGTTGCTGGCACAAATGAATGCACCCTGGATGCCCTCACCCATATTGTTTGCCTGGTAGGCTGGTACTAACTAGCAGGGGATATATAGGCCTGTGATGCTAAACTTGCCTTCTCAGACAAAACTTGGGTGCTCCCGAACCAGTATTTCGAGTCTCCTTTGGTTAAAGGGGCGAAGGAATGAATAAAGCGATGTTGCTCAGACCCACAGGGCAGTACACTTACTATGAGCTCCTTCCCTTCAGTTGTATGTCGTTCGTTACTAAAGAGGTAGTGTCCAAGAGTAACACTCGCTTCTTTTTACCCGTTTCCTTTAAACATGCAACCCTGAATGAATGAGAGATTGTAGCACTGCTGTTTCGAGCGTATGGTGCCAAGACCTAATGCTGTTTTGAGCTTATGGTGCCATGATCTAAAGAACAACATCCACAGTCAGATTTAGTTTGTTTTACCTTTTGCTTTTGTTCCCTTTATCTTTACCTTTTATTTATTACCAGTCCTATATCTTATTCTATCATCTCATGTTGTCACCTCTTTTTTTCCTAGGTTCTCACTTTAAGGATCTTCTCTTTGCTTCTTCAGGGAGGCAGAGACCCTTCTTATCTTAAACAAAATGAGGGCGGCATTACCATATTTACTTGCATACCATAGCCTTCAATTCTTCAACCAGCATCCAGAGCTCTTGCCACCATGGCAGGACTTAGCACTGGAGCAGGAGCTCCAGGAGCAGGAGCTTCTGTTGTGAAGGTGTACCATGACAAATCCATGATCCTACCTGATGTGTCGAGAGTACTTGCGTGCCTGTATGAGAAAGATGTCAAGTTTGAGCGTGTCAAAGACTCATATAAGGACATACTCAGACTCCAGGTACTTGCTGTCTCGGGCCTTTTGCAACACCCATATTGTAGAAGCAGCAGTTTCTTTCGTTTATGCAAATTGATCTCATTTCAAGTTTCTGTTTTCTTCCTCCACCTTCAGGCATCGAGGAGTGTTCCAGTTCCGTTCTACGATGGACCTACATTTCTACAAGGTAAACCTGCTTGTTATATAATCCAGCCATCCTGAGTTGGTGCGATGCATTCCATGATTCTTTAGGCTTGTGTGCCTACAACGAAATAACAGTTTAAGTTACACATTCTAGAATGACATATGGTAGTCTTGATCCATTACCATTACAACATGCACACCTTATTAGTAAGAAAGGTTGCTCTGATAACATCCACCCAAACCCAATGAGAGAGTTCCGGTTACATCTTGTGCATCTGACCTGCAAAACAATTGCCACAGGAAATTATTAAATCTGCTGCAAAATAAAATCAATGCAGTAATCCATAACCATGTGATCTCTGAAGATTTAGAGATGATGTTATAAATATCTTATAAATGCAGTTCCTGCTTATATGGAAGTTAGAAATAAAGAAAGAAACTCTGCAGTTCCTGCTTATATATTTATTGACCACATAATGTCCCCTTTCATTTCAATGTGCTAGTTCAAGTGATAATTAGTCAGGAATTCCTTCTCATCAAAAGTTAGTGCAAACCAGTTTGTTCCAAGTCATGCATGCACAGTAAGCACCAACTTGATCCATGATGGAAATGAAAATATGCACTGTTAGCATGTCTTACAAACATGGTTTGGAAATGGAAAGCTTCATGGAGCGCTTCATTAAAAACACTGAGAAAATGCAAACAGTATATCTGACATGAAAATAAGTATTTCATGGTCGTGACCAAGGTTCCAAATTTCATTTTTGGTTTACATTTCGCTCCCCTCCGAAATCCAAAATTTCGGCGAAATTTCATTATTTCGGATTAAATTTAGTCGAAATTCAAAAAGCAAAATTCAAATCTAGAATTTTTCGGACCAAAAATTTCCGAATTTTCGGCCAAAAATCCAAAATTTCGCCCGAATTGCCAAAATCTTGGCAAATTTCAACTAACGAAAAATGGTTCAAATGATGTCGAAAATTTTTGTGGAGGTTCTGACACATCAATGATGTTCTCATAAAAAATTCAAATGATTATCAAGTCTGAGGAATTTTTTAAAATTCGAACATTGCTACTATCCTGATAAAACGCTGCCCAACAAGTTTGAACCGAATGAAAAATGATACAAACCACATTAGAAAATTTTAATTTTTTTTTGCATGGTTCTGATGCATTACTAATGTTTCCAACAAACCAAGTTAGAAAATTTTAAAATTTTTGGCATGGTTCTGGTGCATTACTAATGTTTCCATAAAATTTTCAAATTATGATCAAGCTTTATGAATTTTTAAAAATTCAGACAATGCTATTGTCCTGTTAAAAGCCTTACCAACAAATTTGAACAAAATGAAAAATAGTTCGAACCACATTAGAAAATTTTAAATTTTTTGTGGATGGTCCTGATGTATCATTAATATTTCTATAAAATTTTAGATGATAATCATGCTTAAAGAATTTTTAAAATTCTAATAGTGTTGCGTCTTTATAAAAGCTTGATGATCAATACATAGATTTCTTTAGCAATCAAAAAAGTTTTAAAATTTTTGAAAATTTTACAAAAGGGTGATAAGGAAATGATTAAGTTCACATAAAATTTTTGAATCATTATCACACTCTAGTAATTTATAAAAGTCTTACAAGGCACAATACCATTTATGTTCTTTCTCTTTTGATTTTTAAAATATAACAAATGAAGTTCAATACTTACATAGATTTGATTGACCAAAAAAAAAGTTGAAATTTTTTGAAAATTTTATAGAATGATACTGAGGCAATTCTTAAGCTCTCATAAAAATTTTGGATCATGATCACACTCGGAAAAATTTATAAAATTTTGACAAGTTTACTGTCCTAATTATGTTCATTCTGTTTTTGATTTTTTAAAGATAATAAATGAAGTTCAATTATTTTGAAATTTTTTTGCATGATCCTACACTACTAATGATAGTACCATAAATTTTTTAGATCATTATCAATCTTGTACAATTTTATAAAAAAACGATAGTGTTTCTGCCAAAAATTTAAAATGTCTCAAAAAATCGGTTTTTCAACAAATTTTCATAGAAGGTGACTTTCTTAAGGGTTATTGGACCAAATCTGGCCATAAAAATTTTAAAACCGGTCAAAAATCACGAATTTCGGCCGATTTGGGCAAAATTTTGCCCCAAAAAAAAGAAGTTACTGTAGCAAATTCAATTTTTTATTCGGTGGTAATTTGGATTTCGTGGTGGCCTGAAATCCGAAATTTGTATCCCTGGTCGTGACACATGACAGCAAGATCTCGTGGTGCAAGAATATAACACTATTTCTTTCTATGTACTAATCATATGAATTAAACTACACCATCTCAGTTTTTGAAGTAAAGTTACGCACATGTTCCTTACTGTTCCCTAGGAACTAGAGTTGCATAACTAATATGTCTTCTAAATCTCAGAATCAAGAGCAATCTGCCGCTATATAGCAGAAACCTACAAACAGCGTGGGTATCCTTTCCTCCTGGGGAAGGATGTCCTCGAGAGGGCTACCATTGAACAATGGCTCCGGCATGAGGAGCATGCCTTCAATCCTCCAAGTCGGGCATTGTTCTGCCACCTGGCCTTTCCTTTGCATGATGAAGACAACGATGATATCAACAGAGAGAAGAGAAAGCTGGAAGAAGTCCTGGAAGTCTATGAGCAAAGGCTTGGCGAGAGTGAGTTCCTTGCTGGGAAAAAATTCACCCTTGCCGACCTTGTTCACCTACCAAACACCCACCACATTGTGACATCCGAAAAGTTTGCCTACCTGTATGATTCAAGGAAGAACGTGCAGAGGTGGTGGAACACAATCTCTGCTCGAGATTCTTGGCAGCAGGTCCTGAGGGATATGAAGAGTGTGGAGGAGCAGTACCAAATGGAGGAGCAGCAAGCCCCTGCAAAGGAGGAAACACCTTCCGTTGAGCCTTCAGATGTGCAAGAAAGAAAAGGGGAAGCTGAAAGGGGAGCCATTTCACTGCCGAAAGAAGGAATAGCTCGTGATGATCGTGGTGCCACTGAGACACAGAAAACACCATCCATCATTGTGCAAGAGCCGGGTCCACCGGTTCCAAGCCAACCACCAACAACTAGTACTCTTGATGAGTTGCCGAGAACAGAAGGTGTTGACGGTAAAGCGCCACTAAGCACACCAAAGCAAACCCCAACTGATGCTAGAAATTCTTTAGCACAAGTGCAAGAAGCTGTTCCAGGTGGTGATGATATCAGTGATGAACAGTCAGACAAGATCACCACGGATGAAACAGCACAACAGGGAATGACGCCAAGGCAGGCACCACCTTCTGACACTCCCCGTACTTCAGCATCAATACAAGAAGCAATTCTGGGTGCTCGTGGCCCCAGTGATGATATGTTGGGAAAGGCATCAGGCACTGATCAAATAGCCACTCCAGCTGCACCAACGCAAACACCAACCCAAGGAGGGGTCCCTGATGTTCATGATGCTGGAGCACCTGCTGCAGGGCCTTCACCAATGAAGTCACAGAAAAACATGAATGAAGCATCCATACAGCAGCTGTCAAGTGATCAATCTAGGGCTCAGCCAGCAGAAAACAAGAAAAATCAAGGTGATGATGCAACACTACTCACTGAAATTGACAAGACCAAAGAGGAAGATTTATTGGCAAATGACAAGCAAAAGAGCACTGGACAAGCTCAAGCAACTTCAACTGATGGACCATCCAAGCTGCAAATGCAATCTGACCAGAACAAACCTATATCATCTACAGATATTGTCAAGCAAGCCAATGAAACATCAAGGTATCGCAGCTCAGCACTGCCTAGAGAAATGTCACCTTCAGTCCCCGAGGAGAGCATGAGAGAGCAGCAACTGCAAGGTGATAGGTCCAGTATATCACCGCAAGACAATGTGAGGCAAGGTTCTGAAGCTGCACTGCCAGTGTCAGGAACTGAGCAGCCTAAGAAAAGTAACAACCTCACAAATGCCGATCAGAACAGTGGAAAAACTTCAGGAGAAGCTTTACGAAAGTCTGACGAGCGAACCTCCTCTGAGACCCCACAAGTGGAAAGAAACACAAGTAACAGCAAATCAGATGGCTCAAGCAATCCCACCCAGTTCGATGGTAATGAAGGTAATCTTCCTGAGGCACAGAGTCGTGGCTCATCAACCAACCCATAACACGCTTCCATCAGGTCATTCCTTGCAGCTTCTTTGTTGTAGTCATATCTACCTCCCAACTTTCACATGCTCATAAAATAAGGTCCATTATCTTGTCACCTTCGACCAACCATGCCAGCCAGTGTTGTCTACTCCACATGTTATATTGTTGTTCCTCTCCAATGGTGCATTTCTGTGCTGTTCTTTTGTTGAACAATGGCTTGTTTGTTAGTCTGATTTTGAATAATGTGAATGCATCATTGGGTTCTCCAGAAGAACCATACCCCTTTGTGAATTATCCATATGTGTTCAGTTTTCACCTCAGTTATCTGTATTGCTGGTATTCAAATTATTGTCTTCTTTAAAGTCCCGCTGTTCTGGAATCTCATAGACGTAGTGCATTAAGCCATTATCCCATTAGCAGTTAGGGTATCTTTGAAGCGGAAAAATTTGGATAGGCGTTGCCTGCAGGCCCTAATGAGTGACAACTGACAAGTTATACACAGATGCTCAGCCAGAGGTAGACAATTAAGGCAAACAAAAAGGTTGAAAGAAATGGATGCTGCAGTAGGACCTCCATCGCAGTTGCAAACCCGCATTTCTTATAATACCTACTGATCTGAATTTGGTTAATACTTCATAGTTAAGTGTATATTATCACCATAGTAAACTAACACAACAGGCATCAACTCAAAAGTACTTACCACGATTATATTGCAGCACCCAAGGCATGGGCGAATCTAATATTGGGGCTGGTTGGGGCGCCAACCCCACCTCCGACCGGTCGAACCCCCCTCCTCTCAATATCCCCAACGCTAGAAAGAAACAGAGACATGACGCCATAGTGGCAAATCGACAAGTTTAAGAACTGGGAACAAGATGTAAGAAGAAAACAATACTGTCAGGTAAGTGGGCCAACAAAATTAGTCATAGGCTCCCTTTCTCTCGTGTGCTTTCACCTCGTATAGTATTCGGCCTCCTTTACTGTAGCGCAACACCAGGAGTCGGAGAGATGAACGGTGTCATCTCGCAAGCGGCAGACCGACGCATGGGCGATCGTGGGTGGCAAGCGCCGCGACGGCGTGACCACGCGGCAAGTGGCCGATTGCGAGAACTTCGCCGCGACACGCGCCGGTGCCGGCGGTCATCGGAGACCCGAGTAGAGGGCATATCGCCGAGAGAGAATCATCCGGTCGAACGCCGTCGGCCGTGACGAGCGTGCATCATAAGAGAGGAATCGAGGCGATTGGCAAGGAGGAGCGCCGAGGAGCCTCTCGCCTCGGATTGATCGTCGGGCGAGGACGCTAGAACCGAGATTCGCCAGCGCCACTCATTGCTCGATATAAAAAAATTGCCCCAAATCCCAATGCAATGCTTTATCTTTGAATGCCCTCTTCGATAAGCGATGTCTGATTTTGTATTCACAAATTGAAATTGCATCACTTCGTTTTATATATTTGTCTACGGTTCGAATGGTTGATGATCCGTCCTCACATATTTTAATATTTATGTCATTCTATCCATTAGCAAGGTAACACCCTTGTCATATTTTGATTATTCACTTTGTTTCCTTTCTCTTTATGTATGAATTTGGAATTTGGTTAGTAATAGATCAGTAGATATATCATTAGTATACTTGTCTTGAGTTAGGATTTCTACATAGGAGCCCCACCTCTATTTTCATCTTGGATTCGCCACTGACCCAAGGCCTAGCTCCCAGCAATATGACTAAGCTCCTCAACGGTTTGACCTTAGATTGATATTGCACCCTAGAAAACTAAATCAGTAAATCATATAATGAGCTCAACACAACAAATCAGCAGCCGCCAATTGGATGTTATATGAATAACATTACTCCAGTCTGCTCTACACCCCATCTCTGAGAGATAGACTAAAATACCACTAGATAAACATACAAAAGAATTGTACAAAAATGCTTTTCTTGAAAATAGCCATGTGAAGACAGAAACCAGTAGCAATATAGCATGGAATAACGTTACTGGAATATGGTTTTGGCTCCAATTGTAGAAAGTCTCGATGACAGATTGCATAGCAAAAACCAACAGTGCAGACTGCAGAAGAGCTTCCGTATCAAGCAACTGAACTGCAGAAAATTTTAAGTTGGATAACACCTCCACGTTAAGACAGAATTATTCATGAAGAGCAAACTATACTTGAAAATTGACATCAGTGAACAAAAAGGTGGAAGGTGCTAGGTACTCATCAAATTGAACCTTTTTATTTTCATGCATACATGCACATAAAGACATTGTTGCGCACTCTCAATCTATAATGTGAAAATTAAGGCCCAGAACTCTTATTAAAGGCAATGGAACTTTCACAAACATGTGGTGTGGTCCAGGATATGCAAACCTGCACCAAAATGAATTAGTACGGGCTTGACGGAACCCTGTTGGCCTGTTCATATTTGTGAGATAGAGCATGACGAATTAGCTCCAAAATTGTAAGCTCGAAATAAACTAATATAGTAAAATGAGCAAAAATCATTCAGAAGTAGCATACAAATCATGACCAAGAACTCATATGAGTTCATTACAAAGTAAAGATGTGGACTACCTTCAAAATTTGTGAGTCATGACTGAACAATCAGCAGAGAAAATGGCATATCCATAACCTCCAGAATGACTATCATTCTGCAAATCAGTTCGAGATTCCTAGCTATAGCACAGCAAATGTAACACCCCGGATTTTCATTGACGTCAAAGTCAATGATTTCGGTACCGGTCAAAGCCACAGCGATGGCTTACAAGTGCTGAGTTTAGATTAAACGTTATTAATCGGAAAAAATTCGATGCCATTTAAAACATACATGTACACAACCTAGACTACAAATGTATGCACAATCAATGGCGTAAATTTTACATATAAGCTAGCAACTACAAATAAAATTCACTCACATACAAACATAAGTGCACACACACGCACGCGCATAGGATTACCAATTTTGAAAACCTATTTCCCACCCTCAATACGGGTACAAGAACCACAAAACTAGCCAATCACACCTCAATGTCCACACGTTGCACCCAATTACCTGGTAGGGAAAGCTGTGGTCTACTTCTGCAATGGCAGAACGTGGTCTTCTCGCCCCCGTAGAGGAATCAGAAGAGAGAGCTAAGGGACAGCCAAGAGGGGCGGTGGCACGCGTGAACGAGCAGACGATGACGACTCTGCAGGGGCGCAGCTGCTCGAGCTGCCGAGCAGCTGGCACGCGCAGGATGATGGAGACTACTCACTGGACAGCAGGCGGGGCATCGAGGGGTTAATGCTGAGGCCACCGTCGACGTAGGGGGCCGAGCAGGAGCGGCCGCCACGCCACGGAGGACCTGCTCGCCGGTGGCGTACAGGCACTCGATCACAGCGACGCACGCGTAGCATGGAAAGGGAAACGAACTTTAATCCACTAGATGATACGAGGGATCAATTCGACTACAAATAGGGGAAGGATTCACAGCTTCAACTCACACATTGCGCCGATTCCACTCGCGACTCATCACAAGGGAGAGATCATAGAAGTAGAGAAGAGGCATGGAGCCGAGGTGAGGAACTCCACTAGTAGTAGTAGAGCGGTAGAACTGTAGAAGTAGTGGTAGGGGGTACAAGTTCACCTGAGGACTCCCGACTGCTGTCGAGGCAGCAAGGAGGCGGCTGCAGCGGGATCTCGTCGGCGAGCCGTGGCAGCGGAGCAAGGAGGCGCGACTGCACGCAGCGGTGCGAGATGGGGACTGGGGGAGCATAGCTGCGGCGGCACCGGCCTCGGAGGCCCGATCACCGAGCCCCGAGCGGGATTGGACGAGGAGACGGAGTTAAGGGATTGAGAGAGAGACGCTGTGTGCGGTTGGGGAGGAGAGAAGGCCTTGATGGACTCGGCCCAGGAGGGAACGGGTATCCGTCTGATTGAAAACGAATAATGTAGATCGGCTAAAAAAATATTGTACAAAACTTTTAATGTGTAAAACCACTGTTTATCATACTGTAGTAACACTGTTTATCCGACTTTTCTGGACCGTCCGATCGTATGTTTGATAAGATCGGCGGTAAATGAAAAAATTTTCATCAACAATGAAAAAATTTGGAAGTGCGTGAAAATACAAGGGAATGTATCGTACATATTATCTTTGCGTTAGAGGAAATAGGTATTTTCATCAACAATGATATGACACTATATCCTCAAGTGTCCATCAATTAAAAAAACAAGTAAATTTCACAAAACTACATATTTCTTATACAAATTATAAAAAAACTACAGGTTCTAGTTTCTATTCCACAGAATTATAGATTTTACGATAATTCTACGAGAACTTGTATTATAAAATTATAGATTTTATAATTGACTGTTTCTTGTAACAGACTTGATAGTGTGGACCCACATGATAACTCTATGAGCGATAGTGTGGGCACATACAGTCAGACCTATTACAAAAAAGATCAATTCTAAAACCTATAGTTTTGTGATATAATTTCTCTTAAAATTTACAGTTTTATAAAATATAAGCTAAAAACTATAGTTTCTGATAGCTTGTATAAAAAACTTGTAGTTTTATAAAATTTACTCATATAAAAAATATTAAAAGTAGTTGTTGTTATGGTTACAAACCAAATAGTTTAAAAAAGGGCCCTAGGATTATCCCCTTTGAAGAGGTATGCTCGGAGTCCTTAAGTGTGAGGGAGTGCGATTAGGTGAAACAAGAGTAAATAGTTCTGTCTTTTTTTTCAACTTTTACTCTGGATCTTTTAGTATATGAGCCAGAGGCTATTTATATATCCTCCTTTTATAGTGAGGGGTGAGGTTACAGTTATTCCCCTGTAAGAATCCTAGGATCATAGAATCTTGTTATCCTTTCTCCTCTGATTATCTAGCCTATTGGTGTGGTAGCTCCGACGTATCTAAGCTTTACGTACATCGCTTTCCTTGGATGTTGCCCCTTTGGCAGCACCCCCTCTGCCCCTGCCTGAGGGGATGACCGGAGGTCTCGATCGCCCTTTCAAGTCACTACTGAAGCCTTCCTTATGTGAGCGACCTATCTGATTGTCCCTTCAAGCCTTCCTTGTGTATCTAGAGGATAAAGGGGTGACTAGCCCAACAATGCCTTTGAATCACCGTCAAACCCTTCCTTACGTTTGCCGAAGCCTTCATTTGTACCCTTTTCTTGAAGGCCTTTGTTGGCGTAGGGGTTAGTGGCCGACCCTCGTCAATTATAGATAAAAGAAACCAAAACCATGGGTTCTTCCCAACTTCGTTGATGGGCGTGCTTGCATTGGTAAGGTAGGAAATTGTATAAAAAGAAGAAGAAGCAAGAGCTTCTCGCTTGGAATTTTTATTTTCATACCTAAACATGACAGTATGACACTATCAAAAGACTTACTTTTCTCTTTGATTGCACGAAGAATCTTCACATATAGGGGCATCGTCGCTCTTCCTGACTGTTTATCACCTAATATAAGTACAAAATTGACACAGTGTCGATTGACACAGCTAGCTCATTCCCCTTCGCCACCCCAAAATAAAATTGACACAGTGTAGAGCCCATATACACCTTCCATAGAGCTATGTGCTAATGGGTTACTTAGTTCTAGCGGCACTCCCACTGAATCTAGCCGGTTGGTAGAACAGGAGTCTCAGGCACAGCAAAATCTTGCCGACAACCGCCAAACGTCACCACATTCGGGGTCCAGTGAGCAAAGCACAGAAATCATAGATGAATTACACACCGATCAAAGTCTAGTTACCAATCAATTGGGCTTAGTGGACTACATCACTGAAATATCACACAACCCTGAAAAACCCCGACTACAAGCTACACTCGGCACCAATATTGAATGCAAATTAACTGATGTCAACACCCAAGCTGACATGTCGTCCAGAGATCATTGTTTGTTAGTGGTACAAGAGCCGCTAGAGCTGCAAAGTGGTAGGTCTGTTCACTATCAATCTGGTCTGTCGGTTCAGCCGAAAAATGCCCATTTAGATGGCGGCAGTTGGTCAGCCTCTATATACCCAACCTAGCGGATTCCATGCCGAATCAACTCTTGCTTGACCCCAGGACGAAACAATGCAAGATAACGCCAGAAATCCGGTAGAGAATGATATTCAGGCTCCATCAACCAGAACACCTCATTCAACAATACCGGAAAATTTAGCGTCACCTACCACACCGATAGAAACCATAATAGCTAAAGATAATGCACCGCAAATTATATTTTCAGAAGCGTCACCAACAACATCACTAGAGGTCCCACCAGAAACACCAATACCTGCTGCTACACAGTCACCGACACACCCTGCTGACCAGTCTGCTCAAGTCCCTCAGTTAACAGAGCATAGCACAACAAACCATCAATTGGGTCTACAGGAATTCATACTGTCAATCTCACACAACCCTGAAACTCCTATCATACAAATACCCCCATACCTTAATAACCGACAGCAATCCAATGCCGAAAACAAATGCACATCCTCTAAAGGATACACCCAACGAAAAAGCATCAGGTTAGCGGCAAAAGCCAAAGCAAGATCAGGGGCTAAATCGGGAGCAATCAAATTAGCGCAAGAAGTGCTTGCATCAAAACTTAAAGAGATTTCCCCACCGGAACAACAGAATCAATTGCTTAATGATCGCTCACATAATAATCTTTTTGAGCAGCTTGCCAATTACTTCGAGTAGCCATTAAGCAAGGAAAAGACGGAGGTGATCCTTGAGTTGGTGAATCAGGGCAAAAATAAGCATAGTGCTGAGAAGAAAGCAGGCAAGGGGAACAAGGGGTCAAGGGTGGACGCACGGCTGACTGGCTGATCATGGGAGGCCACCGGAAGTGGAGTGTGCATTTTCCTCTCATGCCACAAGATGAGATGGTGCAAATTCATGTCAGTCCACAAATAGCTAGGGCTGCTCATCTTAGTTACAGTGGTAGCGTAACTGGTGTTCTATGTAAGATTGTGGAATCATCTACGGTTGTTTTATGGGCCATTAGGCCTGGTTGCTGGGGAGTTAGTACCTCCAGTCGGTTGATGTTAGTCAGAGGTCTAGCGGTGCCATATGTGTTTTGTCGGTTCATGTTTGTGTTTTGTCCCCCAACTTTGTGGCGCAGAGGCCGACTTTGGCACCGACAGTTGAAAATCCCTAGTCCATTCATGTTAGGCTGTGGACTTTTAATGACTTATGCTTGTTGTACCGCATCTCTGTTGATACGAGCACTTTCGCCAGTGGAATTGCTAGTTTATAATGCCTACAAAATGTATTATTCTTTCATGGAATGTTAGAGGTCTAAACAACCCGGCAAAAAGAACGAGCACTAAGCAACTAATACAGTCAATGGGTGCTACGATTGTCTGTCTTCAGGAAACGAAAATAGAAAATTGGACTACAACTTTACTAAATGAAACTCTGGGTGCGAGAATGGCCAACCAGACAGCCTATATCCCCTCCAATGGTGCCTCGGGAGGAATTCTCCTGGCGGTCTCGGAATATCTCTATGACCTCCAGAATACTAGAACCACAACCAACACGATCATGGTGACATTGACATCGCGATTGGATGAGGAGAACTGGGACATTACCGGAGTATACGGACCGCAATCAGATGTGGATAAAAGAAGTTTTCTCACTAAATTAGAAGATCTGAGTGAATTGACCCTTCCGGGTTAGTTGATCGTAGGGGACTTCAACCTAATTAGACAAGCCAGGGAAAAGAATAGAGGTTCGATAAATAGAAGAATGATGCAACGTTTCAACCACACTATCAATACACTGCAGCTTGTCGAACTTGATCTCCAGGGTCGCAAGTTCACTTGGACAAATGAACATCATCAACCCACCATGACAAGAATAGATCGATTCCTGGCTACTACAGAATGGCATGAAACATTCCCAAATGCGGACCTGTGCACTCTCGCATCTATGACATCAGATCATTGCCCTCTCCTCATGCAAGGAGACGCTAGCGTTGAGTGCTTCAGAGAATTTCGTTTCGAGGCCTGCTGGACATCGATGCCGGGGTTCTAGGAAACCGTGGCGCAATCACGAATCGGTCGGTACACACATCGAACTTCGATCTGCGATCAGACGTCAAAATGAACGAAACGACTAAAGGCGCTAAAGAATTGGAGGAGGAAAATTTTTGCGACCATTACACTACAAACAGCCTTGATTCAGGTCACTCTCACAATCCTAGAATGCTCACAAGAAAGACGCTTGTTATCACAGGAAGAACTTGAACTCCGAAAACTCTCAAAGCCAAACTGCTCGGCCTGGCGGCAATCTGTCGATCGAGGCGACAGCATTCAAGATTAACAAAAATCAGACTAGGGGACTCCAACACACGCTTTTTCCACCTAATGGCCAGCTCAAGACGGCGAAAGAACGTGATTCGGGTGCTTCAAAGGGAAGACCGAATAATGTTCGAACAGCAGGACAAACTAACAGAAGCTTACGAATATTTCAAAAAGGTATTGGGCGGACACGGAGTCAGGGACAAAGTTCTCCTATGGGATTCCTTGGGCTACACTGCAAGGGATCTAAGCGACCTAGAGACCTTTATCACGGACATCGAAGTGGAGGATACCATTCAAGAACTGCCAACACAAAAATCACCGGGACCGGATGGCTATATCGGTTTGTTCTACAAAACATGTCTCCACATCATCAAATCTGACCTAGTGGAAGCAATTAAAGACTTTTTCCAGCTCCGTCATGACAAGTTGCATATGTTAAATGAAGCGTACATTATTCGCTTCGAAAAATGAAAACGCAGATAGACTGGAATACTTCAGGCCAATTAGTCTCATTAACAGCTTCATGAAGATCATTACTAAAATCCTGGCAAACAGGCTGGCGCCCAAGCTAGAAGAATTGGTTTCAGTCTCACAGAACGCTTTCATAAAGAAAAGATGCATACACGACAATTTTTTATATGTCCAAAAGGTTATCAGCCAACTACACAAAAGCCGAAAGCCGGCTCTCTTCATCAAACTAGATATTTCAAAAGCTTTCGATTCGTTAAACTGGGCATATCTAATGGAGGTACTCCAGGCGCTAGGCTTTGGATACAAATGGCGAGAATGGGTGGCGGCTATTCTCAGGACCTCATCCTCACGGATATTAATCAATGGGCAACCGACGGAGCCAATAAGACATATGCGTGGTGTGCGCTAGGGAGACCCGCTATCGCCCTTACTATTCATCCTTGCAATGGATCCATTACAAAATTTGCTTGAACTAGCAGCGAGTCGTGGTATATTCAAACCCGTGCTACCAATAAATGCGAGACTAAGATGTTCACTGTACGCTGATGATGCGGGAATATTTTTAAATGCAGATGTAGCGGAGCTGTCAGCCCTTAGTTGAATATTGGATATTTTTGGAAGATGCTCAGGCCTAACAATCAACATCTCCAAAACTGAAATTTACCCTATAAGATGCCAAAATGACCTCATACAAGAGTTGCTTAATGTTTTCCCTGGGAAACTCTCAACCTTCCCGGGAAGGTACCTCGGGTTGCCATTACACACCAGGCAACTAAGAAGGATTGAAATTCAACCTTTGATTGATAAAATAAGTAGTAGGCTGGCAGGGTGGCAAGGTAAACTACTCTCCAGGGCCGGAAGGGAGACCCTTGTTAATTCGGTGTTGACATCACAACCGATATACTATATGACAGTCTTTCCAACTCAAAAGTGGCTTATTAAATGCATTGACAAAATAAGAAAAAGCTTTCTCTGGAGAGGAAAAGAGCAAGGAAACTGTAGTGGAGGACACTGCTTAATCAAATGGCCAGTCACCTGTATGCCAAAAAACAAAGGAGGACTTGGTATCAAAGACCTGGATCGCTTCTCCAGAGCGCTTAGGTTGCGTTGGCTCTGGTTTAGATGGAAAAACAACGACAGGGCTTGGACAGGGATGGATCTGCCATGCGATAAAATGGATATCGCTCTCTTTAATGCCTCAACGGTGATCACGGTAGGAAACGGTAAACTCGCAGACTTTTGGAGATCAAGTTGGGTGGAAGGACAATCACCAAAAAACATTGCTCCGCACCTTTTCCGAGTAGCAAGAAGAAAGAACATAATTGTTCACCGGGCCTTGGAAAATAACTACTGGATCCATTTCTGCACCCCGGCGAACTCAGAAAATGAAATCAGGGAGTTCGTGGCTCTATTTGAAGCAATAAGTGGAATCAACAGGGACGAAGAGAGGGACGATCAGATAACCTAGCGATGGACAGCTGATGGACAATACTCATCAAGGAGCGCATACCTGATGCAATTTCACACGGTTTACTGTGCGAGATGAAGATCTGCCCAATATGGAAGGCGAAAGCTGAACCGAAATGTCGATTCTTCGCATGGACATTGCTTCACAACAAAATTTTAACAGCAGATAACATGCCCAAAAAGGGATGGCCATGTAACGCAAGCTGTAGCCTATGCAACGTATCGTAGGAAACGCCAAGCCATCTCTGTAAAGATTGCCCTTTCGCGAGGCAGGTGTGGACTCTACTATTACGATGGGGAAAATTGGAGTGGTGCCAAAACCTGAGTCACAATGGCTCAGTTTACAGGTGGTGGCGAAGGCTCAGAACACGATTTGACAAAGAAATACGAAGAGACCTGGATCGTCTCTGTATCTACTTCAGATGGCATTTGTGGCTAGAGAGAAATCAATGCATTTTCCAAGGGAACGGGAGATCGCCAGAACAGGTGGCCGCAACGATCAAGGATGCGGTGCTCACCCGTGGGGTCGCTTTGTCATCAAAGACTACGGATTAGTGCCTCTTGTGGAGTGTTTTTTCTTGGGGTGTGTTGTTTCCGTTTTTAGTACATACTTAAAGTCTGGAGAGGGATGTTTTTAGGAGTTGTCAGTGGCAGTGAATTGTGAGGTTTTTTCTCGGGTTCGATTTTTTTCTTAAAAAACAGGACCCAACCTTATCTTCTATCCTCATCTTAATAATAGCAACGCAGTAATGCTCTTGCTGCTCTTTTGAAAAAAAAAAAATATAAGTACAAAACGATGCCACGGGAATTCTCCTGAGATCGCAATCAGACGTTGAGTGCTAGTGAGCGTCGACATTAAGGCTATGCTTGTTTAGGTCTTTTCTCAGTTTAAAAACAAAAGTTAATAACTAAATAAATAGATAGTTTTTCACTAAGTTTTTTAAAAAACCATAAATCTCCGTATAAAAGCTGTTGCCGGACCCTAGAACTGACCGTGCGCAAAGCTTTCTGCGAGCTAGCCAAACGTGAAGGCCCTCTTTTCTTGATTGGTCGTGGCTCGTGGTTAGTAATGATGCTCGTATAGTTACGAGTAAATAGTTTGGGCCTGCTGTCATGCATATGTAGTTCGGTATACTATGTGTACGGGTTCGACTGGAGTTAAGGGATGAAAATAGATAGGATAATTTTCGAATATGGGTTATGTCAAAATAGATATTTATCGGATAGTAGAGATGGCAATTGGACCTGTGAGTTTGGGTACCTCTGGTTTTGCACTTGATCGGGTCGGGTTCGGGTTTTAATTTTTACCCGCGGGTTCTTCGGGTCGTGTACCCGAATTGGGTTTGGGTTGGGTTCAGTTTCTAATTTCCACCCACGAGTACCCATCGGGTACCCGAAATACCGCACATACTCATCGGGTACCCGTCGGGTTTGGCTCGGGTTTTTTGGTTCGGGTTTCTTGTCGGGTCAGGTTTTGCAAAACCCACACCCGACCCAACCTATTGCCACCTATACTACACAAACCCGTCAGATTTCGGGTACCCACGGGGTTCGGGTTCGATATAATTTTTTACCCAATAGGATATTCGGGTTCAGATCGGGTTTTGGGTCGGTTCAGGTTTTAAAAAACCTATACCCGATCCGACCCGTTGCCATCCCTATTGGATAGTATCAGATTGGAAACTTATACATATTTTTTCAGTCGGATACGAATACGAAGTTAGTAGCTCACTATCTGTCAGACGGATCCAAATAATGCGGATATTTATGAATCGGATATCCGGATATGCACATGAGTTGGGCCAAAACTACTCTTTTGGCCTAAAAAGGTTTTGAATTTTAAAATCATTTTCTAATTTAATTAATCTATAAATCAAATTTTAATGATTAAAATTTGCAAACCAATTACCAAAAATTATGAATTTTTTAGGGAAGTTCCTGACACAATCTAACATTTTTAAAAATTATTTTTGAGATTTTATCAGCTTTTAAATTTTCTTTAAATTTTATTTTTGAGATGTATTTTGTTTAAAATTCAAACACTATTGTCCTTCATAGGAAAATATTTTAAATAAGTATCTAAAAATGCATAAAACCCATAAATACCTATTTTATTATTTCAAACATAATTCAATAAAGAATACAAATCTTAGATCATTGCATGTTCTTCATGAATTTTTGGGGCAAATAAACTAATTACTTTTTGATGAGTACTTCAATGCTTTCTCTCCCAATACAAGTTGCACAAATCTTGAAGTAAGTGAATGGGTAAGTAATCATCATCTACCATTTATTCATGCTTTAATATTTGTGCAATTGTTAAAAGGAAAAATATGAAAGCACCTCTCTTACTTTTTTACCTATTTTGTGTGTATAATTTAAAGGGTTTTCATGTTTCGATAAATATTCGTGACTGTATTTATTTCAATTTGTATTCACTCCATACATGTATTTGATATTATTATTCAGATTTGTATCTAGGTTATCCGTATTTGTATTCGTATTTGAGAAAAAATATATAAAAATAAATATGATAGAATTATTATCCGTATGTATATAACCCATTTTCATCCCTACTGGGCCTGTTGGTGGTGGAGAGGGCTCCCTCATTGCCCTGGCGAGGGCCGGCGCCGCTGCCTATTCTGGGGCGTTCTCGCCCGGCCACCACCACGAAAGTCATGGCCATCCCTCCAAAACTCAAGATCCTTGTAGCAATTCGTGAGCATGCATGCGTGCTCCATGGCCGCAGCTAGCACTACGCCACAAGTCGAGGTCGTTTAACGAATTGCCGGAGCAAGGAACGTTGCCGATCGCCACATCGATCGGGGCCCTCGGCGGCGGCGGCCGACTGCCGAGGCTGGAAAATGGCCAGATCCTACTACATCTGCTCGCACATCGACCCCCTGGGGCTCACGCCCGTCCCTGGCATCGCCCTGGACACGCTGTTCCTCGTCGCCATCCAGGCGCTCGCCGTCATCGTCCTCTCCAAGCTCTTCCACCTCTTCCTCCGCCGCTACAACCAGCCCAGCGCCATCTCTCAGATCCTCGTGCGTATGCTATGATCACTCTTTGATCCACCAAGATCTATAAGATTGCTTGAACTGACATGCGTGTTCTCGATCGCACGTGCTTGCTTTTCAGGCCGGCGTTGTCGTGGGTGGCATGGGGCTGCGCAACGCCATTGTCCACGTGGACGTGGACAACGTCGAGGACATGTACGGCGGCTACATATCGGCGACGCGTGTCCTCTACATGTTCCTTGTGGGCCTCGACATGGACATCGCGGCGCTGCGGAACGCCACGCGCCGGTGCGTCGCCTTCACCTACGCGACCGTGGCCGCCAGCCTGCTCGTCGCGGCCGTCGTCTCCAGCGGCATGTACGGCAGCATGATGCACTCCCCGGTCAAGACGCCGGAGCTGCTCGCCGCCACGCTCATGCTCGCGCTGACCAACACCTCTTCCATCTCCGTGGCGCGGATCGCCAGCGAGCTGAAGCTCACGGTCACCGAGAACGGGCGGCTGATCGTCGCCGCGGCGATCGCCACCAACATCATCTGCGTCTTCGGCGACGGCGTCCTGTCGTCCACGACGCTGGCCAAGGAGAAGAACCAGGACTTCTCCCGCGGCTCGCACCAGTTCAAGAGCGGCTTCCTGGCGCTCGCCGTGGCGGGCATTGCTCTGTGGATGGTGCGCCCCGTCGTGACGCGCATCAACCAGCGCAACGTCGGGCAGCACCACGTCCGGAACCGCGACCTGGCGCTCATGCTCCTGGCCATCTGGTTCGTCAGCAACATCCCGCAGTACCTCGGGTTCGACGGGATGCCGACAAGCCTCGCGCTGGGGCTGGCGTTCCCGAGGGAAGGCCCCGCGGCGCGGTCCGTCGCCCATGCCCTCGTGCCCCCCGTGAACGGCCTGCTGCTGCCCTTCTACTTCGCGACCATCGGCATGAGGATGAACTTCAACTCCATGTCGGGTGCGATCATCGTGCCCGGCGTGCTCATGACGCTGCTCGGCCTCTTAGGCAAGGCCATCGGCGCCGCGGCTGCCTCGGCCTACCTTAACATCCCGCTCGCCGACGCGCTCCGCTTCAGCGTCCTTCTCAATGTCAAGGGGCACGTCGATACCATGAACATGAAGTTCGCCAAATCAGAAGGGGTAAGTAATCAAGTGACAGGAAGTTGATAAATGCGTGGCGCCACGACGAACGCAATCACCGGACGTACTGACCGTTTGGTTGGTGCAGGTGTGGGCGGAGCAAGCGCTGTATGCGATGATCATTGGCAACCTGATCAGCACCATCGTCTCCGGGCCGGTTGCCACGGTTGTGCTGCGCAAGGAGAAGGAGGCGTATTCGACCAGGCACCAGGCCGTCGAGTCGTTGGGCGCGGACCAGGAGTTGCGCATGCTCGCCTGCGCTCACAGCGCGCACGCCGCGCCCGGCATGCTCAGCCTGGTCGAGCTCCTGGTGGGCGAGCCGCAAGCTCAGCCCGCCGTCCACGTCCTCCACTTCTTCGAGGTTGCCCACAAGCGTGTCGCCCCGACGCCGTACCACCAGCAAATCCGTGACGACGAGGGCGGCGGCGGTCGCGATGCCATCACGGAGATGAACACGGTCGTCGACGTGTTCACCCTGGCCACCGGCATCGCCTTTCGCCAGATCGACGTCGTGGGCCGGGGCGCGGCTCGGGACGCCGATGCCATCTGCCGCTGCGCGGAGGACGCGCACGCCAGCCTGCTGTTCGCCCCCTGCTACAAAGAACAGCGGTACGACGGCAAGATGGCCTGCCGCCTCGAGGAGCGCCGCCTGCTCAACCACGACGTGCTCGCTCGCGCGCCGTGCACCGTCGGCCTCCTCGTCGACCGCCCGTACAGGAACAGCGGCACCAGCTTCCAGGTGCCCAGCAGCCTAGCCACGAGCACCAGGACCCTGCTGCACCCATGCAGTGACAGGGCGGTGACCCACGTCATCGCCGCCGTCTTCTTCGGGGGCCCCGACGACCGCGAGGCCGTGTCGTTCGCCTCCCGCCTCGCCGAGCACCCGACCATCGGGCTGACGGTCTTCCGGTTCGTGAAGCGCAGCACGTACGACAGCGTGACTTCATCCAAGGTCGTCGACGACGAGCTGGACCTGGCGTACCAGGAGGGCGACGTGGACGAGCGCTTCATGTGGAGGTTCTACGAGAGGTACGCGTCCAGGGAGCTGGCCATGTACGTGGAGAAGGTGGTGGAGAGCCCCAAGGACGTGGTGGAGACGCTGGATGGTATGGCCGGGATGTTCTCACTGGTCATTGTCGGGCGAGGCGGGCGGCAGCCGGTGGAGCTGATGGCCGGGCTTGACCTGTGGGCGGAGGCCGGCGGGGAGATGGGGCCCGTGGCAGAAATCCTCGCGTCCAACGACTCGCTCGAGATGGGTTCGGTGCTCATCATGCAGCAACACACGGTCCAGTCCAGTCCAGGAGGCATAACAATGATGTAAGATTACACAGAACAGCTTGTGTATATTTAGATTTCTTGAGTAGGAGGACCAAGTTTATTTTGGATGTCCTTCTGGTCAGTTTGGGAGTAGAATTCACAAGCGACCTTTGTATCATTGTGTGTACAATTGTAAGACCTGAGTTTTGTTTTCTGTAGAAACAGTTTCTCAGTCAGAGCTGAAGAAGTTTG
Source organism: Guadua angustifolia (assembly GCA_036346375.1). Lineage (NCBI taxonomy): Eukaryota > Viridiplantae > Streptophyta > Magnoliopsida > Poales > Poaceae > Guadua > Guadua angustifolia. The sequence goes on from CM070514.1 coordinate 41,260,365, forward strand.
ATCTGAAATATACAACCATGGAGGTTTAATCATAGACTCCTCCGAAAATACGTCTAACCATATACTCTGGTATGAACAATGTCCAAATTACTAAGCCGGCGGCCAACACTGACAAAACCAGAGTGAACATTTGATCTTTCCTAATGATCTGTTTGTCTGATTTCAATTTGTGCATTTGAACAATAGACGACCATCCAATTTGTGTTTCTTGGTAGTACCTGAATGCTATATATATGCATGTAGTGGAACGCAGACAGGACTTCCTTCTGTAGCTATTGCCAAAAGGAACACCTCCACTAGAAACTAATGGGAGGTTGTCACTTGAAGCAGAATATGTGCATGATCCATCTTAAGTAGATCGAGCCAGTGGTTAGCATTACGAATTCGATTAGCACGTCGTCTCAACTCTGAACTTGGTAAGCCTCAATAGAAATTTCCCTCTGAAAATCGATTAGCATTACAATGACTGTATTGACCTTCCTTGTAGTTAGATTTAGTTACCTTTCAGCACCAACCTATATATTTAGTTGGGATGTTTTCGTAACCATATTTGGTTTGTGTGAGAGAAGGCAAAACTATGCTTGGAACCAAAGATATTTCAGACAAAAGTTTTCACTTTCTTGAACCTTCACTTTAGACAGTTTCTGTTCTACTATTACCAAGAGAATCTCTGATTAAATTGTATGTTTCCTTCCTCAAATTTCCTCAGGAGAAATGTAAGTCATCATCCCACTTTGACACAATTAAAATCATTGAGAATTCTTCATTGCATTAGCAGAAGGGGGTTTCGAGGGGCTGATTCTGCAATATGAACGTACCTATCTGTGGAGAGAAACAACAAGCAAACTTGCGTTAAGCTATTTGTGGAGTTATCGAATTCTGCCAAGAACACTGCCATGCAGCAAGCTGTACAAAAATTTTAAGTTATTGAACATTATAAATGATCAGGCACGTTTCAAATTGAAGGTTTTATTTTCATTTCAATTTTCAAGTTAAGAGTTTTGCGCACAAATCAGTGAGTGCATAAAGCATGGGTAGATGTCACTTATTACTAACAACTGATTTGCATATATGCAGGCATTTTTGACAAGCAGCTGAAACACGACGGTTTTGTGTGGGCAATTGATATTACCGTTACAGGAAGATTTTTGATTGAGATAGAGTTTCTTGACCTGAAACTGGCAGATCCATCTGTAAGCACTGTCTCTCTGTCTGCTTCTCTTTTATCAATGTTTGGTGCAACAACAATTAGGATCTTGGACAGATACAGGCTTGACTCACCTGAAATCCTGTCTGATCTTGGGCAAATACAGGCTCTGTTAACATTAACATAGAAACGTCTATAGCTGCTTTCTGGAGTTGAAATCTTGTGTGCCATCGACATCACATCTGGACATGTTGTTTCATCAGGCAACAAGAAGGCAGCAAAGCATAACAGAAACAGAACAGGCATCTGGTGCCACTTGTCAATCATTATTCAATCTGTTGTAAGAAGAAGTAATACTCATTATTTCTCTCAGACTCCTCATTTTCTAAGAGACATTGTGAGACTAAGTTCAACGATTCATCGAGATATTGTAGGTAGTGAACAACAAGAAATGTGCAAGATTTCGAACTGCAAATAGGTATGTATGTATGTATATATAGACAAGAATAACATAGCCGTTAAGATGACCGTTAGAATATAGCCATTAAGATAAATGTTTGAATATTGACGTTATGATGACTGTTAGGATATGACTCAATAGTACAATATTTTTAATAATGACCATTACAACATGACTGTTACATTAAATTTTGAATTTTAAATTTTCACGTTCAAATATAGCTGCTTGAATGTACCCATTTAAAGATAACCGCTACAACGTAGTTGTCACAATACATTATAATTTTTAAATTCCCGCATTTAAATATAGCCGTTTGAATTTACTGGTAAAAAAACCATTGCTGTTATGACGGTTATATAGAATATGATTATAATATAGGAGAGAGGAAATAGAGAGTATAATATAGAGAGTGCTGTTGAAGAGGGAAGAAATATGGTGAGGCATTGTTTTGGAAAGCTCTCCAAATATAACTTTTGAAGAGTGGGTTTTGGAGAATCCTTGTGAAGATGCTCTTAGGAAGGTCTTGAATTGGTTCGAACAACTTGCTCGACACCCTCTTATCGCCACTGTACCTTCTGGTCCAATTGATCTCCAGCATCTCACGTGTCCTCCATTTCGTTGTTTCTTCCTGCAATTCCTAGTAGGCCTACAAGAGTGCAACTAGCTGATCATCATTGCGACCATTTTATAAGAAATCATTGGTACTATGACCAATTTTAGGATCACATTTGTGTTGAAACAGGCTTCTCTGAGGTGCTCTAATGATGTTTTTTCAGGGAATTTACATTATGATGCTGGTTCCTAAGTAAAACATATTCTGATTTCATAGTTTTTGGGTGTTACCTTTCAGCATAATATATATGCATTGTGCATTTGTTTTTCTTTGTCCAACATTTCATATGCTGACTTGTTGGGAATTATATATATGATCCAGGATTTAGGATGATCAACAGTTCTCAGGCGTGCATTCAACAGAGCATATAATATAGGGGAGATTAGTTCTGACACTCTGAGGACTCGATGGACCCATGTCATAGACAGAGAGTGTCATTTTTCCATAATATAGGTGGCTCCATTTGAAACTGGATACAAAGGTATTGCATGGTACTTTGCACACAAACCTTATGCTATATGCGGGTGCGGTAGATTTGAGTTTTCATGTATCTGTGCAAGTTGGTTAGTTGTTTAGCATTGCTGCTACCTTGCCAACTATGCAAGAAAATGGTATTTGGTTTGGTAGGAAGGTTAGTTTTGCAATGATGGGCCAGCCTATTTACTAACCAATGCCCGTTTAGTTGATTGCGGCCCGGCCCAGCTATGAGCTTAGCTGAGCTAGATTTAGGTCAACACGGCCCGTAAGGTCTAGCCGATAGAAGGGCCAGCGAGCAGAGTCTCCCATGGAAGTTGGAATCGTCGGTTGAGGTCAAGTCAAAGAACAAGTTGCTCTGTAGTCTGTAGATACTGAGGCAGTGGCTGAACTACTAGATTGCCTTCCGTGTAAGAGCTGTAAATGTGTAGTGGAGTGGTAGTAAATTTAACGACGGAGGAGGAGTAGTGTAGTACTGAGCTGAGTGGTCACATACTCACATATACTAGTTCTTTCCAAACTTAACTTTCGCAGGAGCTCTCGTTTCCAAAAGGCTCGGAGTAGCAAAGCAGCTCGATGCAATAGGCTTCAGCTTTTACTACTACTATTCATCTTCTAGGAACCTTTTCTTTTTAAGAAAATCTGATTGGATCTATGCCAGTAGTGACTTAACTTTTCTCAAAATGTTAGAATTGCACTTACCATTTTATGCTCCTCCTTCCCTCTGTGTTCTTTCAATGACCCATCTCTATCTTGCAGTCTCTCCTTTCTAAGTGCTTGTTGAAATGTTATTGTGTGAAACGAGTAAATGGCAATGGTTGTAAATTTTGTGAGTTGGAAAGGGCACAAGGGTCATTTCAGGTTGGTCAAGGCGCTTTGACCAAGCTAGAGTGCCATTTATCAAAGGGAGTTCCTAATTTCGATGGCATAAAACCAAGAAACAATTTTCAACCCTTAAGTATTGAGTAATTTTTACTCCCTCCATTCATTTTTATAAAGCTTATTTTTTTGAATGATCTTGTTCATAAATATAAAGCTTACATGTAGATTTAATGAGATATTTCTTTCTATATTCCTATTTATTCTCTCACAACCATATGCATTTATTCATTACTACCCACACAAAGTATATCTTTTATCTTCAAATCTAACGGACTACTTGGTTTGAGCGATGTGACGGTGAATGATCCATTCGATCCTAGCTCTGAACTAAACTCGCTTGCAGGTCGCTCTCAAAGGCAAGCAAGGCTGCCCTGCCCCCAAACTATCGTGCCCCTGTTATCTATTAGTATAATCAATCTGTGAAGATCATAACTTTAGATCCATAGATCCGATTGAGTTGATTTTTATTGGGTTAGTTTTCAAATTGAATCTAGTTTCTACAGTCTAAATTTCATGTCAATCCAACGGTGGGATCTTCATGAATTAATATTTTAGTAAACATATGTCAATCTATTTTTTTGTCGAAACCGAAGCAATCTTTAATAGTTTGATGAAAATGATTGCAGTAGTGAAGTAATTCTATAAGATGAGAAAAATTTTAAAGTTAATTACTTTTTTATTATAGTTGATATAGTCAGTTCATTGAAAAACAGATTTGAAGAACTCTAAGTATTCAAAGGTATATTTTGGCCTTTTCTGAGCTCAACAACTTTGAAGTCATTGGATTATATTGAACTTAAATATTATTGTACTAAGTTGGCAAAAACTTTCTCTGTTGATGATTCATTTGATTTTGAGTTAAATAATCTGATTTTTGGGTTAAAACATACTACAAATAACTTTACCAGATAAACCAATGTCTGCTATGGAGATTTTTGAGTTTGTTAGAAAAGTGGATTGTTATGGTAATATTTCTGTTGCTTATCGGATTTTATTTACTGTGTCGGTAATTGTGGCATTAGCTGAAAGAAGCTTTTCAAATTTGAAATTATTAAAGAACTATTTGAGATCTACAATGTCTCAAGAAAGTTTAAATGGTCTGGCAACTTTATATATTGAGAAGAAGTTATTGGATGACATTAATGTTGAGGCCATAATTGATGATTTTGCATCTAGCAATGTTAGAAGATATTTTCTAAGATGATCTCTACAAATGTTTGATGTAAATAACCTCACTTTTGTACTTCCATTTATTTATCGATAACAATTTCTATAATACACTGAATATTATCTTTTTAATTGATACATGGTAGTATAAAAATATTTTGATGCTTATGTTAGGGAGGCCTCCATCTATAATTTCACCCCGGGCACCCAAAAACTCAAGACCGGCCCTGCTCGCTTGTTTCGTTTGAGTAATGGAATGGATTGTTCCATCACTACCTTATTCCTTGTAAGCACAAGGTGAGTAGAAAACAAGAGTTGGTATCATTCCACTAAATTTCAAGGAATGATCCTAGGATAGGCTAATCTATCACTAGGTAAGGTGAACCCTCAAATCAAACAGTACATAACTCACTTATTTGATTTGTAGAATAGAATTAGTTAATCTATCCTGGTCTCATCTTTTATAAGCACAGTATTAATATAAAATAAGAGGCTAAAATTTTACGGGGATGATCACATGATGATGAGCCCATCCATGATCCATCCTAGCTGGATGAGGTGATCTTTGAACCAGACAGCCTGTAAAGGTACCAGTACGGCACCTCCATGGCTGCCTGTCTTATCAATCACAGACCAAGGCCGGCATCGACAGATCTTCCTTGGTAACCGCGAGCGTGCACAGCACTTCCCTATGCAAAAATGCGAGTCCACAGTCAAATCTGCCCAAATACTACTGTACAGTCCAGAGATCCTGTTAGGAGTTTTGGAAAAAATATTATTACTGGCAAATCTCTTACAAAACCCGGAGAAAGTTCCAAGCAAACACCTGGCCAAATTTGAATCGTCGGAATTTCACTAGAGAGAGTTCGATTTCCGTAGAATTTTGGATGGTCATCACATAGAGACTAAATGTGTACCTTGCTTGATATATGTGTATGAGAATTTTAGCGTTCATTATACGATTTGGATTATGTATCAAACTTTTTAGGATCTTGTTGTAACGCATGGACAACTTACTAGTATCTATGAACACATTACCATTCATGTCGTGCCTGCTGAGCATATGTTCAGATTATCATATCTGTTTTTTTGTTAAAATTTTTACATGTATTCCTTATTAAAAAAAAGGTATTACAATTCTACACACACAAAAAAATCGAAGCAAAATCTAGTTCTGAAAACATCAAAACCGATCAAATTTATGGCAATTTCAGCTCAAAAGGCTAAAATTTTATTAAAATCAATATAGTAATTTAAAAACTTACAAATTATTTATTCTGCCAAGATCGCTGCCGAGATCTGAAATCTCATTCGAGATTTTAAACATTGGTCCTAGATCGATCAATGGGGCGGAGTAGGGGAAAAAAAAAAGAAGGGTTCGTACGCGGCCACATACCAGCATGTCTCGGCAAGAAAAGGACATGCACGTAGCGTCGCGGTCGCAGTCAGCAATTAGGGCACAGCTCCGAGTTAATTATTGTACTAAGCACATGCATATGTGTCATAGTACGAGGCAGTGGTACGTACGTAATCCGTGGGCTCTTGAGCTCGAGACGCGAAAGAGAGAATCTTAATTTCTGTTCTGGCTAGCACGGCCGACCGACCGGCTCGTGCATGGCTTCTCACTCTGACGTTGGGTTGGTACGTGCGTGTCGACTCCTCCGCCATGATGAAGCTGTGCTGAAGCAGCGAGAGCCCGGCCGGACTCACTCGGGATTTTGCCCGGATCTTGCAGGATTCGCGTGACGAGTTATACCGCTGGATTTCGCAGGGGCGTCCTTCAGTCGCCTCTTTGACGGTACAAAACAGAAGGTCAAATTAAGTCTATAAATGCATGATTAAAGAAGTTAGATTTATCAAAAATAAGGTCGGGAAGTTCATAAAGGAGTAAGGTTTGAAATTTTGGTTTCGGTTTACATCTCGGAGGTGAGTGAAATCTGAAATTTCAGTAAAATCTTGGAATTTTGGATGAAATATGATCAAAATTTTAAAAGAAAATTTGAAACCCGGAATTTTTGAACTGAATTTTGGTCAAAATTGCCAAAATCTCGGCGAAATTCAACTGAGCGAAAAATGGTTGAAACGATATTACGAAATTTTCAGAAATTTTGTGGAGGGTCCTAACGCATCATTAATGTTTTCATAAAAAAAATTCAGATCATGATCAAGCCTAAGAAATTTTTAAAAATTTCGACAATGCTACTGCCCTGATAAAAGGCGAACCAACAATTTTCAACCAAATGGGAAATGGTACAAATCATGTCAGAAAATTTTAAAAAATTTTATGCATGGTTTTAATGCATGAATAATGCTCTCATAAAATTTTTAGAGAATGATCAAATCTGAGTAATTTTGAAAAAACTCCTACAGTACTATTGAAGGCTAACTGACAAAATTCAATCGAATGAAAAATGGTTGAAACCATATTAGAAAAGTTTGAATTTTTTGTAGAGTACTAATGCATCACTAATGTTCCTTTGAACTTTTCAGATGATGATAAATCTTAAGGAGTTTTCAAAAATTGTGACAGTGCTGCTATTCTGATAAAAATTTTATGGTGCTACATGTATTACCTCTATAGATTTGATTGAGCAACCAAAATATATTTATAATTTTTAAAACTTTTATAGAAGGATGATAAGGTCATTATTAAGTTCTCCTAAAAATTTTGGGTCATGGTCACACTCGAGTTAATTTATAGAATGTTGATACTATTACCGTCTCAAATTTGTTTATTCTATTTTTTAATTTTAAATATAACAAAAGGATTTCAATTCTTTTGAATTTTTTTTGTATGATCTTAGGCTGCTAAATATGGTATCATAAATTTTTCAGAGCATGACCAAGCTTGTACAATTTTATAAAAACTAACAGGGCTTCTGCTATTTTTATAAAAAGTCTCAAAAATTAAGTTTTTCAATAAATTTTCATAGAAGATGACATTCTTGAGGGTTATTGACCCAAATCCGGTCAAAAATCCTAAGATTTCGGTGAAATTTATAAAAATTACTATAGTATTTTGATTTTTTAAACTTTTTTATCTGATTAGGATTTTGTGTCTCGGCCAAAATCCAAAATCTCGGCAATAAATTTCGAAATTTAGCCATTTTTGTAACCTTGGATAAGAGACGCACTTATAGTAACCAACCTAAGCTAGCTAGTTGCCATTGGAACTCTATTGATGGCAGGCATGCTAGCTGAAGCTGGCCTCATGTGCCAGCGCCAGTGCTTCCCAGTACCGAGGTCATGTGCAGAAAGGCCAAAAGGACAGGTAAATGATCGCTCACTTCTGACCTGGAAATTTGGCATCGAGCGTTTGTTTCCCCTCTCTCGCAAGCTCGATCGGCCCTACGAGACGCATGCACATGCATATACAGTCATACAGAGCTACACTATAGATGCATGCAGCGGATGATGAATGTCCTTAGTTACGATTGGCGATAGCTTATATCACATCGCGGAAACTCTACCGAGGCTGCTGTACTTGCATCTACCGTCAGATCGATCGTGCATGCATGCCGTGCTGCCCGGCATGCGTGGGCACTCGCGAGTGTATGTGTTGAGCTGTGTAATTTAGGCAGTTTGGTACAGTTTCAACTTTAATAAATTCGCAGATCTGGTGGAGCTGGATATTACTTAGTTTTACCAGATTTATGGAGCTGAATCTGTTGGTATATTAAGAGTGTTTAGATGAGTCATCTTGTTTACATTTTAGACTAAAAATATAATCTTAATTCACTTTATTTTAGCCTACAAGATTCAAATCTCGAGTGAAGTTGGGATGTAGAGCTCTACCAAATAGGATCTTAGTAAATACTCCTATGTAACTATTGATGGACAAAAGTAGAAAACATGGAGGAGCGGTGGACACCAGATTGGGTGTGAAGACTCCCTTAAGAAATTTCCCTATTTCTTTCTCTCCAATCTCTGGAATCCTAAATCCAAATCTCTCCAAATTACAACAGTGTCGTGTGCTCCACCACCATTGTCGTCGCCGCCATGGCGTGCCAGCCAAGCTGATATACACAAACGTGGATGAATCTACTGCCACAGTCATCCGCATGCAGACCGATCGAGTTGAGTTTGCAACCGCAGCCGGGGCAATCAACAAGCAAGGCACAAGGTTCCAAAACTGAGCGAGATTTCGAAAATCTCGGCCACTATCGACAAGCTAGGCGTACAAGGTTCCAAAAACCGGCAAGATTTCAAAAATCTTAGCCAAGATCCTGGATTCTAGCCGAGGATAAGATTCAAAATTCTGCTCGGGTAAAAAAAATTGAAAAAAAAAACAAAATGCTAGAGTAACTCAAAAAATTTGGCGAGATTTCACTGAATCTCATCGAAATCTCCGGTAATTTAACTGGATTTTGACTTTTTTGAAGAATTTGACCAATAACCCTTAAGAAAGTCATCTTCTATGAAATTTTGTTAAAAAATTGATTTTTTGAGAAATTTTATAATTTTGGTACAAACACTGTCAGATTTTTATAAAATTGTATAAGCTTGATCATACTTTGAGAAATTTATATTACTATATATAGAAGTGTAGGATCATACATAAATTTTTTAAAAAAATTGAACTTCATTTGTTATCTTTAAAAAATCAAAAACGGAATGAACATAATTGAGGTAGTAACCTTATCAAAATTTTATAAATTTACTCGAGTGCGATCATGATCCAAAATTTTTAGTAGAGCTTAATCATTGCTTCAAAACCCTTCTATAAAATTTTCAAAAATTTTAAACTTTTTGTTTGCTCAATCAAATCTATGATGCATTGAACTTCATTTGTTATCTTTCAAAAAAAAAACAAGGAACACGAATGGAACAGTACTATGTTAAGAATTTTATAGATTTACTAGAGTGTGATCATGATCCATAATTTTTATGAGAGCTTAATAATTGAACCATCACCCTTCTCTAAAGGTTCAAAAAATTCTAACCCTTTTTTGGTTGCTTAACCAAATCTATATATTAATTATCAGACTTTTATCACGTAATAGCACTGTCATAATTTTTCAAAATTATTTAAGCTCTATAATCATCTAATATTTAAAAAAAAACATTGATGATATATCAGGACCATCCACAAAAAAATTTAAAATTTTCTAGCGAGGTTTGAAGAATTTTTCATTTGTTGAAATTTGTCGGTAAGGCTTTTATGAGGATAGTAGCACTGTCAGAATTTTATAAAATTCATGAAGCTTGATCATTATCTAAAATTTTTATAGAAACATTATTAATACATCAAAACCATCCAAAAAAATTCAAAATTTTAAAAAGTGTTTTGTTCCATTTTTTTTTTGGTTCAAGTTTGCTGGTCAGCCTTTTATCAGGACAATACCACTGTCAAAATTTAAAAAAAATTCCTTAGGCTTGATCATCATCTAAAATTTTTATGAGAACATTAAAGATGTGTCAGGACCATCCAAAAAATTATATTTTGTTGATGTTGTTTAAACTATTTTTCGTTCGGTTGAAATTTGGACAAAATTTTGGAAATTTCACCAAAATCTCAAAAATCTTGGTTCCAAAAATTCTAGATTTAATTTTTGCTAATATCAAGATTTTGTTGAAAATTTAGAATTCAAAGGGTAACGAGATCTAAAACGAAAACGAAATTTGAAGCCTTTGCTAGGCATATACATGCATGCGCATGCACAAAATTTTGTTCAAGGATTCTTTCTGTAAAAAAATCAGCGAGATGACTTCAACGTAATTTCGGTTTTGGAGGGGTGTTATAAAATGAACTGACTAGGAGACGGCGATGAATTTGCTGAACTATAGGGTCCATGTTGCAAAAAAAATCGATGGGAGGACTTGTTCGCGATTATACGTATGTATGTATGTATAGATAGTCTTTTTCATACTCCCGTGAGTACATACTCCCACATCTAATATACCACTTAAACGAACATGTTATATTCCTTTATCACTTTTAGTATGCTTCAATAATAATTATAAGAGGCTTCAATATGACATGGTTAAAAAAATTTCATCAAAGCCCTCTATTTTTGCTATGTACCGTTTTCCACATGTAAAATGAGCATATATACAAATTATACTATAAAGAGTGGATCATGATGAAATTTTCCATAGAACACACTTCAGAGTATCTTATATTAATTATTAGAGTATACTAAAATAGATAAAGAGGTGTAACATATCATTTAAACAGTGTAATTAGAGTGGGAGTATGTACTTATAGAAGCACCTTGCATATACAGTTAAATAAAATAATTCTACTCCCAGGGAGGCGGGTGAGCGTGGGGAGGCGACCTACCGCGACCAACGAGCGTAGTAAGGCAGTCACAGTAGGAAAGCGCTAAATCATAATAAAAAAGGCTAGAGTTATAATTTATCTTAGAAGGAGCCTAAGCTAGAGTTATAATTTTGGCGGTGGTGCTCAGATCAAACGTACTTGTGTCGCCGATTCGAAGGACCCTAGCTAGATTCGTTCAATTAAATCCTAACGAACGAGAAGAAACTCTGACCAAAGAAAATTGTTTTGGCACCTGTTTGTTCCCGTGTAATTGCGATGGGTCCTGACTCATGAGTCCATGACTGCAGGCGCAGGGTACAAGTATCGGCAAAAATGGTGATTTTCGATCATGTCGAACTGATTTGAGATTTGCAAGTGGTCGGTAAATCAGTTCAAATCAAATTAAAATTTTAAAAATAAGAAAAAACTTATCAAAAAGTGTTAAAAAATTTTAAAATTTTTTTATGTAAGGTCCTAAGGCAATCCTAATGGTGTTGTATAACTTTTAGATGATTTTCAGACCAGTATATTTTTTTAAAAAAAATCTAATAGTGTTACTGTCTTCGTATATGCTCTTCTTTTTTTTTATTTTCTTGAGGCACAAAATGAAGTCTAATATTTCTCAACATTTATTTGTGAGGTCCTCAGGCAATGCTAATGATGTTGTAAAATTTTCAAATTATGATTAGACCTATGTATTTTATAAAAAAAATTCTGAGAGTGCTACTACTATCTTTGTATATGCGCTTCTGTTTTTTATTTTCTAGGGGAAATAAATGAAGTCTAATATTTCTGAAAATTTTTACATGATCCTTGAGTACTCTTTATACTACCATTAAAACTTCAGAGCATGATCAAGTTTGTAAATTTTTATAAAAATCTGATAGTGTCTTTATTCTTTTCATTAATTGCTGCTTTTGATTTTCTAGAAAGACTAAGTGAATTAAAAATTTGTTGCAATTTCTTTGAGTGTTTTCATAGATTAATTGAGATTTATTCAGATTTTATCCCATTTTTCATATTTTCCTTGAGTGTACCGAAAATCGAATAAAACTGGTTGGAAATAGGTAAGGAAAGTGACATCGCTAAGTTTGCCAGTTTTCAAAGAAAAAATAGTAAAAAATCAATGAAAAACGCTTAAAAATTGGTGAAATCGAACATTTTTTTTAGTTTTTTGCCGCTTTTTGCTCGCGCAATTTTAAAAAGTTTGACTAAAGCTGCGCAATTTCTACCAATTTTTGATGAAAATCGGTGTTGACCACCTAACGATTTTTGTGTGCTATTCGGTATTTGCGAACCCTGACTACAAGTGGGTGTGGTGTCGGGCCGGCCTGTCATGCTCTCGTCGGACCGCATGCATAAATCGTGCTAGGCATCCACGGCCTCGCCAATAGGGCTGAAAAAAAAGGAATTTTTTAAATAATACATTTTTTATTCAAATTGCAAAAATATACTTCGATTGGAAAATATTGCATAACTATACCTCTGTCGCCGTTTGAAACGATCAGAGGAAAATATTGCCATATGATATGGCGACAAAGACTTGTGTCGTCGTTTGAACTAACAAGAAATAGCCATGTCGACGCCACGTAGACGAAAAAAAGGTCGGCCTCCCTGTCGCCAAACCATACAGCGACAACGCAAAAATCGACCGTTGGTTTGGCGACAGAGGGGGCACACGCCTCTGTCGCCAAACCAACTGGCGACAGAAACTACGTATATATCCGTTGAAGATGTTACTGTTTGCTGCGAGCTCTCTCATTTTTTCGTCGTTCAGAGAAAGAAGGGAGGAGAGGGAGGAGAGGAAGGGAGAGGAGAGAAAGGAAAGGGAGGGAGGGAGAGAAGAGGGAGGGAGAGGAGGAAGGGATAGAAGGGAAGGGGAGAAGAGAAAGCTAGATTTCTTAGGCCGATGGGACAATTCGCCGAATACTTTTAGTCCGATGTGACTACTTACTGCACAGTACAAAGTCCCATCGGTACACTCAGTACACACTAACTGCACACTGTACAGTCCGAAGTGACCACTCACTGCCTACTTTTAACTCTGAAGTGACCACTTATTGCACAATATATTTGTCCGTACTAAAACTTTGCTTCTTGAGGTAATCTACGTTGCCTAGAAGGTGGTTGATGTGTTCTATTACCTCCTTAGGGAACTTGTTGTCTAACCATTGGGTGAACCCGCAGTCCTTTTGAGGGCTCCTGCAAACAAAAATTGTCACCACCGATCATTGCAATGATAATTCAGAAAAGTTTTGGTGGTGTTGGTGGACTCATCAAAGAATGTACTGTGAACAGAGGGCAGCGGTAGAACCATCGCCCTGGGTCTTCACGGTGCCAACAAGTTTCGATGGTGCATGTTTTATTGTGATTGCAGTTTGGCCAGCTTCCGTTGTCGGATTCATTTTCCAGATATGATAATGGTTGTTGTACACTAGATTCAGGCCGACCAAGATTCAGACTCACCTGCCCACCGGCCTGTTCACCTGATGGCCTCAAGCATCCCCCTTTCGACTGATTGTGAGCATCCGTTTCATTTGTCACAGTGGGCTCTTTGTCTGCAACCACTGAGTTATTGCCGTCGATTGCGTCAGAAACGAAACCTGTTTCCTTGACACTCGATTGAACGTACAGTTTGGAAGATCCAACTTAGCGCCATGATACATTTAGAAACACCCCCCAAGAATCGTTCCCTATTATATCGACCAGCACATTGTATGAGTTTGCTAATAGTTTGTTCTTGACACACAAGAGGTGATGCAGAGAAATTTCATGTCTTCCTTCGTCCAATTGGAATATCTCCATTATCCAGCGTCGCACTTGTTCGATTGAAATTGCGGCTCTGCCAGCTCTTTGACCATAAATGGGCAAGTCCAGCTCAACACTGTCCCATCAGGTCCATTAGAAATCATTCCTTCTCCATGATATATCACAAATCTATCTGCAATTGACATACCTGTCGAAAAACATCAAGTATTACACCATGGTTTATTAGACTGATGGGACAACTCGCTGAAGACTTTTATCAGTCTGAAATGACCCCTAGCTACACACAATATAGTCCGATGTGACTACTCATTGCACGATACAAAGTCCCATCGATACACTCAGTACGCACTAACTGCACACTGCATAGTTCGTCGTGACCACTCACTGCCTACTTTTAACTCTGAAGTGACCACTTATTGCACATTATATTTATCAGTACTGACACCTTGCATACATGACTACCTTTTTAGCTCAACTTAACTATGCACTCCAGTGTTTTGCTGTCCATCTGTACATTTGAATCTTACCTTTCAACACTTTGTCCATACACCATCCCTTCGAGACTATAAAAGGTTAAACCGCAGACACACATGCATAGCTCCCACTCACACTTCACCAAGGCTGGATCTTTTAGCAGAGTATTCTTGTGGACACCTGATATGAGCAGTATAGCCCTTTATTACACATTAAAGGTTATGAATAATGGGAAGGATGATCCGTTCAAGGAGGAGAATTTAAGTAAAGTGGTGTCTAAATTGCAATAGTGGCGTCCGACATTACCGAGGCATAAGGTGACAACCTCTGGCCTGAACCTTGTAATCTCCAACAACCTCAAAGCGCACTTGCAAGGGTGGCATCAAAGGTATTTTAGGGTGTGCGAATTAGCTGACCACCCTTATGTTACAAGTTTCTCTATGAGATTTTATAGGTTATTGATGCTGCCCGATCAGTACGCAGAGTATATTAAGGTTAGTTATTTCCTATTTATTCACCTTACTAATCTTTTTAGCATTATCCATAAGTTCACTAATTTGTATGCTTGTCTTGTGTGTTAGTCATTTTCGGAGGATAAAGAATTGCTGAACAAAGATATCCCATAATTTGTAGCGATGTATATGCTCCTCGGCAGGGGTGTGATGCCTGGTTCGCGCAGAAGACGTAGAAGAGGATCTAATTGGAGGGCTAGAGGTCCATCCAGTACTGTTACAGCAGAAAGTTCAAAATGACGTTCAACCATCACCGAAGGAAGGCTTGCTCCTAACAATACAAATGACGATGACAATGATGATGATTTCATGTCACCTAGACCTCAATGTTTAAGCACTATGATGATGACAATTTTATATCACTTAGATCTCGACGTTCGAGCACTGTCACAATAGGCCATTCAAGCACTACTACAACAGGCCATTCAAGCAACAATGCAAGAGGTCGTTCAACCAGCACTGAAGGAGGGCTGGCTCCTAACCATACAAATGACGACGACAACGACGATTTCATGCCACCTAGGCCACGAACCTTTTGTGCTCGGAGTCCTTCGAATCCTGGCGATGTTATTACATTAAGCCTTATCAGGTATCTATACGTAGTACCCCTGTCAAGAATTAATAGATAACTATTGCCATTTTTATTGTAGCGACCTATTCCGACAACCATGGCCATAGAATGTATGGTTTTGTGACTTAGGGCCTGTTTGGTAGAGCTCCAGATTCCAGCTTCTTATGAGATCTGAAACTTGTAGACTAAAATAAAGTGAATTAAGTTTATATTTTTTTGTCTAAAATGTAAACAAAATGATCCATCTAAATACTCTTAATGTACTCACAGCTTCAGCTTCACGAATCTGGTGAAGCTAGAATTTTCAGCTTCACCAGATTCACGAATCTAGAGAAGCTGAATCCCTGCCAAACACACCCTTAGTCCTTCACCAGAGGCATGTACCTATGTTGTATACCAGTTTTATGAATTCTCTAAGGCATGTCTGTATCTTAGGTGTAGTTCACATGTCATGATGTTATTGTAATTGTTGTACTTACTACACTTTGTAATATCAATATCAGTTTTTCAATGTTTTACTATAATTTGTTGCACACCGAAAGAGAATGAGGAACAACGAAATTTGAATTTTTATCAAAAAAAGTAACTGACAAATAATTTTGTAAAATACTATATGAATTATCACGGATAAATATGAATATTTCTAAATTTATTGAACTCTGGTTTAAACTCTAAAATTTTAGCAACTATCAAAATAATACTAACTTTTAATAATTAATGCTTACAAGTTACAACAAATTTTTGAATGAAATCAGTGCAAAACTGTTCCTCATAAATTTAATTTTCTCTAAAAAAATTTCATGATTTTTATAATTTACTAGGTTTCGGTGCTCTGTAGCCCAATCATTTGACGACGGCTCTCTATCACCAAATGAAAATGCGACATATTCTTGTCGTCCAATGGTCGGGCGACAGAAGCCTGTCACCCTTTTATTCGGTGACAGAAAGGCCACATCAGCGTTGACTCAGCTTTTTCTGCATTCTGCGCTACTGTCGCTTAACCATATGGCGATAGAGGTATAGTTTTGCAATTTCTTTAGATCAAGGTATATTTTTGCCATTTGAATAAAATGTATTATTTAAAAAAAACTCGTTGGTGAAGCTTGTTGACCCAGTTCAAAATTGCTCCAATTACACTTATTCATTGGTTAAATATCGAAAGGAGTCAATTTTGAATAAAATTGAATTTTGCTCTGGCTCGACTCGACTCAGGTCGTTAGTTTGATTATAAAAATACTTCTAAACTATAAATAAAATGATATTAAATTAATCTATGTTAATTTCGAAAAAAACTCAAAAAATAAGAATTTAGCTCGATTTCGACCCCTACTAGCTGACCCGGCTCGCCGAACGCCATGGCCTGGCCGGCCCGGCATGCCTTCAACAAGCCCAATCACGACCCACTTACTATTCATGCCATGTTGGTCCAGGGCTGGCCTATTTTGCACTATTGCGACGAGAAGAAAGGAGTTGGAGGCGAACGAAACTAAGGCGGTGGACATAAATATTGGGGAAAAGGAACTAAATTTTATTCATTCTTGAATAGGTACAGAGTTACTGTCTCGTTAAAAACCTTACACCTCAGTGCAGAGCATCGGCTCGGTGTGTACGCTCGGTGTCGGTGAGCATGTACTCCCCTGTCTCTATCATCTACCTTTTGGCATCTCCGTCGTCTCTCATTTCTCTGCATGAGACAATCGCAACTACGTGCAACCGTAAAGTAAGCAACAACATACTGCAATGTCGTGCATAGCGTCTTGCCATGAACTGTGCTGACCCAACCACAGCCTATATAGGTATGCCGTGCCGTCCATTGTGCCCAATTGCGAGACTCGACCACGACCCTATCATTCATGTCTTATCGCCCGTCCCGTACGCATGCTTGCCGTGTCGTTAGGGGTGGAAATTGAGCCAAGTTCCTATTTTTTGAGCTTTTTTCGAAATGGACATAGTTTAATTTAATACCATTTTATGTATAGTTTGGTAGTACTTTTAGAATCGAGCTAACAAACCAAGCCGAGTCAGATTAAAATCCAATTTCATTCGAAATTGACTCATTTCAATGTTTAACTAATAAACGAGTATAATTAGAACAATTTTAAACTGAGCTAGCTAACGAGCCCCTATCAACGAGCTTTTTTTTCGGGCCTACGTGCCGTGCCTATCGTGCCACGAACTGACAAAAAAAAAAGCTTGGCCCAGCACCTAGGTCTAGTCCATGATGATACATCCAAGTTATCTTGAGTAAATTAACTTTTACTCCTATAGTTAAAAAACGTGTGCTAAGTTTAGTGGTTGAGAAAGGAAAAAGGATAGTTTAATCACATGCATCACATGTTAATTAGCTGATGGGCATATGAACAGGGTGATCAACCCATCATGTGGGCAGGGAACGGAAGTACGCATCTTGAGTGGTTTGCGGATACAAAAAAAAAAAATCCCACGATAATTTTTAAAAACGTAGAAATTCTCATATTAATCGAAAGAAAAAGAAAAGTATCTCTACTACTTATTTTGGTGGTGTAAATTAATCATATATAGATATTAGATTTATATAATAAATACATTTGTATTTCAATTATATAAAGGCAACATATTTTGTGCACACACAGGCCTTCCTGTGTACACACCATGTATACCAACTAACAAAATCACGAAAAATTCTGAAAAAAATTGTAGATGTATTTCATAGATTGCTCTACCTATATATAAAATTATAGGTTCAAATTCATAACTCTCGATATATAATGAATTTGATCTTGAAATTTCATACATAGAATTTACGAAGTACATCTACAATTTTTTTCAGAATTTTTTGTGACTTTTGTTAGTTGGTGTGCACGGGAAGACCTGTGTGCACAGGATACGTTGCCTTATATAAAATAGAGTTGTATATCAAATATAATTATATCATGATATCTAACTACACAGTTATCCGGATAAATTTGTGAGTGGGCCGGCCTGTATGAAATTTGACAGTTATTAGGTTCAGCTCAGAATACGCGGAAAACACCGTGAATGGAGGATCGGAAAGTAGGAGCAGGAGTACTGTATTTTTTTTAATGAATTAGTCGTGCGCACGTAGCTTGTTGGAGTAACGATCGATCGAGGAATTCACTGTGCCAGTCATGGTCAACGTCCAGCACATATATATGCTAGCCAGTTAGTCGTTGGTGCGAGTCATTTAAACCCCATTTATACTGGAACGGCTCATTTCAGGGTGCCGTTGCCACTGCAACTGCAACGCATGCCGGGGTGTAACAGAGAAACGACAAGCTAGCTCTGGAGACGATCGATCTAGGATGACACAGCACAGACTTTTTAATTAGCCATATTTATTAATTGAGTGGTACTACTGCTCGCTGTATCGTTAGAATTGATTCCAGCGGTATAGCATATTTCATAGCTAAGGTGAAATAGGTTTCATGCATGTTGTTTCGTCTAAATATGTTTCATGTTATTTCATAGCTAAGTTTCATCAGGTTTCGTAGTATGTTTACAGGTTTCGTAAAAACGGTATAACATGTTTCACAGCTAATCTTCATCTTGATAGGTTTTATGTTGTTTACTTTAGATAGGTTTTATATTGTTTCACAGTTAAGTTTCTTTCGTAGTGTATTTATAAGTTTCATATTTTATGCATGTTTCGTCAAATTTGAAAAGAAGTTTTCAATAAATATTCATTCGTGTTTCGATAAGTTTATGCAAATTCCATGTGTATTAAAAAAGTTTCATTAATGTTTCGGCGAGTTTCAGTAATTTTCATGTGTGTTATGGCAAGTTTTAAGAGAACGTTTGAAACGTTTTATGTTTCGGTAAGCATCACGTGTTTCTAAAATATTTCAAGTTTCACTGAGTTTTAACCCATGAGTTTCAACCAAAAGTTTCAATAAAGTTCGAATAAGCTTTTTAAGAAGTTCCGATGAGCTCACCAGGCTATAATATAGTCTACCACGCCGTCGAAGACCACCCAATACCGTCTGCTACCGATGCACTCTTTTCTCTAGCTCCTGCCTCGGCTACCATTGCCGCCATGGAGCCGAATGATGTTGCCCGCTGCCGAGTCCATGCATAAAGGTTTCAAGTTTCAAGCTAATTCCAAAAGATTTCATGTTTTAAAATTTTGGATCAAGTCTCAGTAGGTTTCAAACAAGTTTCAAATTAATCTTTTGGTTTCATAGCAGTTTTTTAAAAAAACTTCAAGTTCCAATAGATTTGAAAATCTAACAGTATAGCAAGTTTTATGGAAGTTTCAACCATACATCAAGTTTTATGGAAGGTTCCAAGGTCAAATATCAAACATGTTTCAACTATACATCAAGTTTTATAGAAGGTTTCAAGGTCGCGTATCAAGCATGTTTCGACTATACATCAAGTTCCATGGAAGGTTCCGAGTTCAAAGTATCGAGTACGCTTTATCAAGCTTAGTGAGCAAAGAAGAGTCTGAAGCCAAAGCACGCACACAGCGGAGTATGATTGTAATCGGTAATCACACACCTTTGGTTCAACGTCGCGGAATGAATTGACGAGCACGTCGTCGGCGTCCTCCAATCCCTCGAATTGCCCCAGCAACGCCTTAAGAATCGCCGGTTGCGATTCCGGCACCGCCGCGAACGGCGGCACGTTCTCAGGCCCGAGCGCTCTACGTACGTCCAGAACTCCCCGCGCCAGCACAGTGCTCCCGTCAGTCACTGCCACTGGCAACGCCAGTCGCCCCAAGAACACCTTCCCGTCCGTCACTAGCTACACCGTTCCCTAGTATTTCTATTTCTGAAATCAAATGTACATGTAGGCCGACATGTAACTCGAAATTATTTCGTAAAAGTTATAAGTTTCCCTTGAGAGACCGCCTCATAACGGCATGGATCAATGCTAAGCGCTAGTAAATCGTGAAACTTGCAGACATGCGCTTAGCAGTCGATCGCGTATCGTCGACCAGGATGGTTTTTACTCGCAGAACCGGGTTGGACTTTTGTGCTTCTATTGTGTGGATACCGTTGTACTAGTTATCTACGGTAATACCATAGAGCAGTATTTCTGTTATTATTTTGAGCGTGTCTCGCATGGTTTTTAATCAGGGCCGATTTAATCTGTGCCGTGCGACAGTGTGCTGACACCTTTCATGCCGTGCGATTACGGTATCACACCAGCCTCACTGCCTCACGCACGAAGGACAACAACACCTTTGTCCAGTGGAAGAGCCATCACGGTATCACACCAGCGAGTACACCACAGGTGCCGCATCGTTCCAAACCGCAGCCACGCAGCGCAGCCGGTCCCCCAACCCAAGGCTACCTTAAACTCGTTGGAATCACGAGCAGACTCGACCAAATCCCACCCGTATCATCGTGAGCCGTGACTGGTGAGTGACGAGGCAAAACACCAAACGAGCAAGAGAGAGTAGGGAGGGCAATCCCGTGCTGCCGATAGGGATAGCGCTCGTGCATATTTATCCCTGTCAGCTAAAATCTTTCTAACAAACTATTAATGTTTGTCTTATCAAATTTTAGTAGCATTATAACTAAATTTGATAAGTATTTGGTCTGCTACTAAACTTTAGGAAGATTCTCTTCTCCATTAATTCTCTAGTTTATTTTTTTTGTCAATCTTTGATTAAAATGTTGATAAGGGTAATCCCAACCTCCACATCAGTGTCATAGAATTAATTACTGTTTGTCATTAATAATCGATGTGGCATAGGAATTAAGGAAGGAGAGAAAAAAAACGAAGAAACCGTGTCTCATGCAAGAAATTCTGCATTCAAAACACAAGAAACTACAAAATATGCATTGACATTTCTTGTGACCAAGACGTGTTTGTGGTGCGTCGTTGGTTTATTCTCTCTCTCCTCTGAACACTACTCATGGAAACCATGGGTTGAAACTATGTATTGGTTTATTGTTTTTTCTCTCACACTCTTATATAAAAAGCAGGTTAGATGAATTAGATGATCAAATTTTGATAAGGTTCTTTAAGTTAAATTCAATGTCCGACCAAACAGTACCAATACCCTGTGAAGTTCCACCCATAGCCGGCCCTGCTTGGGCCCCGAAGCAAAGATAAAAACAAAGCAAAAACCGAGCCGAGCCTTTCACGCCGCCCACGTACGGATGTCCCCCACTCCGGCTCGTCCGCCGCCCCCCGCCTCCCACCTTCGCCACTAACGCCGCGCCCGCCACCAACGTTTTGCCCAGAAATCAGCACCGAAACCAGGCGCGATTTTCTCCTCCGCGCGAGCGCTGTCTCCGTCCGTTCGTCCGTCCATCGGCGACGCGCTCGGCGGCGGAATGCGAATGCTGTGTGAGTTGTGACGTTTTCACCGTGCGTCGCTGGGAGCGCGCGCATCGCGACGGGACCCCCCCACGCCCACGCTGGCAAAAAGGCGAAGATTCCCGCGCCGTCCCGTCGCCATCCGCGCCCTGTACTCTCCACCCCTGTTTCAGATCTGCAGCAGTCGCCGTCGCCGAATCCTTCCTACGCCTATCGTCACCCGCTCGTCCTCCTAACCATGCGTTCAGCAGCCTAGCCTACCCCTCACCGCGTAAAAATTTGAACTCCTCTTGCGGTGGGTTGCTGCCGCCGGGTGCTACGATGGGGTGCGGGCAGTCCAAGCTGCCACAGGGGGAGGAGGCGGCCGTCGCGCTCTGCCGGGAACGCTCCGCTCTGCTGGCCGAGGCCATCCGCCAGCGCTACGCGCTGGCCGACGCCCACCGCGCCTACGCCGACTCGCTGCGCGCCGTCGGCGCCGCGCTGCACGACTTCCTCCGCGGCGTCCAGGCGCTGCCCCCGCCGCCCGACCCCGCGCTGCTGCGCCTCCCCGAGCAGCGGAAAGGGGACCCGCTCCCCGCTGCGTCCCCCCTCTCGGCTGTCCCGGACGCGGCCAAACAGGTCGATGATGGTGGGCACATACACTTCTACTCGGACGACGACGAGGGCTCCGATGGCGGGCATATCAGGTTCCCATCCGACGACGAGGCCGAGGCGCCTCCCCCGCCCCGAGCCCCTCCCGCCCGCGGAGCCGGCGCTGCCCCAGCAGCCGCAGATGCCCGTGCCGTACGGTTCTGGCTACGCTCCGCCGTACAGCTACGCCCCCGGCCTGGCGTATGGCTATGGAAAGGGCTACGGCGCTGACATCGGCGGCTATGTCCATAGTTTCTTCAACATCAGCTATGCCCGCAGCCAACCGCCGCCGCCATCTGTGTCATACGAGCACCGCCCCCAAGCCACCAATGCCACCGTCCATTCCTACCCGGGAAACGGTGCCTCTGGGCCGCCGCTTCCTGATTCCTACTACGGCGGCTATCAATACCAGTACCCCCACGGCGGTTTGCCTCAGGTGGCAGCTCCATCCGGCGAGGGTGCTACACCGCCTCCTCCGCCATCGCCGCCGCGGGTGTCGACCTGGGACTTCTTGAACCCGTTCGAATCATTCGAATGCTACTACCAGGTGCAGCCGGCTGCAGTGGCGACATATACACCAAGCAGGAGCTCGAAGGACGTTCGGGAGGAGGAGGACATTCCGGAACTGGAGGACGAGGATGAGGAAGTGGTCGTCAAGGAAGCGTACGGCAATGACAACCACGGCGGTAAAGGCAGTTCAGCGAAGGAGGAAGAGAGGACCAGTGCTAGCGAGGAGCCGCGCAGGAAGTCCAAATCGTCGGAGGCCAACAGTAGTACCGGAAGCAGCATGATCCATGAGGTGCATGTTGTGGAGGAGAGTGTGGTGGAAGAACAGCTGCAGCGGTCGGATGTCGCGGGGCAGCCTGCGGTGCTTGGGAAGACGTACAACGATGATATCGAGGTGGTGCAGGAGATCAAGTCGCAGTTTGAGCGTGCCGCAAAATCGGCAGGAGACATGTCCAAGATGCTTGAGGTTGGGCGGATGCCTTACTACCAGAAGAGCTCGAGACTAAAAGGTTTATTATGATGCATTCCTGAATTTGCCGTGCAAAGTTTCAGTCTTTTGTTATTCTGGCCATCTGATGAAAAAAAAAATGAATTTTTTTTGCCTAACTCAATTACCGTTGCAGTATCCTCAATGATGATCTGTGGGCTGCCTTCGGTGGACGATGAGTTTCTGCAGTTTGAGGAGGACAAGGCTATGGAATGTGGCAACCTTTCTTCGACATTGCAGAAGCTGTACATGTGGGAGAAGAAGCTTCTTGAGGAAGTCAAGGTTCTGAGCGTGCTTTACATTTTTGAATTTCTTGCTGAATGATGTTATGCTCGTGCAATTTTGTTGCTAGATGTGTGATCTTTGACATTCAGCTAAAGGATGCAAAAGTTGACTATTTGTTATGATTAGCTTTGCTACTTGCTTAATATTATCAAAGCAGATTCAGTTGGAAGCTTTATCTCAATTGCTACTTGTCAAATATGCACCATTGTTTATTTGAAAAACTTGTCGGGTAGTTAATTATAGATGATTGAGAGTTTACACTATGAATAAATCCAATCTTGTACTTTATTTACAGTTGCTTAGTATGTTAAAGTAGTATTTTTTAAAAAAAACTAATTTGACGATGTTCTCCTGAAGGAATGATTATGTCATACAATTTTGTACTTTGGAGGGCTTTATGTTTCCTATGCTTTGACTTTACCATCCCCATGGCTTTCGTTGACATGTAATACCATGATTTTACTTTATTGGAGTTGTGTATTCATTTTAAAGAAGACTTGATTTCTTCTTTCTTCATGTCCGGTGTTGGTTATACTTAGCCACTCAGGTAATTTTGTTTATCACAGACTGAGGAGAAGATGAGGGTGCTACACGATAAAAAACGCGAGGAGCTGAAAATTTTGTATGAAAGAGGTGCTGAAGCTCATAAGCTTGAGACAATTGAAATTTATACCAGGAAGCTATCAACAAAAGTAAGTGTTGCTATTCAGGTTGTCAACACTGTCGCAAAGAAGATCAATAAGCTGAGAGATGAAGAACTATGGCCGCAAACTTGTGAGCTGATTCAAGGGTATGTATCTCTTTCCAAAACAACAATAAATTTCAGATTTATGCGTACATATTTTGAATGAGTGGAGATGATCAACAGTAGGCGGTGTGGATGAAGGTTAGGATTGGTATGTGGGGAACCAATGGTTTATATCACTCTTTAGTGTGCATTTAGTACACAATTGCTGGTATGCTAATTCTTTTCCATTTCGGGCATTCACTGGTGAGCATTAACTGATTAACATAAAGTCAATTCGCTATCCATTTTCTGGTTACATTGCTTCAAACATGTCAATAGCAGTAGTTGTATATTTTCCTCTTCTGAAGTACTGCAGTTTGTAAACTCTTGGGTATCCTAGTAAGTTGTTGGATCCAAGGAGATAATTTTAGGAAACAAGTGTTATCTGACAATAAGATTAATTGGAGCTTCGCGGTATCCTCAGTGATGACTTAGAAAAGAGTCGAAGCTATGAATTTATGAAGTAATAGCTTGACATGAAAGTTAACTACCAAAATAGAAGGTGCTTTATTTAACTCTTGTTTCATGGCTAAAGGATACAGTAGATAGTCAATTTTACGTATAAATTCTGAATAAAGGTGTAATTATTCCTTATCTTCTTTTTTTCAATCAAGTTAAATGCATATCAGAAAATGCACCTGTATCTGCCACTTCTGGAGGTCTACATAGTGTTTGCGTTCGTGCATCAACCCTACTTCAACCTGGTTGGGGTTGGTAGCTATAGTAGATTATCTTGTCTTGGATGAGAATGGTGCTATGATTTCCCTGTGAAGAAACACTTTACCTTTAGTGGCATGTCGAGAAACAAGGAGAGATGGGGAATGATAACATTCAGCATGTTAAGGATAACTGAATGAAGTCCTGATCAAATGTTTCATTAAAAAAAATCCTAATCAAATGTTGATTAACTATGCCCAATTTTCCCCTTGCTTTTATTGGTCAGAATTTCTCTGCCTGGTTATTAGTACTCAAATCTTTTGACTTCCTAGATGTTGTCATTACAAAATTGAAAGGATTATTTACAGAAGCTGTTATGCATTTTTAGGTTGGCACAAATGGATTACTTTGTTATTTGTATATTAATACTCATGCATACAATGATTTTTCAGGTTGATGCAAATGTGGCATGCCATGTCCGAATGCCATCAAATCCAGTGCCATGCCTTATCCCAAGCTAAAAATATGGACTCTACCATAGCTGCTGCAAGATTTAGCGAAGCTCAAATGGACTTAATCAAGAAGCTGGAGCTTCAGTTGCTGGATTTGACTGCCAGTTTTGCTGCATGGGTTAATGCTCAAAAGAGCTATGCTAGCACTTTAAATGAGTGGCTTAAGAAGGGAATTGATTATGTGCCTGAAGTAACTGATGATGGGACTCCCCCCTTTTCTCCAGGACGCTTAGGAGCGCCACCTGTTTTCATCATCTGTAATAATTGGGCAATCGGCATCAGGAGGATATCTGAGAAGGAAGTAGTAGACACAATGCAGGCTTTTGCTTCTAATGTTCTGCACCTCTGGGAGACGCACAAGTCAGAGTGGAGGCAGGGTATGATGGCTAATAAAGATATGGACAGGGACCTTAGAGTGATGGAGAGGGATGAACTGACAATGCGCAGGGCTCTAGAAGCACAAAACAAGAAGCTTGTGCTTATTTCCAATCAGAGCGGTGTATCATTATCAGCACAGGTGTTACAATACGGTGGCCCGCTTGCTGAAGTGGGTCTGCAATCATCTATGAATAAATTTTTTGAAGCAATGGAGAGCTTTGCTGCTGCCTGTGTGAATACATACAAGGATCTCCATCTTCGCTCTGAAGACGAGAAAACTCAAATTGAAGAGAGTGGCAGGGTTCCCTAGCGGCATTTCAGACTGCTGGTACAGGGCAAGTAAGGGTGCATTTGGTTGGGTGTATAGGATTTGGTTCTATCTTTGCGTTTGGTTGGCTGAACGGAACCATTTGGTACAGGATGAGATGATACAAATTCTTGGAATATTCTAAAAAGATGCTGCACCATCCCGTACGGGAAATTTGGCCGAACCAATCGGTTCAGAACAGGATCGTTCACTCGCACCATCCCTCAAACCAACTTCATCTCTTAATCCAATCTTATCCCTTCAACCAAACATCATCTCATACCATCCTGTATCATTTCATCTAAGCAATCAAATAAATTCTTGTATCATTCTATTCAGACAACCAAACACTTTCCCTATACCATCTCATTCATCTTGTACCATTCTATCACATTCTTCATCGTACATCCAACTAAACGCACCCTAACTGACCCGTCGGTTGGATGAACGGCAACAATGCACAAAGCGGTATCACCAATTCAAAACTCCAGTCTCAGTGCCAACGTGCCTTGCTTGCTTTTGGCTTGTCCCCTCTGTCAGGTTTCATGGTCGTCGCAGGGCCTGCAGCAGCCGATGTAATTGTGAGAGCCTTGTCCGTCTGAGATGGGGCTTTATCAGATTATTATTGCTCTTAACAGACCTGCATTCTCAGGGTCCGGATGATCTGCTGTTTCTCGTCATATACCCATGCCGGAGAAAGGCTGGTTCTGTACAGAAGGAAACAGAAAGCATCAGAGACATGGAGGAATGGAAGGTGCTGATCAAAACAGAGATCTTACGATTTTTGATCATCCATGAAGGCCCTGCAATTGTGGGATGAATCGTAGCTGATGCATGAGCATGATACTTAGAAATATTTGGTGCTCTCTGTGGAACTCGGCTGCAGCTCCGCACCGAAGTATCTGTAGGGTTACCGGTGCTTGAGCCTTTTAGGCCTTAGACGACACCGTCTGCAAACTCCAAATTTATTCGGCCATCATCAAAGTTTTACTTCTGTTTATTTGTATACATATGATTCATTTGTATCTGTGACTTTTGTACAGCTATGGTATAACTTGAGCCTTTGTGCGGCATTTTTCTTTCTTCTTTTTACCTTTCTCAGGGTGTTAGTGTTAATCTGGTTTTGGATCTGTTTTTGGAAGCAATGATGAGGCCAACAGGTCCGGTAAAGCATCTCTACGTCTTCTCTTTTGGAGAAAGTTGTACTGGCATGGCGTTGAGGTTTTTCACCTGAAAGAAATGGCACAATGAAATGGGTCTGAGCTAAGTCACAAGGTTCCCGGTACGATAGGGTCGAGGAACGGGTACGCAGGACGCGGATCGATACCTTCTAAGTTCCCGGTACAAGGGGGGTATATATCTTAGGGACGATGGTTCAAGACTTGGAAGTGAACCATCCATTTTCGGGACGATACCTTGGATCGATCTGCCCGGGACGAGGTTCGCGATCCCAATATATTTGCATAGCCATTTGACAAATGATGCTTATCATTGCAATGGTATTCTCCTCAACATCAAGTCGTCACTTTTACCATTTAGTTTTCTTTTTTTTGGGACATTAGAAAATACGAAAAAGACCAAACTACCCTGGCCTTATCCAATCAGGTGCAGGTATAGCCTCATCGAGTTAGGGTTCCAAGCCTCCCGTCCTGATATAGCCTCACCACCACTTCGTGCCGCAATCTCCTCCTCCTCGTCGCATCCAGCTCCCGCGCCTCCACGCCCTTCTCCGTCTCGCTCTCTTCTAGGGATGGCAACGGGTCCGGGTACCTCCGGGTCTAGCCTCCGTGGACCCGGACCCGAGACCCGAAATTTGGACCCGGACCCGGACCCGAAATTAGTCACGGGTCCAAACTCGAACCCGGACCCGGACCCGACGGGTACCCGGACCCGAACGGGTACCCAGACCCGTTTCAAATCATGCAGTTGGGTTTGGATTGCCTTGGACCGCGCCTGGCGCTTGACGCCTTGGACCGCGCTCCATTTCGAACAACACACCTTGACGCCTGGCGCCTTGACACCTTGGATTTGGATTGCCTGCACGCCCGAAAGCAAGCGGCTTCCTTTCCCGCGCCTTGACCGCTTGGACCGTGGGGGAAAATCGAACAACACGCCTTGACGCCTTGGACCGCGCCTGGCGCCTTGACGCCCGCCCCGCCCATTACTTCATTTCAATTTTCACACGCCCGCCCGCTCCTGGAGCCTTGACGCCCGCGCCTTGACGCCTGGACACCCACGCCCGCCTGCGCCAACTCATAACGGGTCCGGGTCTGGGTACCCACGGGTCCAAAATGAGACCCGGACCCGGACCCAAACCCGAACCTGGACCCGAAATAATATACCCATGGGTCCAAATTTGGACCGGACCGACCCATCGGTCGGGTACACCATGAGTACCAGACCCATGGGTATTTTTGCCATCCCTACTCTCTTCGCCGAGCTCGACCTCACCGCGTCTCCCGCGAGCTCACTTCTTCATCGAGCTCGGCACCGCTGATCTGGGCACCGGCGCTCCTCCCATAGTCCCCGCGCCAGGGACCTCCGACAGCGGCTGCTGAGATGCGGGCGGCGACGCCGCCGCCGCGCCTCGGCCTCCTCCTCCCTCTTGGCGTCCTCAGTCCGTCCGCTCAGCGCGCTCCCTCGATTGGTTTCTCTCCGTGTTCGGTGGCATTGGGACGACGTCCCAGGCTTCCGTCCCAGCGTCGACCCAAGAATCGATCCAGATCGAACCCGTCCTCGATTGGGGACGACGACCCCGGGACATGGAACGCCACATCGTTCCCCGTTCTGTGTGACTTAGGGTCTGAGTTGATTCAAGTTTTCAGTGATTACCAACATCTTGCACTGAGTTCAGATTAAGTTGCAGAAATCCAATGTATCAGGTTGTTGCATCACTAGAAATAAACAATCTAGGTAAGGCTCTTGATGTGCTGGGGTCCTACTCTTAACGACACACACTGACAAGTTCTGCAATTCTATTCAGTGAGTGACACGTATCTCATGAGGTACGTAGGAAGAGGAGGAACACATCAGAGAAACATCTAATGATTAGGACTTTAGGACAGGTGACACCCATCGTATCAGGCCAGCATTTGAACGTATCTGACCCCGTCACTGCACAAGACAAACGAGCTTGTTTAGATCCCAATGATCTCTCGCTTCAATCAAGAAACCAGAGATGTCGATGCGAACTACTCTGAACCCTGGACGTCTCGAAATATAGTTATCGATACCGTATCAGTCACTATATACTGTTTTGACCTATAAACCAATACAAAGTGGCTATATGTATCGTACCAGTTTCAATACCAGTTAATATATATTGGTTCGAGGTCAATATTAGTCATACTTGCTTTTGATACCGATCTATACCAGTCGTAACGGTGAAATTGATAATATGGGTGTATTGAACTATATGTTATATCTGATAGTACTACTATGTATTTGGAGTAATATTACATGTGAAATTTTGTGTACATATAATTAAACACACACACACACATATACATATATATGGGGCAACATATCTAGTGAAAACCACTCTTACCGTGAAAACTCTATGAAATCTACGTGTAAAAGTTTTGAAAAATTCTCAAAAAATTACCATACGTAGGGGAGGTGAGTTTCTATAATCCTGCAAAATTTGAAGACCAAACTCGATCGTATTTGAAAGATATGAAAAAGACAAATGAAATTAAGTTTGGTTTTAAAATTTTGCTAGATTGTAGAAACTCACCTCCCCTACGTATAGTAATTTTTTGAGAATTTTTCAAAATTTGTACACACGGGTTTTACGAAGTTTTTATGGAACAGGTGGTTTTCACTAGATATACTGCCTAAAAATATATATTATTATATTAAACATAAAATGGTACGTTGGTACAAACCGATACCAGAATATACTACTGGGTTTTGATAGTTGTCGATAAAACGACTGACTCAGCGTTGGAAATAGTGGGTACAAGCTCATACGGAGATTTTTTGTTTGAAATACTATTTTTAAAGGAAAAATTATAGAAATAATATATCGAATTAAAACATTACAAATATACCCACATATCGCCATTTAAATTGGCGTCAAGTCTCTATCGCCAGTTGAAGTAGCGACAAAGTCTCTGTAGCTAATTGAAATGGCGATAGAGATACTGTTGTCAATGGTTATAGAGAGCTGTCGCCAACGGACGCATCTCTTTGTTACAATTTGAAATGGCGACAGGCAGTTATATTTGTAATTTTTTTAATTTATCATAGTATTTCTGTAATTTATCATTAAAAAATATTATTTCAAAAAAAATTATTATCTGCGCAAGCTCAAGGCTTGGCCGTGGCAGCTTCGCCGGCTTCTAGAATGGAGATGCCATGCATGTACCGATGTACGTACGCACCAACCACAGCTTAATCATGCGCACAGGGCGGGTGAGGCGATGACACCATAGACGTCCAAGTGTCCTGCCATTGCCAACCGCTCGCGGTTGGTGGTTCCAACCGCGCGCACGGCATGCCCTCGACGCTTCCTCCTAGTACCGTAGTGCGTCGTCGCGCGCGCGCTTGCTCGTGCGGCGTGGCTGCCGCGGCCACGGGGAGCATGCCAGCCAGGCCGTGCCGGTGGCCACCGGCGCCAACATGACATCGCACGGACGCCTCTCCTTGCTTCCGACGTGAATGGTATATATATATGCGCCTGCCAGGTCAAGACGAAGCTAGCAGCAGCTTGCCATCTGTCCAAGTCTCGGAGAAACCCAAGCTTGTGCGGACGGAGTGAACTAACTGATCAGCGAGTCAGACATGGAGGTGTACCGCGCCGAGCAGCAGCTCTGCAGGCTAAGACAGCGCGTCGCTTCCTCGTCCTCCTCGGCGGCCGCCATGGCCGGCGCTCTGGAAGGCGTGGCCCGCGTGTACGAGCACGTGGAGTCGCTCGTGCGCTTTGCTTCCGCTGGGAAAGTGGAGGAAGAGCTGGAGGAGTCCGTCGCGCTGCTCGACGCGTGCGCCGCGGCGTGGGACGGGCTGCGCGCCATGCGCGCGTGCGCGCTTGACCTCGAGGTGGCCGTCCGGCGGGGAGACAGCGCCGACGCCCAGAGCGCAGCGCGCGCGTACGCGCGCATGGCCAGGAGGGCACGCGCGGACGTCAAGAAGCAAAAGCGCCGGCGCCTCAGCCCGAGGCACGAACGCCAAGCACCCGACGACGACGGTCACTCGCTGCAGGAGGCACGGCGGGTCACCGTGGCGGTGCTCGAGCTCGTCGTGGCGGCGCTGTCTCGGCGGATCGCCGTGGCCGGCTCAAGGTCTGCCAGCAAATGGTCGACGTGCGTGGCGCGGGGGTTCAGGAAGTCGACCCCAGTGGCGTGCGAGGACGCCGAGGAGATCACAACCGCCTTGTGTTCGTCGTCCAAAGATTTGCACGACGACGAGACGGCGTCGCGGGTGCAGAAGGAACTGAGAGCGTTGGGAGAGACGATACAACGTCTGGAGGACGGGTTGGAGCTGCTGTTCAGGCGTCTGGTGCAATGCAGGGTGTTCTTGCTCAACTCGTGCAGCTTATAGGCAGAGCTGCATGCACTGCACCTGGACTAGTTTGTGCTTGATCAGAGCTTGAATAGATCAGCTGTGTGTACAGTGGATAGCTAACATAGATGATCTTGAATGCTAAAATTTTGACACTTGGCTATGAAGAATAAAATAGAACTAGAAAAGTTTTGAGAAATTGATGCTTATCTTGGATTGCTGACAGTGGCGGAGTCAGAAAATTCTAAAGAGGGAGCTTAAAAAAATATCTAAAATCAACTACTATGACTATAGACATATTGTAAAATAGTTGAAATTTAAATTGTATGCAATATAAGTATGTAACTATGAAAGGAGAAAAACGTACTATTCGTTGCTTCAAAAGAGTTGACATTTGATATTTACGAGTTTTCATGTTCTGAAAACATTGTAAGATATTTTCTATGTCTATCTTTACAAACATATCTCGCTCAATATAGTATACCATAAGATCATTCAATCAGTCACCACTTATCATATTGCGCAAATCTTTCTTAATAATCTTAATTGCCGAGAAAGCCCTTTCAACTGTAGCTATCCCCACAGGTAAAATTAGTGCCAATTCAATCAGCCTATAGACCAATGGATAAGCTAGGTGCTTCTTTGCTTGAACCATCTTTACAGCGAAGCTAGCAAGATCATCATTACTTTGAAATTCATCTCTTGATTCTCTTTTCATGTCATCAACAAATAAGTGAAGTTGTTCTTCCAAAACAACATGGTCATATACCGAAAAATCATTAGAATATATTTTTGAAAGTCACATAAGCTTGCCATGATCAAAATTTACAAATGAATCTTTCGGATCTAGACAAACAATGCATCTCAAAAGTCTTTTGCTAAGCTGGCGGGGTGAACTCCAGCCCCACTGACAGCTCCGCCTATGATTGCTGATGTATCTCTAGCATGGACCGTACTACCAAAGGGGAAAACAGAGAGGCTCAGAATTCTGATATGTCATCGCCGGACTTTTTACCATCCTTGTATGACTAAAGTTTAAATTAGCATAGACCTTTTTACCAAAAGTTTGAAGGATGGAGGCATCAACTTTTGGTACCTCTTGGTATTAGCTTAATATAAATTTTGGTATCTTCTAAAGATGGTAAAAAGTTTCATTATCACATATGCTATTGAAGATGAATATAATTTCACTTTCATGATTTTTCATATTTCTTCTCTCATTTAAATATATTCGTGTGTATGCTTTCTAATTAAGCAAGCACTTGATATGGTGTAAGAAGCTTTGTAATTCGACCGGAATACTAACAGGAAGAAACAAAAAGACATGTCTCCTTCGCTAGACAAGGGAAAGGCATGCATCAGTAAGACATGGAATCAAGAGGAAACATATCTATCATGAATAATGCCAAGCCATTCTCTGGACACGCGCTTGTCGGCTCAGTTTAGTTGCTTCTTTTCCATTTCCCAATCAAAAAGTGTGCTGCACATAGTTTGCTGATCATGGAAATTGGAGCGAACTTGGAGTTGAAGATTCCCATTATCGCCTTGTCCTTTCATGGCCCATGGAGATTTTCATACTATTTGACATCATTTAAAGGTACAAGGAATCCCCGATGAGCCCGCTTACATGATGGAGCAATCCTCTGCAGACAAATATAAACCCCCAGACATGCATGTATACTCTTCTGTATTCTGATTTGTGCCCATCTGGACAATTCTCAGTGAAGTCTCATTACTTGGCATTGATTAAATACGATGTTCCCAATCTCAATAAGCGTTTATATGGAAGTTAAAGGCTTCACTAAAAATCAAAGTATTTTTGTGGTACCTTAGAAGAGGAATTATTCTGACTAAGGATAATCTGGCCAAACGCAATTGGCAGGGTAGTAACACATGTTGTTTCTGTCATGAACCGGAGACTATTAGGCATTTGTTCTTTCACTGTCGATTGACTCGTATGGTCTGGGGTTTCCTGTACATGGCTTTTGGCATTGTTCGACCTGTTAGTGTTTCTCATATGTTTGGAAGTTGGTTTGGTTGTTTTCAGCATGGTATTAAAAATGTCGTTTTGCTAGGGGCCGCAACCATTTGTTGGTCTATTTGGTTAAACAGGAATGATATTGTCTTTGGAAAGAAATCAAGCTCATCTCCTTTGCAGGTTATTTATGCTACTTCCCATTGGCTGCGTACTTGGGTTGTGTTGCAGAAGTTGGAATTGTGAACTATTATGGTGGAGGCTACGCACCGGTTGGTACAGGTGGCCAAGGACTTCTTTTCCCAGGCACATGGGTGGCGGTTTAGTCTTCGCATTGAAAGTCACTAGAGTGTGTGTGGGTGTTTTTTTCCCTTTTTGATTATTTGCTTTTTCTAGGCTGTGTGCTTCTTGCTAAGCAGAGGCCGGAAGACTTTTCAAAGATATTGTATCTTCTCGATGTATTGTTTTTGAAATTAATAAAGGCTTCCTTCATAAAAAAAAAAAAAAAGCAACTGCATCAACGAGGAGTGAGCCTAATGAATTATTTGATTTCAGATGGCTGGCCATTTGATCATACAAGCCTGTACCATTCATTTTAGCAGGTGAATATAAATGGTGGATCCTGCTTCGAATTGCTGAAACATGCCTCGACATTGACGAACCTTCCATGTAATCCTACTGTTTTGTTTGTTTCGGGGTCCTAGTCATCCATCTGAACCCAACACTGCATCAAGCACCTGAGCGTGCAGCTTACTTTGCTGGCAATGCATCGAACATGACAACCCAGCTATGTTAGTTAGCAATGTGTGTCAAGAGTTAGACAACAAGTGCAGGGCATCGACTTGTCTGTAGCTGCAGTGGCCGTGCAATCAAGAGCAGATGGGAGACTAGTGATGGAGATTCCTGCTGTCTGTCCATTTTGCTAGCTCACGCCATCTTTCTCAACCTCCTGATTATAAGTAGGGAGAGTTACGAGCGTCAATGCCATCGATTCATCATTTGCTCCCTTACCCTGTCGCATCTCCCGTATCAGCACTGAAAGATAGCACCAAATTTCTTTCCAAACATGGCTAGCCATCAAAGATCAACAAGTTTGCCGTCCATCCCTCACCCCAACGAGATCAAGGTTGAAGAAGAGCTGCGCAGCATAAATTCAGCCATTTCCTCGCCAACTGCCACCATTGAAATGGTATGCGATGGTCTGAGGAGGCTTGGAGACGTCTACAACTGCATCAATGAGATCATATCCTTGCATAGCAACCAAGTACATGGGAAGAGGCTGGAGGAAGAAATGGAGAGGTCTCTTGGGGTACTGGATCTCTGCAATGCCATGCAAGAAAGCTTCACTAACCTGAAGATGACCATCCACGAGCTACAGATGGCCCTCAGTAGAGGAGACCACGCAGTTGTTCAAGTTAAGATTCAATCTTACATTCGCTTGGTGAAGAAGGCTAGGCATCACCTGAAGAAGGCCGGCAACAAGTCTGCCCCTGAAGAGGATGGAAGGCTTGTCAGTACATTGACAGCAGCGAGAGGGATCAGTGTCTTGGTCGTCAAATCTGCACTAGAGCTCTTGTCGAAGCAAATGGCCACCTGCAATGCAAGCAAGTGGTCTCTTTTCTCCAAATCATTCCAGAAGACCAAAGTTTCATGCGAGGAAGTGCAATTGCAGGCATTAGAGTTGGGCATTGTAGGCCTAGAGAGCGGAATCGAGAACCTGTTCAGAAGATCGATCCAAACCAGGGTTTCTCTTCTGAACATTCTCAACTCATAGATGTTCTACTGGTGCAATGCGATTGGCTTCCAACTTTTAGAGGACCTGTCAATCACAACAAAATTTTGTACATGATGATGTGTATACAGCTTTAAACGTATTTAAAAGATATACTATTGAAAAGACATGGTTCGCTTCCTACCAAAAAGATCTTAGCATAGTTTTCTTAACCTGTGGTTGTTCCTTCACCTTAGGTTCCAAATGGTATTATGGACTTCATGTTTACCCATTTCAACCTGAAGTGGCACGCTATCTCTACGTCGTACCACTACCATGTACAATCAGAAGTCACCCAAACTGAAGTCACTTTGATTACAGTAGTTAGTGGGTTCAAAATTGAAATGAGTTTTTTTCGAACGAAAAGTGTTAATGAGATTCAGCTCTATAGAGGCTCGTTAGCTCGAATTTGATATAACCACTTAAATGATAAATAAAATAATATCACGTTGAACTATGTCAATTTTGAAAGAATCCCGATAAAAATTCATTAAGCTTGATAGCCAGCCCTACCTACAAACCCCTTTTTAAATATTGATATGCCAATGTTGAATCCTAGAAGGCTGTTGTCAGAATTTAAACCTAGTCACCCTCTTACATCTGTGCTGTATAGTTAGTATACTTACCTACTGATCTGATTTGGCATGATTATCTCAGACAGCTAGCTTAAACCTAATATTAAAAAGGTGAATTATGCTGTTCATTGAGTCAAGATTACGTGCACTTACATGGTTGTCCTTGCTGTCATGCTGTGGATAGCTGAAAAACGCCAGCCATGCTTGCACGAGTGGTGGAACTCATCCTAATATTGAATTACTGGAGGAGAACTAGACTAATTATTCCTCTCACCGGTACCAGAGTTACATTGCATTTCCTTCTTCTTTCACCATCGTGTATCTAGATCTGAAATCTATCATATAATAAAAGTGTGGTTTACAGTCAATAAAAAATTGAATAAGCTGAAAATTCTCAAAAAAAGAAAATATTCTAACCCTTCATTTAGTGTTCACTTGGCTACACCGATATAAGCTATGTGGTATGCATCATGATCATGTAGTACAGACAAGCATTTTGTCGGTGTTTCGTACAACCGGCAAATAAATTTGTAAGTATAGGGGCCGCACGTTCCCTCTCCTTGAATGGTTAGACTACGGGAGTCCAAGATGTATACTGGTTCGGGCCGAATATCCCTACGTCCAGTTCGTGGTGGTGGTTTTGTATTGCTCGAGGCGCAGTAGACTACACTGGATTACAAGCGGGAGCTAAGGACAGGCTCTTAGCGTTCGTCCGAGTGAAGGGGCTCGGGAGTGTTCGTTTAAGTCGGAATGACTCGAATGTGAATGCGAATCCGAATGCGACTGCGAATGCCCTTCCCTGGGGGTCCTGCCTCCCTTTATATAAGCGGAGGGGGCAGATTACATGGGAGTTTGGAGAAAAATGGTAGGGGTATGCTACGCCCGGGAGTCCCGGTCTTCGGTCTCGATGACTGACAGGTCCTGTTTATCCCACGCCGGGTTGGTAGACACAACGGGTGGCGTTCCGTCGGGAAGGTGCGACTCGCCCTCTCGAGTGCTTGTCGTGCCGACGCTGTTACTGTGGCTCTGGTACCGCCTCGGGACGGAGCGTGTCTTTCCACTGCGCAGGATGGAGTGAAGGGACAGGCGCTTGACTTTGGCGGCCCCCTGGCCACCTTGGGAAGGAGCCACCTGCTCCAACATGGCCGTCGCGTCCATGGGGCAGGCGACCTGCTTGAGGTCGACCGGGGACGTGGCGGAGGTCGCTGAGTTGGAGGTCGCGTGATCCGACCGAGGCCAAGTCGAACTCGCGGGGCGTCCCACCGTGGCAGATCGGAGCCTGCGGGAGCATCCGACCCGAGGCCAGGTCGAACCGCCTCTAGCGGACTTGAGCGAGGCCGAGGGTCCTTTGTGGGCCCACGAGGCCTAGAGCCGGGCCCAAGACGGATCATTTGGTGTTCCAGCCAATATTTAGTGATAATCCCATCTGTGAGGGACGAAGACTTTGGTAATACCCTCTCTAGCACTCTGCATCGCTGCCAATCTTGCCGCCGTGTCCGTACAACTGAGAGAGAGATGATCTTGAAGTAGATGTATACCTTGCTGTGGGGTACCACCGGTATAAGTATTCGTCAGTAGCCTCCGGGGCCATCCTGAAACACGTGTGTTCCCGGATGGACCCATCGTCTTCGGCGGCGTGATCTCTTCGTATGCATGGCGATGCTTTGGCTTCTTGCGCCTCCATTTATTGGGAACCGTTTGGCTTCCACGCCTCAAGCATATAAGAGCGGTACGGTTGCTGGAGTTGGAGGAGTCATTCGCCTTTCGGATTTTTGACCGCTCTGCGACACTTGGCTTCTCCCATAGCTCCTTCCAAGAACGGAACCATGGTGTTCAACTTCGGAGATGACGATGCGCCGGCGCCTGCGGACGAGGAGGCCGCTCTCGCGGAGCTTTGGGAAGATCTCAAGCTCGCCCAGGCCGAATGGGCCGAGCAAGACGCCGTCGCCCTCGACGTCGCCGCCGTCGATGCGCTGATCAATGCCGTCCCAAAGCTTGTCAAGGCTAGGGAATAGGGATGCCCTTGTCGAGGCAGTTCGGCGCGCACGCGGTGCTTAGAGTGTTGCGCCGTCTTGGTGTCTTCAAGCTAGTTTGTGTATGATGCGAGTAGCAACCGCATGTAACTCGCACACCACATAAATGTTACTAGCTTTCGTCCGATGAGTGCTTCTGCCCATACGATCTCTCGGATCTTAGTTGCAGCGCCGCGTAACGATGCAGCGGGTCCCTTGGGGTGGTCGTCTCTATTGGCCGAGCCCGACCGACTTGGTCGGCGGTCTCGACCGGGCAAGGCCGAAAGCGCCCGGCAGGTAGCCCCAGCGGTCGGAGGTCGGTCTGGTTACTTTATCGACAAAAATCCGACTGGGTGAATGGAGTGGACTTCGTTGGCCCTGAGCCCCCGAGTGGATCGGAAGGCTGCTTTAGTTGGCAGAGCCCGACCGACTTGGTCGACCGGTTTCGACCGGGTGCGCGCGAGCGCACCCGGTGGGTGTAGCCCTCGAGCCCCCGAGTAGGTCGGAGAGCTGGTTGGGGGGTTACACTTGCTAGCTGAGCCCGACCGACTGGGTCGGGGACTTGGCTCGACACCGCTTCGATCGGCGTGGACGCCCAGATGCCTTTAAACAAGGTTCTAGCATCCGAGCGCTAGTTTTACGTCATAGCTGGACGCGGCCTTAGTCGGCAGAGATGCCCAGATGCCTCGGCGAGGTTCTGGTTTCCGAGTGCTCGTTTTACGTCGTAGCTGGACGCGGCCTTAGTCGGCAGGGATGCCCAGATGCCTCAGCGAGGTTCTAGTTTCCGAGTGCTCGTTTTACGTTGTAGCTAGATGCGGCCTTAGTCGGCAAGGATGCCCAGATGCCTTCAGCGAGGTTCTGGTTTCCGAATGCTCGTTTTATGTCGTAGCTGGACGCGTTCATAATGTTGGATTTACTCCGGAGCTAGGCGAAGGGCGTCCATCCCGAGTCCTCGTCGGGCGAGGCTATCTGCGAGAGGAGTGGCCACTGTCTGTCCCACGTATACGCCCCGTCCGCAGGTGTGGGACCTGGAGGGGGTGAGCAAGCGCGTGTTAACCATGCGTTGGTCTGGACACCATGCTCGTGGAGCTACTAACGGGTTATCCGAGTGGGCCCTGGAGACTCCTCCCAAGGAGGACTTTTTTCCGAGCGGACGATCCCTGCGTCGGGTGTCCGACCCGCTGGGGGCGACCCATAAGAAACCTTTCTTTACTCGATCCAGTGTCGGACTCCGAGCCGTCCGCCGGGGGGGGGGCAGTCCCGACGCTGGAGGTGGTCGCCGCCGGGTCGCAGGCGGAGGCGGCGCCCAGCCTTCCGCAAGCGCAGACGCCTTGGCCCGTGCTGACCTGGCCGGGCAACGACCCAACCGGCAAGCCGCAGTTCGTGCTGGACGACGAGGCAGAGGACGGGTCGTGGGGGGCCTTCCAAGAGGGCGCGCACCGAGTCGAGGTTCGGGTGAGCCAGATCCGGAAGGGTCTGGCTCTCGCCCTGGAGTCCGCTGACGAGGCGCTGAACGCCATTTCTAAAGTAAACCACCCGATCGGCAAGGTAAGCCAAACCGAACCCCAGCTTCAGCTTTTGAATAGCTTCAGCGGTCGGCGAGCTTAATAGAATGCTCGTGTTCCGCAGCAACCGAAGGTCCGATCGACGGAAAAGTCGGGGTTCCTCCGAATCCTGTATGGCCGGAGGACGGCGGCCGAGGAGGAGGGCGACCGTCTGCACTCCGAGCTGCATGACGCTCGGGAAGCCCTGGCGCACGAGCGGATGGAGGCGGAGGGGGCCCGCCAAGAGCTGGGTCAATCCTCCAAGGCGTTGTTCGAGGAACGTCGGATAACCAAGTCTCAAGAGACGAGGATATCCGAGCTTGAGTCCCTCCTGGCGGCGGCCAACAGCGCAAAGAACGCTGCCGTTGCCGCAGGAGAAACCGCGCAGTCAAAGGTGACCCGCCTCCAGGGTGAGCGTGACCAAGCCCGGGAAGAGTTGGATTCTGCGAGGAGGGACGCCGCGCGTGACTAGGAGGCCCAGGCTAAGGCTGACAAGGATCTCCAGCGTTTGGCGGCCTCCGCGGCTGGTAAGCAGCCCAATGCTGGCTTAGTCTTTGCCATCGTGGATTGCCGGGCATGCCTTCTGATATTGCTTCGATCTGCAGAGTTGCAGAAAAATCTCTGTGACGCCGTGGAGGCGCAGAAACTGGCGGTGGAGGAGCGCGACACGGCGGCCACATTGCTGGAAGTGGCTATGTCGGCGAAGGGGCTGGTGGAGAAGGAGCTGTCCGAAAGCAGATTGCCGAGTAGCGACCTTCGTGAGGGTCGGCCAGGAGGTTTGCAACCGAGTGTTCGGAACCATCGTGCAGGGTCCAAGCTCGCTTGCCGCTGCCTTGGCCCACGTGCCGGAGCACGTCGAGCGTTCGATGAGCGAGGGGATCGATCTCGGAGCTTCTTCGGCGCTCGTTTTCGTCATCTCCCATTATGACGGCATTGACCTTGCCGCCGTTAGCAGTGGGGTCGCCGTGGACCGAACCGACGGGAAGGTCGATGAGTTCAACACCCAGGTCGATCCGCCCGCCGCGGTGATCGCCGGCCGGATATCACCACAGAGCATCCTCCACCGGAAGCGGGAAGAAAGTTGGATATTTTGATTTTTGTAATGCAATAACTTCATCATGTAATGAACTGAAGTTCGCCTTAGCGTTTCGGCCAGTCGGGCCATTCCGTAGGTTCGACTTTATCCTTCGCACTTCTTAGAGGTGATAAATGTTTTGACGACCATAGCTTTAGAAACCGCAGGGGTTGTACAAGCGTAGGTCGGTATGTTAACATCTTTGAGGAAAGCTCGAGGAAAAATAGGAACCTAAGGAACAAAAACGCTCATTTGCACTCGAGACGGAAAAAGGAGTGTTCCCAAACAGCTATGGATCGCACCGCACGGGCACTTCCTTCTACCGCGAAGCACTACTTCGAAACCGCAGCTGCTGGGGCGTAGACCGTAGCACTTGGGTCGAGAGGGTACCGCTAGGGGGAACCGAGTAGCCAGCCAGGTCATCGACCCGTGTGAGCGTAGGAACTTAAGTATAAATCGTTCATCTGCACTTGCGCGGGAAAGGAGTGTTCCCGACCAACTATGGATCGCACCGCACGGGCACTTCCTTCTACCGCAAAGCACTACTTCGAAACCGTAGTCGCTGGGGCGTAGGCCGTAGCACTTGGGTCGAAAGGATTACCGCTAGGGGGAACCAAATGGTCAGTCGGGTCACCAACCCCGTGTAAGTGTGTGAACCTGTATCCCCCGAGCGGTGCGTGGGGACCAAGCTGTGGTCGTCACGCAGCGCTTAAACTTGGAGGGGTAGAAGATTCGTGCGGGGACGAGAAAAAGTTTTAAGGATAGAGTCGCTAAACTCTTTATTCCGCGTGTCGGAGACGACGCGGCTGTTGGGCCCCTCGCTCAGCCCTCTGCCGGGGCGGTTGAGCTAATGGGCCCTTTGCCGCCTTGGGGCCACCGCGGCCTGTGCAGGCCTTTCTTCGTTATGTCGGGGCGACCAGCACCGAGGGTGAAGTCAGGAACGCCTTGAGTCGGTCGAGGGCTTCCTGCGCTTCCTTGGTCCAGTTGAAGTGGTCGGATTTCTTGAGCAGCTTGTAGAGTGGCATTCCGCGCTCGCCAAGGCGAGACACGAAACGGCTCAAGGCTGCAAGGCATCCTGTCAGCTTCTAGACTCCCTTCAGGTTGTCCACCGGGCCCATCTTCATGATCGCAGAGATGTTCTTCCGATTGGCTTCGATGCCACGCTCGGAGATGATGAAGCCGAGTAGTTTTCCTTTGGGGACCCCGAAAACACACTTTTCGGGGTTGAGCTTGATACGAAACCGCCGGAGGTTCGCAAAAGTCTCATCTAAGTCGGCGACGAGATCGTCGGCCTCCTTAGTCTTGACGACGATAAACAGCGACGACGCTCGATGTTACGGCCTATCTGGTCGCTGAAACACGTTTGCATACATCGCTGGTATGTAGCACCCGCGTTCTTTAGACCAAATGGCATCGTTACGTAACAAAACGAGCCGAACGGAGTGATAAAAGAAGTCGCGAGCTGGGCGGACTCTTTCATCACTATCTGGTGGTAGCCTGAGTAGGCATCTAGAAAGGACAAGGACTCGCACCCTGCAGTGGAGTCAACAACTTGGTCGATGCGAGGCAATGGAAAAGGGTCATTGGGACATGCCTTGTTCAGGCCCGTGTAATCAACACATATTCTCCATTGCCCGGACTTCTTTTGTACAAGGACAGGGTTGGCGAGCCACTCGGGGTGACGCACCTCTTTTATAAACCCTGCAGCCAAAAGTTTGGCGATCTCTTCTCCTATGATCTTGCGCTTCTCCTCATCGAAGCGGCGCAAGCGCTGGGCGGCCGGCCTTGAGCCGGGTCGGATATTCAAGGAGTGCTCGGCGACCTCCCTTGGGATGCCTGGCATATCGAAGGGCTTCCATGCGAAGACATCTCGATTGGAGTGGAGGAAGTCGACGAACGCGCCTTCCTATTTGGCGGGGAGCGTGGCTCCGACCCGCACGGTCTTGGTCGGATCCTCGGGATCGACCATGACTGCCTTCGTGTCCTCGGCGGACTTGAAGGACCCTGGCCCCGACTTGCCGGAGTCGGGGGCAGACTCGGAGGTTTCCCTCTGGAGGTTTTTGAGTTTGGCAGACGCAATGAGCGTCAACGCTAGCTCGCAATTGCTGTGCTCGCAGTTGTAGGCGAGCTGAAAGGACGCGGCCACGGTGATTACTCCCCGTGGCCCTGGCATCTTCAGCTTGAGGTAGGTGTAGTTGGGGACGGCCATGAACTCGGCGTAGCACGGCCTCCCCATGATGGCGTGGTAGGAGCCAGGAAACCCCACGACCTCAAAGGTGAGGGTTTCAGTGCGGAAGTTGTTCGGGCTCCCAAAGGTAATGGGCAGATCGATCTGCCTGAGCGGGTGGGCCTGCTGGCCAGGGACGACGCCGTGGAAAGGCGCCTTGCTCGGCCGGAGACGCGAGTGAGGGATTCCCATGGCGTCTAGCGTCTCAACATACAGGATGTTGAGACTACTGCCGTCGTCCATGTGTAGGGTCGAGGATACGCCTAGAGGGGGGGGTGAATAGGCGTTTTACAAAATTAATCGCTCACTAAAATCGATCGCTCTAATACACCCCTAAGTCAAAACCTAATCAAAGATATATGCGGAAGCGATAAATCAGTTTTGACAATTAAGGCCTAAATCAACTAGGCTCACTAGTGCACTAACAAAATTATGTCTCTATGTATAAATTGCTAAATTGATCAAACAATTAATACTAAGCAATTCTAATTCAAGCAATCAATAATATGCAAAAGATAAATACTTGAATGTAAAGAGACAAGGGACAACCGATGTTTTTCCGTGGTGTTCGGAGACTTGCTTGGTCTCCCTAGTCCACGTTGAGGCAAGCCCACACTTGGACCGCTCCCCGCCGAGCACCGCCTCTTTCCACTAGTCGTGGTTTTTCACGC
Organism: Guadua angustifolia; assembly: GCA_036346375.1. Taxonomy (NCBI): domain Eukaryota; kingdom Viridiplantae; phylum Streptophyta; class Magnoliopsida; order Poales; family Poaceae; genus Guadua; species Guadua angustifolia. The sequence continues at coordinate 41,303,868 of CM070514.1, forward strand.
TTGCGCTAGGCTCAACCCGAACCTTCACAAACTTGCCGGGCTTCACACCTCGAGAGCTCCACAGACGACGCCCACGCTGCCTAGGAGTCGGCAACCTCCAAGAGTAATAAGTCGCTCCTTCGCTTGAACCTCACCGGCACAACAAATGCGCCTCGGTGATCACCAAGTGCAACACATGCACAAGGCCTCCTCAAGTGCAACACATGCACAAGAGACTCTCAAATCTACTTCCCAATTGCAACAAATGCAATTAGGGTCACTCTTATGCTCAAGAACCAAAGGAGAGGAGCAACACATGCACCCAACTCCTACACACAAAGAACAACATCGCCCCAACACCCCCAAGGCCTCCTTTTATAGCCTCCATGCCAAAACTAGCCGTTGGGGCAAGATTCCGTAAAATCGGTAGCAACGCGGTCCGACCGGCCTTCCCAACCGACCGCCCTCACAGGCAACGGTCGGATTTTGGATCGCAGACGGCCGGTCCGACCGCACTCGCCGTCGCACCGCGCGGTCGGTCACACCGGAGCCCGGCCGATCCGACCGCCAGGCAAAAATCAGCAAAGCACTCACTCGGGAAAAATCACACCGGGCTTCAACCGGTTGGACCGAAGGTCCGGTCACACCGGACCCACTCTGGTCGCACCGCCCAACAAAATCGGAAAACACTCTTCTCTGGAGATAACGCATCAAGACTTTTCGGGCGGTCAGACTTCCGGTCCGACACCAGGCCGGTCCAACCGCCCAACACAAAAAACGCTCCGGTTTTTCGCAAACTTTTCTCCGAAGATCCAAATGCTATTCTTTGAGCCTCAAGGATGATCAACACATGATCATACACATGCAAAACACATTTGCACCAATTCAAACCATGCTCAAAGAATTCAACCCAAAGTGCGAAAACACATTTCGCAATCGACTCAAGAACTATTCGCAAATCGTATTAAGCTTAATCAAACTCGAGTTTATGAGATTAATCCCCTAGCCATGTGAAGGTCAACACAAGACCGGTCAACTTGCCAACACCGTTGCAAGCCCCACTCATATGCTCTCGGGATTCCGGACTCATAAACCTCAGTTTATTCGCACAACGAACTTGCAAATAACTCAATAAACGTATTTTATGCTTGAGCACTACTCTTTGCAACACATGCAAAAGATTAGCTCCAAGCAACATTAAATTAAGGTGCATGAACTCTCTAATTGCAACACATGCAATTCTCTAGTTCAATGCAACACCAAAACCAAACTTCAACTAAAACCATATCACACGTATGAGCTCTTTACTCGCAACACATGCAAGCCTCTAGCACATACAAACACACAACATAAAATCATGCTTGAGCTCTCTCCTTTTGCAACACATGCAAAACTTAGCTCCAAGCAACACCAAGGTTTTATAAAGATGTTTTGCGAAACCAAAGCATGAAGCTTCAACTAATGCAACACATGCAAAAGTGAACTTCACGCAAAAGCCAACGCATTAGCTTATCCTATTCGCAACACATGCAAATCAAAGCATAATGCGAAAACCAAATGCATATACTCTTTCATCTTTGCAACACATGCAAATCAGAGCATAATGCAAAACAACCAAGCATAAGCTTAACACTTTCGCAACACATGCCAAATGGTTAACCCATATGCAAACATCAAATCAAATAAGATTTGAGCTTGAGTGAGCGCGGATTGAGATCACCAACACATGATGAAGCTCAAGCTAGGGAACGACCCCTCTTAATAGCACGGCGATAAAACCTTAGACTCAAAGACTATAAAGTCCTTAGCCTATCTAATTATACCTTCGCCGCCGCGCGCAAGCAATCCCCTTTAGGGTCTTAATGATCATCACTTATTTGCTCCCCCGGGATATCCACTCGACTCCTCTTCTTTATCATCTCATTCATCTTTGGACCTAACTCAATCACAACTCATAAACTAGTTAGTCCAAGATGCATGGTTGTCTCAATTATCTCTTGCACTCCATTAACACATAATGGATGCCTTTAGATCAATTGAGCACAACCTAAATCAATTGAAATGATTGTAAATGTGTCTTAAGTATAATAATGCAACACATGCTTAATTATACTTAAGAACTATTCATTTGTCCTCAATTAATCACGGAGCACCATCAACACATGTTGCAGTGTTCGTTAATGATTAATAAGACAAATGAACTCAATTTAAATTATCATTTAAATTGATATGAGTATATATTAACTACACAAGTTTTCATATACTCATGTTGATGAAAAGTAATGATCCATTATATGTAAATTGTATGTAAATGATCATTACTCTAAATCATCAACTATAGAATACACCCCACATGTATATGTGCATAAGTATGATTGACTTGGAGATAATATGCACATATTCAAATTGATCGCATTGGAACATATCCTATATTTCCACGAGTATACTTATAACTAGGCAATTTAAATATATACTCAAGGATTTAGTTTCTTTGTCTTGATCCTTATATGTGTCAATAAATAATAGATCAATACAATGAAACTATCAAGTTAAACCACGAACTCCCCCTAAGTGTGTGTATCCATGTAATATATGGATTGGGAAACATGATGCACATTTTGTGGTTAATATAACGGGGACATTCATATTTTAACTTGACTCCAAAGTATGCAACTAATACTAGAATGAATATGCAAACATACCTTGGGTTTTCCATTTTTCAATGCGATGAGACTAATCAAAGATATTCTAAATAAACAAGTTAGTCTCGATATAAGATTTGTCATTAATAACAAAATCACATTAATGGATAATCTCAATATTAGATTTGTCATTAACACCAAAACCATAACTAATGAAGGTTGAACTTACACCATGAGCACCTTGGATAGGCGCTTTGGCCCCACGACGGGGGCAACGACCAGGGGATATCTCCCCGGGTGCGGGACGTGGTCGGGGTGGTCGGTCCGATCAAAGGTGATCGGCGACTCCGACCACCTGAGGTACTTGGGCACGGCGGGGGCCGCCGTGTGGACCTCGCGGTGGGCGAGCTTGAGCCGCCGCTTGTCGGCGTAGCACGCCGGCCCGCCGAAGATTATGAGGCAGCCGTCGAGTTTCGGGAACTCGGCGTCCGCTTCCTTTGCCCCGGCATCCTGTGCCGGGTCCTGCTTCTTTCCTTTGCCCCGCATGGGGGCCCCGGAAATGAAGCGTTTCAGGGTCTCGCAGTCCCGGAGTTTGTGCCTGACAGGGTACCCGTGATGCGGACACGGGCTGTCCATCAGCTGCTCAAAGTGGTCGGGCGCCTACCGCGCCTGCTGCTTGGCAGGGCGGTCGGTGGCGGCGACCACATGGCCCTCGTGGCCTTGCTTCCCCTTCCGCTTCCGCTTGTCGGAGCGGTCGGAGGGGAAAGCGACGTCGGGACCGGAGTCCCGCTTGGCCTTCCCCTTGTCGAAGATGGCCCCCACAGCCTCCTCGGCGGAGGCGTGGTTGGTGGCGATGTCCAGGAGCTCCTTGGTGGTCCTGGGCTTGGCGCAGCCTAGCTTGTGGACCAGAGCTTTGGAGATGGTGCCGTAGATGAACGCCCCGACGATGTCGGCATCGCAGATGTCGGGGAGCTCATTGCATTGTTGGGAGAACCGCCAGATGTAGTCCTGGAGACTCTCCCCTGTCTGCTGCTTACAGCCCTTCAGGTCCCAAGAGTTGCCAGGGTGCTTGTAAGTGCCCTGGAAGTTGCCGACGAAGAGGCTCTTCAGGTCGGCCCAACTCCTGATGGTGTTCGCGGGCAGGTACTCAAGCCAGGCTCGAGTCGAGTCCGCGAGGTAAATGGGGAGGTACTGGATGATAAAAAGATCATCAATAGCTCCCCCCCGCCGGGCATGCAAGCCGGTAGTCTTCCAACCAGACACTGGGGTTTGTCGCCCCAGTGTACTTGGCGATGTTGACGGGCGCCCGAAACCGGGCAGGGAAATCCGCGTTGTGGATCTCCCGACAGAATGCCTGAGGCCCAGGGCCGTCAGGGCTTGAGCCGCGGTCGTGGCGTCGACCGCTGTCGATGGCCCGTGATCGGGCCGCTTCGTCCATCACCCTCCTCCGTGCCTCGAGGGTGTCACGGACGTCGCGGCTGTCGCCCAGGCGCTGGCGCACCGGAGTGCGCGAGGCCTGGGGCCGCTCAGGGAGCGGCGCCGTCTTCGCTGGACCCCGCGGGTCCCGCGCGGCGGCACGGCTCGGGTGGCTCGAGGAAGCCCCCGAGTGATGGGAACCGGAGCCTTGCATGTGCTGCACGGCAGCACGCTCTACCAGCCCCCGGAGGTTCTGGTACGTGGCCTTGGCCTCCGGGTCTTCTGGCTCGGGGATGCCGCGGAGCAGCATTGCTGCTGCGGTGACATTTTGGCTGGCGTGGGGGAAGAACGGAAGACCGCGGACTCGCGCCCGCTTGTTGCCGGACTGGCGTCGGGCGTCGTCGCGCGCCAGCCAGCGTGTGGGGGCTCGGGCTGGCGCTGCTCTAGGTCGGCCTGGAGCTTGTCCAGCTGGGCCTTTTGAGCCTCCAGATGTTCGCGCTGCTGCTGAAGCTCAGCGTGGCGAGCCTGGAGGCTCTCCTTCGCCTTCTGCGCCTCGGCGCACCGAGCGGCGGTTCCCGGACTTACGGGGGTCGCGGCCTGATCGGCCACGCCCGCCATGTTGCACTCGCGAGAGTACAACTCGTCCGAAGTGTGCTCCGCGTCGGAGCTGGAGCCATCGTTGGAGGAAACCTCCAGGAGTTCGTGGACGGAGGTCGCGCGATAGCCGCCATCGCCACGAAGTCGTGAGCCCGGGCGGGCTTACGCGCAGAGGCTCACGCGCCGCCGCAAAGCGGCGCAAGGCCAGCGACAGTTCCGCGTCGAGGCTCGCAAGGAGCCTCAAGTCGGAGGCCGCCGAAGGTATCGGCGATGGAGTCGAGCTCCCTATGGAGGCTCGACTCGAGAGACGCGGGGACGAAAGCACGAGCTCTCCGCCGAGTGGCAACGGTCGAGGGAGCCGGCGATCCAGCCTCGACGCAAATGCGCCGTCGCGGGTGAAGAAAGCCATCAAGGAGGTAACTGGGAGTCCGGAGACGAAGACGATGGCACGCGAAGCCCCTACCTGGCGCGCCAACTGTCAGTGTTTCGTACAACCGGCAAGTAAATTTGTAAGTATAGGGGCCGCACGTTCCCTCTCCTTGAATGGTTAGACTACGGAAGTCCAAGATGTATACTGGTTTGGGCCGAATATCCCTACGTCCAGTTTGTGGTGGTGGTTTTGTATTGCTCGAGGCGCAGTAGACTACACTAGATTACAAGCGGGAGCTAAGGACAGGCCCTTAGCGTTCGTTCGAGTGAAGGGGCTCGGGAGTGTTCGTTTAAGTCGGAATGACTCGAATGTGAATGCGAATCCGAATGCGACTGCGAATCGAATGCCCTTCCTCGGGGTCCCGCCTCCTTTATATAAGCGGAGGGGGCAGTTACACGGAGTTTGGAGAAAATGGTAGGGTATGCTACGCCCGGGAGTCTCGGTCTTCGGTCTCGATAACTGACAGGTCATGTTTATCCCACGCCGGGTTGGTAGACACAACGGGCGGCGTTCGTCGGAAGGTGCGACTGTCCTCCGAGTGCTTGTCGTGCCGACGCTCTGTTGTGCTCGTACGCCGGACGGAGCGCGTCTTTCCACTGTGGCAGACGGAATGAAGGGACGGGCGCTTGACTTTGGCGGCCCTCTCGCCACCTTGGGAAGGAGCCACTGCTTCCAAAGATGGCCGTCAAGGTCCATGGGGCAAAGCGACCGCTTGAGGTCGACCGGGACGGGCGAGGTCGCCGAGTTGGAGGTCGCTTGGGATCCGACCCGAGGCCAAGTCGAGCTCTGGGCGTCCACCCGTGGCGGATCGGAGCTGCGGGAGCATCCGACCCGAGGCTGGCCTGACCGCCTCTGGCGGCCTGAAGCGAGGCCGAGGTCCTTTAGGCCCACAAGGCCTAGAGCCGCCCAAGACGGATCATTTGGTGTTCCACCAATATTTAGTGATAATCCCATCTGTGAGGGACGGAGACTTTGGTAATACCCTCTCTAGCACTCTGATCGCCAGCCGATCTTGCCGCCGTGTCCGCATTTAATCGAGAGAGCGATGATCTTGAAGTAGATGTATACCTTGCTGTGGGGTACCACCGGTATAAGTATTCGTCACATCTATGATATATTCAAAACTGTCTTTTAGAGTTGCTAAAAAAAAGAAAAATAGGCTAGAAATTCTCACAAAAAGCAAAACATCTAGCCGTTAATCTAATGGACCATAACTAAGTTGAACTATAGTAGTAATTAGATATTATTATTTTAAAAAGTATCTTACCGTCTACCTAGCGCACCTGAGTTATAATGGCTTGGACTAAAAGAAATAGTCTATGCCAAGTACAATAAAAAATAACGAAATTTAGAATAAAAATATAAAGAAATTAGCCATTGATTTTCATACTAACTCCAAATTAAAATCCTTAGATAGCTAAAATTCGAAAAAGATACAATTGATTTGTATATGAATTCTAACATAAAATTAATAGTCAAAATTAAATAATAATAATAAAATTAATGGCTTAAATTAGAAGAAAGAGTCCATACCAAGTACATAAAAATAACAGAAATTTGGAATAAAAAAGTAAAAGGAAATAATCTATTTAACATTCATATAAACTCCAAATTAAAACCCGTACATAGCTGAATTTCAGAATAAAATTATCAATTGGATTTGTATACTAATTCTAATCTAAAACTAATATACAAAATTAAATAAAAAATAAAAATGGAAATTAGCCATTCAATTTTCGTAAAAATAATAAATTAAAACACACATAACTGAAATTCGAATAAAAATTAGATGAAAATTAGCAGTTGCATTTGTATAAATTCTAACCAAAAACTAAAATTGAAAATTAAATAAAAATAACATAAGAATAAAAATAAAATGGAATTAGGAATTTTAAATTCCTTACTAAGTAAAAATATAAATTTTGGTTTTATTCGAATTACATTTCTAGAAATATGCTAATTTGAGAAAAAAAATATAATAAGGTATGGAATTTGATCTGTATATATATATAAATTATTAACTATTATGTAATAAAAGTCGATGATATTTTTTATTGTTGCTAGGAAAATGTAGAATATGCTAAAAATTCTATAAAAAAAGAAAATATCCTTACTCTTTATTTGGCAGTGTTCAAGAGTTTGCTCGGCGGATTCGTGGCAGTTAGGCACCGCCAAGCGCCAAGGCCGTATTTGCGGTGCAATTGCGGGTCTCGGCGTTTTGACCCTCGGGCCTCGGCGGCCGAGAATTAATATAATTTATATATATTATTGATTTTATTATGAATAAAAATTTTAAGTTTTCTTTTCTAGTTATTTGCAAATTGCAAGACATCAAATATTAAAGTAGAATATTAAACTAAAATACTTGAACACATACTACTCAATTAATCAAGTAATAAACTAAGTAGTAAGTACTATGTTAGTGACTTAGTGTACCTTATTTTGTGGGCGATGACGTGAATCTTTCAATCATGGTCATCAGGTCATGTAAACGTAGATCAAAATGGTCTCTCTTATAATTTTGTACCAACCGCCACGCCCGTCAAGACCCGCCAAGGACCGCAATTTTGGCCCAACCGCCAAACAGGCTGCCAAGGGCTGAATTCATTGTGTTTATAGCCGCCAACCGCAATATCGGCCGCAATATCGCCGCCAAGTACCGAATTTTTGAACACTGTTATTTGGTAGACCTCCACGGAATGGAGAGATCAAGAGGGTGATATATCAATAGGTGTTCACTCAGCTATACCAGTATAAATAATGTGATGTGCATTAAAAGCAGTACTAAAAGAAAGAGACAAGAATTGAAATAATGAAATTAAGCGATGTTGGTAAAAGTGGAAAATATATGTTTTGCTACGTTTACTGATTTTATATGCAAGTATTTGGCGAAGAAAGTTTCGATCATATATGACAAGTATTGGAAAACTGAATGAGTATATTCCTCCTATAATGTATAATATGAAAGTATCACAAATGAAGTTCTGCAACATCTATTTTCCTAAAAACAAAATCACATATATATTACCAAGTCTTTTAAACATGTTTTAAAGATGAAGTACGCGCAAGTGCTTGGACCACATTGCTAGTTGCAATAATGAAAGAAAGATGTGATAATGATATAGATGAAAAATGTTATGTTATGTTTACTCTTTTGCTATACAAATATTTGGAAAAGAAATTTGTGGCCACAGGTGATGAGTATTTGAAAATAGAGAGAGTATTTTCTTTCTTATAATATATAATATTAAAATATTATAAATGGAGTTCGATCTATTTTACTAGTTAATATAAACACTCGTGCAGAGTGATATGTCTTCATTAACTGAGACATGACAGGCACATAAGCTCACTGATTAACATTTGTTGCACTAGCCAAAAACAGATTAGCAACAGCTTGTCTGGACTTGGGTGGCTTTGTTTCAGCAGATCACTTAATACAACAATTCAGATCATATGTTTGTGGATGAGATTCTTGCTGTCGATTGCTCTATTCATGCCATCGCTTCTGCCTCTGCTCTATAAATATGGTAGAAGCCAAGGGTTGAACACCAACGAACTTCTCTTCCATTTCCACACAGAAGAAAACAGCATCTATCAAAGCCTCAGTTCTAAGCATGGCCTGCCATCTAAGATCTGCAAGCTTGCCTTCTAGCCCTCGCTCAAATGAAACCAAAGTTGAGGAGCAGCTCCTGAGCCTGAACTCAACCATCTCCTTACCCTCGGCATCCGTCGACACAATGTGTGATGGCCTGAGGATGCTTGGAGGCATCTACAACTGCATTGAAGAGATGACGTGCACACCCAGCAACCAGGCTAGCCTTTGCCAGACCCTGCAAAGGAAGGCGGTGGAGGAAGAGCTTGGACGGTCACTCGTCTTGCTTGACCTCTGCAATGTCATGCAGGAGAGCTTCATGGAGTTGAAGATGAGTGTCCAAGAGCTCCTGTTGGCTCTCAGAAGAGGAGAAGATGCATCTGTTCAAGTCAAGGCATACATCAGGCTAGCCAAGAAGGCGCAAAAACAATTCAAGAAGATCAGCAAAAAGACTACTTCTGACAAGAAGGATTGCAGGGTAGTGAAGCTACTAACAAACGCGAGGGAGCTCACTATCTCACTGCTCGAATCCACATCCCGCCTCCTGTCAAAGCAAATTGAGATGCCCAAGTGGTCTCTTGTCTCCAAAACATTCCAGAAGAGCAGAGTGGAATGCGAGGAGGAGCAGTTGCAGGCATTAGAGTGCAGTATCAGAGATCTTGAGAGTGGAGCCGAACTTCTGTTCAGGAGATTGATCCAGAGCAGAGTTTCTCTTCTGAATACTCTGAGCTCATAGATACGGATCTCTTAAGTCCCTGTGATTGGCATCCACTTTTAAAAAGGATTAGTCAACCATCACAACAATTTTGAAATGTGTATACCTGTGGATATGTATAGAAAGTTCACTGAATCGAAAGACAAAGTTTTGCCAATTACATTGAAATAACCCGAAAATTTCAAAAATGAGTTTATTTATTTTATTTGGTTTTTCGTTGACTTTCTCAGATTTTAATTCACATTATTTCGGATGTTATTTGCCACTTTCCATTTTTGGCCGAGCACCCGAAAATTCGCTTTCCCCTTTTTGATTTCCGCCTCCACCCCACTTCAGCCCGATCAGTCTCGGCCCATTTTATTTCGGCCCAGCCGCGCCAGCACTTTTCTTTCCTTGTTCTTCTTCCCGAATCGCCTCCCACCGAAATCGCTCGGCCGCTGTTCTTCTCCTTCCCGCGCCATGACCCACTACCACTTCGGCCCGGTTCTCCGCGTCACAAGACAAGCCCAGCCCTCCCACGCCAGTGTCGTCTTCCTCCTTATCGCAATAATACCTGCACTTGTTGACTTCACGAAAGTCAGCAAGACCATCATCACCGTGCACCGCTCGACCGCCTTGACTTATTTTGTCGCCACTAGCTCGCCACTTTGCGCCGCACCCTAGCACCTCTTCTCGGCCACCATGAGCTTGTCGCCACGCCTGAAACCGCGCCAAAGTCTTCTCTCTCTCTCCACCCTCCACGCACTATGAAAAGCCATGCCGAGTCCCTTTTCTCTCCTTCCCCGAGCCCGTTTTCACCACCACCGAGTCCACCGCAATCCCCTCTCCACTTTCCGCTACTTCTTCCATCCGCCTGCGTCTGTCACTGTTCAAGACTTCGTCTTCCCCGACTCCGGTTGCTTCCCCCAGCCGTGCGGTAAATGCTTCCTCCCCGAGCTAGTTTTCTACACCTTTGAGTCCGCAGCGACCTCCCCTCCACTCCCCGCTACCTCTTTCGAGCTCTCGAGTCGCCGTTCGCCAGATCACCGCCGCCTCCTTGATTCCGGCAAAACATCGCCGTCGCAGCTTGCTGCCTCCTCTCTCATTGTCGTGGTCCCCACTCATCACCAACTTCCCACCACCTCACTGGGCCTGCTCGCCACCTCCAGACCACCGGACCCGCTTCGTCGGCTTCTCCCGATCTCTGCCAGGCCCGCCCGATGCTCTGCCACGCCCTCATTGTCGGTTGGCAAGACGCCAATGGGTTGCAAAGGCTTGGGCCGTGATGCTTTACTATGTGGCCATAGCACAGTAACCTCGTTAATTCCCTTTTCGGTTTTCTTTTTGTTTTATTTTCCTATTTAAAATTCCAGATAATTTCCCAAAATTTCCAAAAATCCAAAAATACATATTCTTGACCGGTTCGAGCCACTGAGTCCAAAAATGATCTCCGTTTCACCATACCAAGTCTAGAAAATTCCAAAAATGCCCCTGGACTCCGTTCCGACTATTTTCTCTCTGATTTTGTTTCCGTTTCTTTTCTTCTGTTTTGTTTTGTTCGTTTATTTATCGGTTGCGTTTTCTCGCGTTAGATCCAACGTCGAGCAACCGTGGGCACGAATCTCGAAGCAGGAGCAGTGTGTGGAGCTATCGCAGGAACAAGAGCCGTTCGGGGCCAGACACGACATCGACTGTCTCTCGTTAGGCGAACCTCTAACCTCGCAAGGCAAGCCACACTCCTTGAACATGTTTGATCCCAATATTCCGTATAATTACTGTATGTATTTAGTTACTGCATTTGTCTGTAAATAGAGTAGAAATCTAAAACGAAGCTAGTTTGGAAAGACTTGACTAGTTAAACCCACTCCCTTGTTAAAACCCTGTTGAGTATGCCATATTCAATTGTAACCCTAGGTTATCAATAATGAACTGTCGTAGGTTAGTTATATTAATAAACATTGCTCTTCTTTTATTATTTAAAACCCCCGGGTCTTGATTCGGGGCATATTTACAAAACCTGCTACGGTTTGGGGCCCATAATTGGGCGAACCACGAAAGGTGGATGCTGGCCCAATCCCCAAACCGATGACAAGCCCAGTGTGGTGTGGAAAGGGTATGGGAGTTACCGGTGGTGCGGTGTGTGTCGGGCTTGTCTTCGGCAATTAAGGATCAACCCCTGGGCAAAGTAAATAACTCAGTCCCCTCTCAACCACGAGTTGGGTCGATCACTCTGGCTCTCGCCCACGAGTCTGAAGATATTGTCTTTCCCTGAATGCCTATGGTGGACCCCGCCTTTGTTGGAAGGATGGGGAGCGTTGAGGTTAGGGTGGAACGGAATGGTGCGCCATTCGGCGTTTTCACAACAAGAGGATTCCTTAGTTGGTCACCCGAGTAGGTTCACTTTGGCCAAGTGGGCATTGAAACCGAGGATGTGCACCGCTCATCGGGTAGGAACTAAAGAGGGGAATTCAATGAAAGGTTATGTTAATCTCGGTCCCACCAAGATGCATAAAAGTTGCATGTTGATCTATAGTGGCACTAACGACCGTAGATATCTTGTGGGTAAAGTTGAGTAGCTCTGCAGAGTGATCTAAATGGTATTTGAATACGCCGTGCTTCCGGTTAATGAAGCTGGGTTAATTTCGGGTGATTCCGGTAACTGAGCTTGAGTAGTCTTGATAATAAATTGCCGTAATCTGGATTTTGTTAAAAATCAGTGGTGGTGTTGTGATAATGATGATGATTGATTGATTTATGTTTCTTTTGTACTATACTTAATCCTAAGTCATGCATCCACCAAATAATTAAACTTATGCCAATTCCTTGAAATCTCATGCATATAATATTCAGAATTTCCGTGTGGTTTGTTGAGTACGGTTGTGTACTCACCCTTGCTCCTAACCTATATTTTAGAATTTCAAGAAGATGAGTTCCAGGAAGACGTAGATGGCGATGCTATTTGGTTTTGAAGGCCTTGATCTATCTGCTCGAGCCTTTCCTGTGGTTGTTTTTGGTAATGTATCCGGTGCCAGCCGCACCTTTTGTAAAACTCTGGCCGTTAGGCCCTTAATTTATCTATAAAATATTCGCATTTGCTTTATGTCTAGCAATGTACACTTGGTTACCTACAGCTAAATTTCTGGGTAGCTGTGAAGGTATTTATACGCACCCCCCTAAAAAGGGCGGTCCGTTACATTACATGCTGTGAATATCCTTAGTAAATGACTTGGCTTCTCATAGCTGAAAAAGTTAGCGCTCGGAGAATACCATCATTTACGGGCAACAGAACAACTGCACGATCCTCCTCAACTGCACGATCCTTGTGGAATGGATCTTGCTCTACGCAGTTGAAACATGCCAGCTCCAAGCCACGAGGCATAACTATGTGATTAGCATTATCGATAATGAGGAAAACACATACTTATGTCAATGGCTAACAAGAATCGGACCAGATCATTAAATGAGTTGATTAGCTCGGAGAATAAAATGAATTAAGTTTATATTTTTGGTCTAAAATGTAAACAAGATGGTCTATCTAAACACTTTTAATGTACTCACAGCTCCAGCTTAATGAATCTAGTGAAGCTAAAATTTTCAGCTTCTCCAGATTCTAATAAGTATCATTAAATGAGTTGATACCAAATGTTGCAGACAGCTTAAACATGCCACCGATGCTGCACGAATGGAGCAAGTCATCAAACTGCAAATTAATCACACCCTCGTGCAGATGACAGGCTCGTAGGCTAAGTAGAGACTACCAAGGTTTTAAATTATGATTTTCGTGGCTTCATAGCAAGGTCTAAAAAAGCTAAAACAACTATCTCAGAAGCTATCATTTGTATATAATATAAGTCTCTTCCAAACAGATCATTAAACTATGGTACTTTAAAAGGTATTAATATTTTTATAATAAGAATATGAGTTAAGTCTGGAATCAATAAACATGCTAATACATGTCAAAGACCATAACTGATAACTATATCATAATATTCTTAACAATAAACCAAAATCACTAAGAAATACAAATGTTGGATTATTGTAAGCCTTCTAGTAATGTTGAATTTCAAAATAGACTCAGCGTTTTGACAATAGAGCAATCACCTGAAACAAGGGGCAATTTAGTAGGAGTAATGTTTGCTTAAATAATGCCTTACAAAATAAGAAAGCTCATCTGAATGTTGGAGAAGCATCTAGTATTACTAACACAAAGATTTTATATATAGAATATGAGAAAAAACAGAATACTTGACCAGGAGCACATATTTTTTTTGAAAACGGCAGAAGCCGTGAGATATATTAGGAGGTGAAAAGTTAAATACATGGTGCAAAGGTCGCACCGAGATTGGAGAGTGAAGAGCAAGAAAGAAAAAGAAAGGGAATAAAGAAAGGAAGGGTCACGTCAGGCCGTGGAGGATGGTTTGTAGATGAGTCGCCCCCGCCGCCGCCCATAGAGCAGCCTCGTCCTTAATGGACTGAAGAATCTGGTCGTGGGTCGCCCAGGATTGTCTGAAAGTTCTGCTATTTCTCTCCTTCCACCATTGCCAGCAAACGAGGATGATAACGGTTTTGAGGCCCTTTTTTGGTCCGGCATAACGATTTGTGCACTGCAGGCACCATGCCTCAATGGAAGCAGAGTTACGCCAAGAGCCCGGGTGAAGTGACGGCACGCGGACCCATTGCGCAACAGAGGCCCATATTCGACGAGCCTCAGGGCAATGGAGAAACAGGTGGACGGCCGTTTCCAGATTTCTGCAGCACATGAGACAGAAATATTGATTTGGCCATCCTCGCAGCTGAAGACGCTGGGCCGTCCATAGCCGATTTAGCTGAGCAAGCCAGAAGAAAATCTTTATTCTTAGCGGTGCCCAAGCATTCCAAACTGTGGAGCAGAAAGGTCGTGACGTGCTTCCGAAGAATTGGCAATGATAGGCGGATCTGGCTGAGTAGAGACCATTTGAAGTCGGCTTCAGACGATAGCGTCCTCCTGTGGGGCTGCAGAGGCACCGATTGAACAATGATCCACAAAGGACGATTCCCTTATTAGTCGTGGCGTAAGCCGTGTCGGATGTCGCGAATCCAATTGTTATTGAGTAAGGCTTCACAACCATTCTCCCTTCCGCCTAGAGTGCTCGAATAGCATTGGCGCACACGGCAAGGCGCCATGCCTCGCAGCCGAGAGGAGGTCCAGAAAGAGCCCGCCGCCATTGCCGATGATGATTTCCGTGGTGGACATGAATAGTCGTTTGTCATCGTTGTCACAGGGGACAGTGGTCGAGCCACGCCTTTGCAGACTTGCAAATCGAAGTTACAACCAGCCAGACTGAGAGCATAATGAACTCGACAAACTCTATGACGCCAAGACCGCCGAGACTGAGCGGGCGACAGACTGTTCCCCAGGCAACCTTGCAGTTCCCGCCATGCATTTGCCCATTGCCGGCCCAAAGGAATTTTCGTCTTATCTTGTCGATATCGGCGATGAACCTCTTGGGTGTTTTGAGAGCCGTTAAAACATATATAGGTACAGAGGTGAGCACTGCTTAACGTGGTCACCGCCCACCGATCGAGAGGTGAATTGATCGCCATCTCGCCGCACGATCGCAATCTCGCCGACGATGGGTGAAGGTGGACCGGCGCACCGACCAAGAGTGAGCGTCATGCCAAGGTATTTGGTAGGAAACCCGAGATGCGATGCCTCGAACGGCCGAGTGATGGCGTTCAGATCAAGATTCTGACAGTGGATCGGCACTATAGAGCTTTTCTGCATGTTGACCCGAAGGCCCGAGGCATCACCGAAGTGTTGCAGAATTGAAATGACGGCCTAGAGCTCCTCCCTTACCGGGTTCAGGAAGATAACCGCATCATCAGCGTACAGCGCTAGTCGGGCGTATATGACCGCCCCGGATAGGAGATAGGACCCCATCATCAGTTGCTTTTTTTAGGAGGTAGTGAAGCGGGTCGATTGCTAGGTTGAAAAGGTAAGGCGATAGCGGGTCGCCTTGACGCAGGCCACGCCGATGAAGTATGGAAGGTCCTGGCACCCCATTAAGGAGTACAGAGGACGTTGAGGTCGCGAGACATTGCGAAAGCCAACGTCGCCAACGATTCCCAAATCCACGCGCTTGTAAAAGGTCCAGGAGGTATTCCCAGGAAACTGAATCGAAGGCTTTGCTGATGTCAAGCTTGAGCATAAGCAGCGGTCTGTGCAGCCGGTTATGGAGGCAAGCACGGCTACGGACCGCCAGGAAGTTTTCCTGGATGCTTCTTCCTTTAATGAAAGCACTTTGAGATGGCGAAATTAGGGAGTCAATGTAGCAGGCAAGGCGCATCGCAAGGACCTTGGAGATGATCTTGGAGACGGAGTGGATCAAGCTAATAGGCCGGTAGTCATTGGCCTCTTCAGCTCCATCCCTCTTTGGGATGAGGGCAATGGAAGCCCGATTAATCAGTGCAAAGGCGCTGGAAGCTCCATCTTGAAAAGACCTCAGGAGAGACATGATGTCAGGAGCACATATTATAAGTTTGTTCTGTAATGGTTTGATATGAAACGGTAATGCTACACACGATGGGTGCCTCTACTAAAAAATTTGGGACAAAATGTTGACCCAAATTTCCCATAACGAGCGAATAACAAGCAGCCCTTGCACAGTGGATCTTGCTCTCCGTCACCTAAACATGCCAGCTCCAAGCCACGAGGTTTGATCATGTGATTAGCACTAATTTCCATCGAAGCAAATACCTGCTTAAATTGAGGACCGGACAATAGCCAGGATAACACACATGCCACAACTAATATTCGTTTAGCAATAACATTAAATAACTGCCTGAGCATGCAATCATGCGAAGATCCACCACCGGACTACACCAAACTGCTTATTCTTGCTGCCAATTATTGGAACATGATAATGTGATGCAGTGATGGCACATCTCGGGATAGCCAATGTACTAAACACGAGACAACTTTGATGCTGTAATTGCTATGCTGCTGCCAGATCTCAGACCATGACGGACAGCGTCTGGGTGATGAAATTGCACGCTTCCTTTTGTCTACCAATCAAACGACGCTGTTTCTATACTACTCCTGTATAAATAGGCCTCACTGGAAGGCTAACCACATCAAACCAAAAATCGATCTTTCCCTCTCGTCTCCTCAACCTCAATACAGAAAATAGTGTCAGGAACAGATATGACTTGCCACCTAAGGTCAATAAGTTTGCCTTCTAGGCCTCACGCCAGTGAGACCAAAATTGAAGAAGAGCTGCACAGCCTTGAAGCAAGCATCTCTTCACCCTCCATCTCCACCGAGAAGATGTGCGATGGTTTGAGGAGGCTTGCAGACATCTACATCGGTGTTGAGGAGATTATCTGCCTGCCAAGCAACCAAGTTAGCTCCTCCCAGCAAAGGAAGATGTTGGATGGAGAAATGGAATGTTCTCTTGAGCTGCTGGATCTCTGCAACACCATGCAGGGGATCTTTGTTGAGTTGAATGCCGTCATCCAAGAGCTGCAAATGGCTCTAAGAAAAGGGGATGATGTAGCTGTTCAAGCCAAGATCCAGTCTTACACCCGCTTGGCGAAGAAGGCGAAGAAACATTTCAAGAAGACTGCCAAGAAGGCTATTCCTGACAAGACGGATTGCAGGATGGCCAGGTTATTGACCGAGGCTAGAGGGATCACTGTCTCTCTACTGGAGTCCACACTGCATCTCTTATCGAAGCAAATCAAAATGCCTAAACAGTCTCTTGTCTCCAAGGCACTTCACAAGAAAAAAGTAGTTGTTTGCGATGAGCAACTGCAGGTGTTAGAGTGCAGTATCAGAGATCTTGAGAGTGAAGCAGGAAATCTGTTCAGGAAATTAGTCCAAAGCAGAGTTTCTATCCTGAATATTCTTAGCTTATAAATACTCCACGAGCCTTGTCACTCTTGACATCCTGTGATTGGCATCCGCCTAATTGAGGATTAGCTGATCTTGACACAGTTTTCCCATATGTATACAGTACAAATGTACAGAAAATTGCAGAAAGAAAAACCAAAGTTTTGACCCATTTCATGTTTTGTGATGTCAAATGAGCTTTGTGATGAATATGAATGACAAAATGAAATGTGTGTTAAATTTGCATGCCGTCAATCACAAAAATTTTGTTTTTGATTTTTAACTAATATGATTGGCGTTTACATTTTTTTTCTGGAATTAAATGATGACGCCAATGATTTTAGGATTACAGGCTTTTTTTTTTTTTTTTGCATGGGTCGATATTGATTAGTTCTCAGTTTTTGTCACAACTCACACCAGCCTTAAGCTCATGATTAACATAAGATCCTTATTTTGTAGATCTTGCACTACATGCATGGAACAGGTCAGGTCAAAGCCACAAGGCTTATGGTTGTACTTAGCACAATAAATCACCTAGCCAGATTCCATTTGTAATTGTGAAGTCTGACCATGTCATTGCTTAATTAGTGCTTCAGAATATTTCTATATTAAAATGATAAACCTTTCAATTGTTCATATAACTAACTATGATTGAAAAATTACTTGCCAAGGAAAAAAAATCCTATTCACCGATGGAAAATTTAATATGTTGATATCTTCAACATGATATTACTGGATCTTCGATGGATAATAGAATATTGCAAAGACAAAGATTATTGAATTGAGTATCACAGGATTTCTGAGATAACATGTCCTGTATCATTTTATGATAACACCAATAAAATCATTCATATAGATCAGAAATTATACAGAAAATTGTCAAAACTGGTCATCACAGGATTTCTGAGATTATAAAGCTAGCTGGTATTATTTGTCCAATGGACATGGAGTCCAGATCTCAAAACCCATGCATCTTCAACACTGAGCTTGCCACTCAATAATGACAACATATGATTAACGTCGATTTTTTTTTTTTAAAAGTAAGCTTTTTGGGCCACAAAGGTTTGTACTGGAACATCTATTGATTTTATTAGCAGTACTAGACAAATGGTGATGAGTTGCTACATTCATAGATGTCAGGGATAGAGTCCTAGACAGACGTCTGGGGAAAAGCAGGGAGGGTAAGCCGGTGGGGGCTAACTTGAGCACGGTGGTGATGGTGTGCCGGATATCTGAAAGTTGGCCCAACCTCGGCTCAGTTCAAATTCTGACCTGACTCCACCCATCAACAGGCCCTACAAAAACCAGGCTAATAATTAAATACTGTGCATACACAAATGATACAGAATTAAGAACCATTAACTCAATTACACCGTGTTGGATATATGGATCCCGGAGGTGATCGAACAGAGTCAACTGTTGCAAGCACCAACCAAAAGCCATGCACAGCTCGTCTTCTCTGATCGTCTCATTGCATGCTCGCCGACCTCGTCACGATCTGGATCCGACGCTAAACCGCACGTACGCGCTCGTGCAGATGCTGCTGCCTGCCGTTGCTGCGACATGCCAGCGGCCAGCCTCACAGGCTCTCGGTTTAGAGCCGCGTCTTGTGTCTCTTGATTACATCGAGCAAAACATAAAGGAGCAGGAGCTTGTCGCGCAGATCAAGACACGGGTGCAGATCCTAATCTGTACTTCTTTTTGACAGCAGATCCTAATCTGTGTTTGTCGCAGCACGAGCTCGAGCGCTCTCTCGTGCTGCTCGACCTCTGCAGCGCCATGCTCACAACTTCAGTTTCACGAATCTGATGCTGAATCTCTGCCAAACACACCCTAAGTCAGAGCTGGGTCTCTGTTTTCAATACTCTCAGCTTGTATATAGATCATATGTCAGCCAAC
This sequence comes from Guadua angustifolia, assembly GCA_036346375.1. Classification (NCBI taxonomy): domain Eukaryota; kingdom Viridiplantae; phylum Streptophyta; class Magnoliopsida; order Poales; family Poaceae; genus Guadua; species Guadua angustifolia. The sequence continues at coordinate 41,322,990 of CM070514.1, forward strand.
TCTGATCCCCTGTGATTAGCATCCACCTTTTAGACGATTTGTTGATCATCGAAACAATTTTTTTGATGTATATATGAGAACAAGTGTACAGAGAACGACTCAATTGAAATGCAAAACTTTTGGTCCATTTCCTGTTGTCAGTTTCACTGTTTTATGCATGCTCATGACTATTATTCCTATTTTATTTTATTTACTTCGTACGGACAGATGCTAAATAGTTGGAGTACCTGAAATTTGGAGTTCTTCAGCTTATATTTTTTTCGAAATAAATAATTCACTCACAACATGTTTATTGCTGACTGTTATCGAAGCAATTGGTATATACACAATCTTCAAGTCTTGTCTTTCCAACGCTTTGCTTATTCACATGAAGCGTGTGCCTCAACGACAGGCACAAGATCCTTATACAGTGGATCTTGCTCTCCATAACTAACATCATGACAGCTTGTAATTAGCAATACTTAACAATCAATATTTGTTGATCAACCAGATAACACACATGGCACCAATACTAACAGACTGGCATTCTGCATTAAAGAAGTGTTTTGAGGATGCACGTATGGCAAGACTCAGCAATAGAGTAAACTGCCACGCTGATTCTTGCTACCAATAACTGGAAAATGTGATAAGACACAGTTAGGAGCACCTAATACACCAGCAGAAAATTGTACAGCACATGGATCATCCTGAGATTGCAACAATAAGATGCTAGATGCTTTAAGCGCGGCAGGCAGGTGAAACATGCCAGCGATCGATGCTGCACGAAGAGCGATCAGAGCCAGAAGCGCAGCGGTTGCTTCAGATTCTGAAGATGAATGAAGTCAACCTTCCTTCCACAGGCAAGGTCACAGATCTTTCCCTCATGCTCACTGCTGCTCACGATCTGGATCTCACATAAAACTATACACCCGTGCAGACGAGTTTGCCGCCAATAATCGAGACATCACAGGGTGATCATATGCCAAACTAGAGTTAGAGATGCCTCTTACACCTGGAAACATAAAGAAGCATCAGCTTGTCGTGGAGATGGGTGGCTTTTGTTGTAGCAGGACAATGCTCCATTATCAAGGCGATTCCTCCTGTCTACAGGGTCAGCCATGCCATGGCTTCTCCTTCTTTCGTTATATATAGGGACAAAGCAGAGCCAGAGGCCGACATCATTGCAGCATGCAGCACAGTTCCTATTCTCTTTAATTTCCAGAGAAAAAGGAAAGCACTACACGTCTACACCTTGCATTGCAACCATGGCATTCCACCTTAGATCTGCGAGTGTGCCTTCCAGCCCTTGCTACACCGAAACCAACGTCCAAGAGCAGCTGCAAAGCCTGAAGGCTACCATCTCTTCACCCTCTGCGACCACTGAAACAATGTACGATGGTTTCAGGAGGCTTGGAGGTGTGTACAACAATATTGAGGACATCATGTGCTTGCCAAGCAGCCAAACTAGCCTGTGCCAGCATCAGCAAAGTAAAGCAGTGGAGCAAGAGCTCGAGCGTTCTCTTGTGCTGCTCGACCTCAGCAATGCCATGCAAGAGAGCTTTTCTGAGCTCAAGGCATGCATCCAGGAGATGCAATTGGTTCTCGAGAAGAGATGAGAAAGCTGTTCAGGCCAAGATTCATTCTTACATTTCAAGAAGATCAGCAAGAAGCCTACTTCAGCTGAGCTTGAGAGCAGCAGGGTGGTCAGCCTGTTGGCGGAAGCTAGAGAGATCATTGTCTCAATGCTTGAATCATCCTTGCAGCTCCTGTCGAAGCAAATTGCGATGCCAAGTTCTAGCAAGTGGTCTCTTGTCTCCAAGGCATTCCAGAAGAAAAGAGTTGCGTGCCAAGAGGAGCAATTACAGACATTGGAATTGGACATTGTTGATCTTGACAGCGGAGTCGAGACTTTGTTCAGGAAATCGATCCAGAGCAGAGTTTCTACTCTGAATGCTCTAAGCTTCTAGATAGATCAAACACCAACTCTAATCCCCTGTGATTGGCATCCACCTTTTAGAGGATTTGTTGATCATCATGACAATTTTACAATGTGTAAAAGAGAGGAATTGTATAGAAAATTACTCAATTGAGAAACAAAAGCAAATTTTGGTCCATTTCCTGATGTCGATTTCACTCTTTATATATGATGTACAATCAAATAAGTTTGGAGCTCTTCATTCAGATAAAATTTTTAGGGGAAAAAAAACTCAGAAGAGGCTCATCATTTTGGACAGTTATATAAGCAGTTAGCACAAGTTGTTCAAGAAGAACTTTGTGATGCTTTACTATGAGAACGCCATGTCATTCAGATGCCATGTGTTGCCTCAGCAACAAGCAAAAGAACCTTGTGCAGTGGATCTTGCTATCCATAGCTAAAATAAGCCAGATACCACACACGAGGTTGAGCATGTAAGTAGTATGAATTGTGCAGAATAATACTCCTAACCAAATTAACAACATTACAACAACTAGACAGCATGCATGCTTCGAATAATACTCGGTTAGCACTCTTTTTTTTTTTTTTGAAAGAGCAGCATGAGAGATGCCGCATGTTATATTAAGAAGAAAAAAGAGAGGCGGCCCAGTTTTTATCAGGAAAAAATCGGGCCCAAAAAAACCTTACAACAAGCAATTACATGAAACCATTACACCACTCACACTCACGTCACTCACCCAACCATTACACCGCTCACCCAAAGAAATTGACATTCCACAAGAATAGCTAAGTCGAAAACTTAGGTGACGAAGCAACATCACGGGTGAGAATTGCCGCCTTGATCGCTGAGGCCACCTGCTCCGGCGATCTCTCCTTCCCTTGGAAGATGCGTTGATTTCTCTCTAGCCATAAAACTCGGTTAGCACTCCACTATTTTGTTTTTGGTCATGCCACCAGGAGAGTGAACTAACCTGCTGATTCTTGCCGCCAATAGTAGGAACATGACAACGTGATAGTTCATTGGGAGGATAGCTAGTGCAATAAAAAAAATAGAACTACACATGGGTGGTGAAAAAGATTGAATATGCTGCTGCCAGGTCTCGAATCTTGATAGACAGCATCTGGGAGATGAACTGGCAGGATTCTATTTGTCTACCATCCAAATGGTGCTGCCTTAGAAACTTTCTCAGTATAAATAGGACTCAGCAGAAGTCTAGACACATCATCTATGTAGCACCGATCCGCGATACGGGTACGGCGATACGGGTACGACGATACAGCGATACGGAAATTTTCAAAAACAAGGATACGTCGATACGCCAAGTATATATGTATAGTAAAATAAGAAAACTGCATTATAGCAATAATTTGAAGTGTATTTGATGTAAAATGATCCTGTGCATGAAGAACTTGATGTAATCATGTAAGTACTTGGTGTAAACCTGCGTTAAGAGCAATTAAATAAATCAGTACTACTCATTACTCAATATCAGTAGTGCAACAAAATAATGAATCACATAGACACATAGAGACAGTTAGACAGATATAATATAAAGATGGACGCACAACATAGTACTCGACTACTTGTCTTGCTAGTTTGAGTTCTAAACACATTACAACATTAGTTCATTGCATAATAAAGATACAAGGCACAATGCCAAATATTTTTGAGTTCTAAACACATTAAAACATTAGTTCATTGCATAATAAAGATACAAGGCACAATGCCAAATACAATGGTTCCATGGTGCAACCATAGGAATAAACCTAAGCTACACAGCTTGTCAAGCCATCTCTTCAGAAAGTGGTGTTCCTCCTTCCTCTGCACATATCATCACCTCAAATTCATGCTCATCTAATGTGAGTTCAGCAGCCTCAAGAATGCCAACACCATCAAATGACTCGAAGCTATCTCCCCCAATATCCCACATTTGGGTTGGCCCTGTGTTATAGTAGTCCTCAGATCTTCTAGAAAGAAGACGCAAGTTGTTATGCACAAACACTAAATCCTCAGCACGTTCAGGAGTGAGCTTATTTCTCCTAATGCTATGGATAAAATTGTAGGTACTCCAATTTCTTTCACAGCAAGAAGAAGATGATGGCTGCCCAAGTAACTTGAAAGCTAATGCTTTCAGCTCTGGAGTTCGATGCCCATAAGTGCCCCACCACTGCTTTGGTTGAAAATGAGCTCTATCCTCAATTGAATCAAATGAATCAAAGTGTGTCCCAAAAAGAGAGAAATCAGCAAACTGTTGCTTGATTCTCCTTAGGTCCTCTACAATAGGAAAAAACTTTCTGAGACATTTGTTCCTCTCTTCTGAAATTTCAGGATCCTCATGTGGGGCTACACGGCCAGGAGCTTCAGAAAGCCATTGTGGACTATAGTACCTATAAAACAATGGACCATAAAAATATGGTATGCAAGCATGGAATGTGTATTGACAAGTGACAACAATTATTTCATACCTTGGATTTAGTGAATGTGCCAAACAATGGAGAGGGGTATTGCTTTTGCCCCATCGATCAACCAAAATGCCATGAACAATATCATAAAAGACAGATTCTTCATGAAACTCCTTTCCCTCATGGCGATAAATGATAGCTTTCACCTTTTCTATCATGGAATCCCACATCTCATAGATTAAATGGAGACATGGCTTGTCGGTGTCGGCTGCCCGTAGCATGGAGTAAATGGGTTCAGTTAAATCAAGAATGTATTTAATTTTATCCCACCACACATCATTAAGAACCTTGTCTTTCACAAATTGTGCTTTGCCCACATCATCATCCTTATACGCTGCCCACTTATCACTAATAACCATTAACACAAGTGATTCCTTGAGCAGCTGAAACCTCTTCAACATGACAATAACAGATGCAAATCTTGTATCAGCAATAGCAAGGAACTTCAGCTTACTAAACTCATTGAACATAGATAGCCTCATGCCATGATTCATGATAAAATTCTTGATAAAACTAGCATCCCCTGCAATCTCACTTATCCATGCTAGTTCTTCATCTTCTCCATCATTGTTCCTTGCAGCACATATGTTCTTCAATGCTAAATTCAAGGTGTGGACAACACATGGAGTCCAAAAGATGTGCTTGTATCTCTGTTCAATCATTAGACCAGCAGCCCTGCAATTAGCTGCATTGTCTGTGATCACCTGGACCACATTCTTTGATCCAACTTCCTCAATCACTGCAATCAACTTGTCGGCGATGTACTCCTTGTTCTTCACCTCTCCTTGAGTGTTGCATCCTCTCAAGAACATTGCGCCGCCTTCTGTCACAGCTAAAAAATTTATAAGTGGACGCCTCTGAGCATCAGTCCACCCATCAGCTGCAATTGTTACTCCTTTTTGGGACCATGTGCCCTTGATGGGTTCAAGATGCCTCTCAACATTGGTCTTCTCTTGTTGAAGAAGTATTGTCCTCAACTTGTTGTACCCAGGAGGTACATAGCCACCCATATTGTTGTTTGCAACAAAATTGAAAGCAGCTCTATAATTTGGGTTTCTTGCCAAGTTGAAGGGAAGTCCTGCAAATAGACAACAAATCAACAAACCATATAACAATTTCAAATTTGGCATGCTTCAAAAGAAATGAGAACAAGATGCAAACCTCCGGTATAGAACATTCTTGCAATAATAGCATCAGCTGTTTGGCGAAGATCATTGTGAAAGCTGCCTAAAATATCTGTCTGCTTTATTCTCTTTGATGTCGTGGCTCTGGAAGGGGGCAATGTAGAAACTTCTGGCAAGGAACACTCCTTGGTGTCCTGTTTATAGCGACTGCTTCTGCTGCAGCAACTTCTTTGCGTAGTTGCTCAAGAATAGGCACTGTCACCTTATGACAAACCCTAGTACCTTTGTTTGGAATCTTCAACAAATGGGCTTTCACTCTAGAATAACTACCAGGTATAATATGCCCACAAAATTGCATTCAGATCTTGCATTTCCTCCGTCCACGACCACCAGTTCTCTCAATATTTTTAACATGATTCCATAAAGGAAATCTACTGTTATCGTTCTCATTTCTAATATCAGATGAATTTACACTACTACTAGCAGTACCAGTACTACTTCCAGATCCATGTGTTGCATGAGGTTGTTGAGAGTTTACAGATGACATCCTCTTTGGAGGAGGGCGCCGGCCGATGGAGCTGCTGGGACCGGGAGGACGAAAGGCAGCAGCAGCGCCGCAGAGGAGACGAGTAGCGCGCCGCCGATGGAGGCGCGCATGAGGGAGACGAGTAGCGGCGCCGGCCAGCTGGCTGCGGCGGCGGTGGCGCAGAGGAAGAAGAGCAACGGCGGCGGGCGCAGAGGAGACGAGCAATGGCGGAACTGCGGCGGTGGCGCAGAGGAAGAAGAGCAGCGGCGGGAGCTGCGGCGGCGGTGGCGCAGAGGGAGACGAGCAGCGGCGCCGGTCGATGGAGGCAGTGGCTGGCTGCGCTGGCTGCTATAAGGGGGCTAGGGTTTTTATTTTTGTATTGGGTTTTTTTGGGCCAAGGCAAGGGGAATGGGCCTCAAGTATCGGAGAAGTATCGCGAAGTATCGCCGAAGTATCGATGATTTTTTTTTTTTTTATTTTGCTGGAATTCTCCGATACTCTTCCGATACCGTATCGCGCCGTATCGCACCGTATCGCCGTATCGGATACGTATCGGATACGGGTACGGCAGTTCACCGAAGTATCGGTGCATCCCAGCACATCATTCAAACCAAAAATTGCTCTCTCCTCATCTCCTCAACCTCAACACAGAGAAGAGTTTCAGCAACAGATATGGCTAGTCACCTAAGATCAATTAGCTTGCCTTCTAGGCCTCACTCCAAAGTTGAAGAGGAGCTGCACAGCCTAGAGCCATACATCTCTTCACCCTCCATGACCATTGACGCAATCTCTGATGGTCTAAGGAGGCTTGGAGACATCTACGGCACTATTGAGGAGATCATGTGCCTGCCTAGCAACCAAGTTTGCTCCTCCCAGCAAAGGAAAATGTTGGATGGAGAAATGGAATGCTCTCTTGAGCTTGTGGATCTCTGCAATGCTATGCATGAGGACTTCACAGAGTTGAAGGCCATCATCCAAGATCTGCAAGTGGCTATCAGAAAAGGAGATGATGCAGCCGTTCAAGTCAAGATCCAGTCATACACCCGCTTGGTGAAGAAGGCAAAGAAACATTTCAAGAAGACTGCGAAGAAGGTTACTTCTGACAAGGAGGATTGCAGGATAGTCAGGCTGTTGAGCGAGGTTAGAGAGATCACTACCTCTCTACTCGAGTCAACATTGCACATCTTGTCAAAGCAATTTCTAATGCCAAAATGGTCTCTCGTCTCCAAGGCATTCCCGAAGAAAATCTCAGTTGTTTGCAAGGAGGGGCAGTTGCAGGTGCTAGAGTGCAGCATCAGAGATCTTGAGGCCGGAGCAGGACTTCTGTTCAGGAGATTGGTCCAGAGCAGAGTTACTCTCCTAAATATCCTTAGCTCATAGATACTCAAGATTTGTCACTCTTGACACCCTGCGATTGGCATCCGCCTTTTAAAGGATTTGTTGATCTTTACCCATTGTATATGTAGAAATGTACAGGAAACTCCATACAGAAAAAGAAACAAAAGTTTTGATCTAATTCGTGCTGACATTCTATCTCGCATTCTCCTAATTTCATTCTTGATGTGATTATGTGATGTCGGTATTATTGCTTTTGTGCGTTGTGACGAATATAGGGTGCAAAAGCCAGCATGCAAATTATCAAATATGTGCTGAGCTAGTCACGGTCATCTCTTCGTCTTCTATTTTAAGTCAACTAGCTATGTGCCAGTACGTTGCAACGGAAACTCAATTTGCGATAAAAAGTTTGTTTGCAAAGAGCACTAATAGTGGCAAAAATGGGTAATTAAAGAGTAGTGGCAAATGTGGGTAATTTTGATGAAATGGCGTGGACAAAGGTGGGTAATTAAAGAGCAGTGGCAAAGGTGGGTAATTTTGATGAAATGACGCAAGCAAAGATGGATAATTAAAGAGCAGTAGCAAAGGTGGGTAATTTTGATGAAATGACGTGGGAATAAACTCTCACTTTATATAGTAGAGATATAATTGGCATACATGTTTTTCTCTAGTCATAATAGTAACGAGCTTGTGGCAAACCTTTTAGGACCAGCGGTATGAGCTTTGTGCTGTTCAGTAACTTCCTGGTTGTCTGTATATTCATGCGGATATATTACCCCAAACCTGTTTACCAGGGACCCTCCCTGCCTGCAACACTTAAAGCATGTAATTAGCATAATATATTTGCTGGCTGGATTCGCTGCACTGTTGCATAGTCTGGACCTGATATTGTATTCTTTTTTTATCGAGACAATAAAGTTTTTTAAAAAAAAGTAAGATAGGAAAGAAATAAAAGCCTCGCTCAATGAATGATATAACCATTTTTCACTTTTGAGGATCTAATTAGGTGGCTAAGACCACCCACCTATTATAGTGGTTTAATGCATACAATGTGACGAATCTTTTTTTTTTTTTGTGAGGACAATGCGAAGCTCAAAATTTGAATCCCTCCAGGCAGGGTTCAAAAAACCGAATTTAAAAACCAAATCGAAATTATGTACGGTTTTCGCAAAAACCACTCAAAACCGCTCGAAAACCGTCAAAACCGAAGGTTTAAAATTAAAAAATTGAATTTTTTGAAAAATCGAAAACCGCGGTTTTTCACGAAAAACCGCTCGGTTTTCTCGAAAAATCGCTCGGTTTTTGACGAAAACCGCCCCGGCCATTTGAATGTTTTTCAAAAACGGTTTTGAACGGTTTTTGACGAAAAACCGCGGTTTTTGGCGAAAAACCGCTCATATAAATTTTTTCAAAATTTTTAAATTTTTTAATTTCCTTTTTTAATTAGAACGGTTTACCGAGCGGTTTTGAGTTTCGAACCGTCGCGGTAAGGTCGGTTTTCGCGGTTTTTGAGCGGTTTTCGACGAAATTGTGAACACTGCCTCCAGGATCCATATAATCTGAGCATATTATAGGTAGACACCATGATAAAATTTGAATCTCAAACTTTTGGTAACTCTTAGTATTAGCTCAATGTATAGTTTGGTACCTCTCAAGGATGGTAAAAGTCCCTATGAGCATATTATACTGTAGACGCCATTGTATAAAGTATCTTATTATACAAAAAAAAAGTTCAATGAAAGTCAAACTACAAGGAAAAATATTTAAACTGAGAATCATCACATTCCAAAATCATGTGCGCCCTTGGCACTCAATAGTACAAGTGCAAGATTGTTCCAAAGCATTGCAAAATATAGTAAATTAATAATTAGGGGCATACCTTGGTTGAAATTCTGGAGGTATCAAGCTCATTCTTTGTCAGGTCCTGAACTGCTGAGTAGGAGCAGTGTTACTCGGACATCCGTGTCCAAAATATTTTGCTGAATCGGACATCTTGAATCCGAGTCAGATTCCGACATCAGTATCCAATTCCGAGCAACATTTCCTGTGTCCAAATTTTTTTGCCAAGTCGGACACCCAAATCAAGGTCGGATTCCAACTCCCATGTCAGTGTCTAGGTAACACGGAGTAGGAGTAGAGGGAAATATCTAATTTGAATTGTTATAGCGTCGACTTCACTTGAGCTGGAATTTAACCCGAGTTCTTCTACGACCGTGGAACTTGCATTAGATTCGTTTGGTTTGGCCCAGCGCAAGAATTCACGTGGAAACAACTGAGCCAACTTCCTAAAGAAGAAAAAGAAGAAAACTTCCTTTTAACAGCAACTGGCCTGATACAACACGATTAACAGCTTTTTAAAAATGTTTTGCAAGGATATTAACAACCATTATGAATGCACATATTTAGTAGCGAGGAGATATGCGAATTACATGCTGTGGTTTCTTTATTGCCGATAAAAGGAACATGTCAGCGTAATATCGTACCAACACATGGATCATCTCAGGATTGCAGCTGAAACAAACCAGCAATACTGCACGAACGTTATCATTATCATGTAATGCTGCAGCGATGTCTGTGATATCTGTGATTACTTCAGCAACAGATAACACAGCGTTCAAGCCTGAATGAAGTCAACTCTTCCTTCCACGGTTCCACCAGCAAGCACAGCTCTTTTCCTCTCATTTAATCGCATGCTCACTGATCTCACGATCTGAATCTCACATTACACGTACTGTAGTACATGCTAGTGGAGATGAGTTTGCCGCTGGTAATTGAGACATGACAGCCTCGTAAGCTCGATTAGAGATGCCTCTTCTGCCGAGCAAAACATAAAGAAGCATAAGCTTGTCGTGGGGATGGGTGGCTTTTGTTGCAGAATGACACTATCAATTATCCATGAGATTCTTGCTGTCTGCTGGTTCAGCTATGAGGTTGCTTCTGCTTCCTTTGTTATATATAGAGGGAAGCCATAGCCGTGTGTCAACACCATTGCAGCAGCTTCTCTTCTATTCTATTCTCTTTCATTTCCAGAGAAAAAAAAAACTAACTCGGGTTCCATTGCAACCATGGCATTCCACCTCAGATCTTCAAGTGTTCCTTCCAGCCCTCGCTCCAACGAAATCAACACCGAAGAACAGCTGCAGAGCCTGAAGGCAACCATCTTTTCGCCCATTGTGACCATTGCAACAATGCTCAATGGTTTCAGGAGGCTTGGGGGTGTGTACAACAACATTGAGGAGATCATGTGCTTGCCAAGCAGCCAAGTTAACCTTTGCCAGCATCAGCAAAGGAAAGCAGTGGAGCAAGAGCTTGAGCGCTCTCTCTTGCTGCTCGATCTCTGCAATGCCATCCAAGAGAGCTTTTCTGAACTCAAGATAAGCATTCAGGAGATGCAGTTGGTTCTCAGGAGAGGAGATGATGCAGCTGTTCAAGCCAAGATTCGGTCTTACACCCATCTGACCAAGAAGGCGCAAAAACAGTTCAAGAAGATCAGCAAGAAGTCGGTTTCAGCTGAGCAAGAGAACTGCATAGTGATCAAGCTGTTGGCTGAAGCTAGAGAGATAGTTGTCTCAACGCTTGAATTGTCCTTGCAGCTCATGTTGAAGCAAATTGCGATGCCGAGTTCTAGCAAGTGGTCTCTTGTCTCCAAGACATTCCACAAGAAAAGAGTTGCATGTGAGGAGGAGCAATTACAGACATTGGAGTTGGATATTGTTGCTCTTGAGAGCGGAGTCGAGACTTTGTTCAGGAGATTGATCCAGAGCAGAGTTTCTCTTCTGAATGCTCTAAGCTTGTAGAAACATGATACACCAACTCTGATCCCTGTGATTGGCATCCGGAGTTTAGAGGATTTGCTGATCATCATATAACAATTTTAAAATGTGTAAATGACAGGAATTGTACAGAAAAATACTCAGTTGAGAAATAGAAGCAAATTTTGGTCCATTTCCACTTGTTGATTTCACTGTTTATGCATGCTGTGATACGATCACCTAAGTTTGGAGCAGTTCATTCGGATGATTTTTTTTCAGAAAAAATAATAAGTTACTCAAAAGAGGATCATCATCATGGACTGTTATACAAGCAGTTAGCACATGTTGTTCAAGTTGAGATTTGCAATGCTTTACTATGAGATGGCCATGTTATTCAGATGCCATGTGTTGCCACAGCAACAAGCAAAGGATCCTTGTGCAGTGGATCTTGCTATCCATAGCTAAAACAGGCCAGCTCCAACACACGAGGTAAAGCATGTAAGTAGCATGGATTGTGCAGAATAATATTCTTAATCAAATTAACAATATTAAGAAAACTAGAAAGCACGCATGCCTCCACTCCAATAATCTTGAGCATGCAATTATGTCAAGATCCACCAGTAGAGTGAACTAACCTGCTGATTCTTTCTGTCAATAGTTGGCACAAGACAATGAGATTGGTCATAGGGAAGATAGGTAGTACACTAAAAATATTGAACAGAGTCAATTGTTGCTTCCATCAGCAAGCATCAACCACATACAAAAGCCACCACTCTTATTCTCTGGTAATTTATTGCTTGAATTGTTACAGAAAAAAATTACTCAGAAGATCCTCATCATTATTGACTGTTATGTAACTAGTTAGCATACGTTGTTCAAGTTGAGATTTGCAATGCTTTCCTATGAGATGGCCATGCTATTCAGATGCTACGTGCTGCCCCAGCAACAAGCAAAGGATCCTTGTACAGTGGATCTTGCCATCCATAGTTACAACAAGCCAGCTCCAACACACGAGGTTAAGCGTGTAAGTAGCATGAATTGTGCAGAATAAAACACCTACTAAATTAACAATAGTACAACAACTAGATCCCACGCATGCCTGATGCCTCCAATAATACTTAGTCATAAACCCATTAAAAAATATCTTGAGCATATAATTATGTCGAGGTCCACCAGGTGAATGAACTAACCTGCTGATTCTTGCCACCAATAGCAGGAACATGACAATGTGATAGTTCATTGGGAGGATAGAAAGTGCAATTAAAAAAATAGAACTACACATGGATGATGAAAAAGATTGAATATGCTGCTGCCAGATCTAGAACCTTGATAGACAGCATCTGGGAGATGAACTAGCAGGATTCTATTTGTCTACCATCCAAATGGTGCTGCCTCATATACTTCCTCTGTATAAATAGGCCTCAGCAGAAGTCTAGACACATCAAACCAAAATTTGCTCTCTCTCCTCATCTCCTCAACCTCAACACAGAGAAAAGAGTTTAGGCAACAGATATGGCTAATCACCTAAGATCAATTAGCTTGCCTTCTAGGCCTCACTCCAAAGTTGAAGAGGAGCTGCACAGCCTAGAGGCATACATCTCTTCACCCTCCATGACCATTGAGACAATCTCTGATGGTCTAAGGAGGCTTGGAGACATCTACGGCACTATTGAGGAGATCATGTGCCTGCCTAGCAACCAAGTTTGCTCCTCCCAGCAAAGGAAAATGTTGGATGGAGAAATGGAATGCTCTCTTGAGCTTCTGGATCTCTGCAATGCTATGTATGAGGACTTCACAGAGTTGAAGGCCATCATCCAAGATCTGCAAGTGGCTATCAGAAAAGGAGATGATGCAGCCGTTCAAGTCAAGATCCAGTCATACACCCGCTTGATGAAGAAGGCGAAGAAACATTTCAAGAAGACTGCAAAGAAGGTTACTTCTGACAAGGAGGACTGCAGGATGGTTAGGCTGTTGAGCGAGGCCAGAGAGCTCACTACCTCTCTATTTGAGTCAACATTGCACCTCTTGTCGAAGCAAATTCCAATGCCAAAATGGTCTCTCGTCTCCAAGGCATTCCAGAAGAAAATCTCAGTTGTTTGCAAGGAGGGGCAGTTGCAGGTGCTAGAGTGCAGCATCAGAGATCTTGAGGCTGGAGCAGGACTTCTGTTCAGGAGATTGGTCCAGAGCAGGGTTACTCTCCTCAACATCTTTAGCTCATAGATGTTCAAGATTTGTCATTCTTGACATCCAGTGATTGGCATCGGCCTTTTAAAGGACTTGCTGATCTTTCCCATTGTATATGTAGAAATGTACAGAAAACCCATATAGAAAAAGAAACAAAAGTTTTGCGCTAATTCATTCTGTGAATTATATCCTTGCATGCTCCTGATTTCATTCATGATGCAATTATGTGATTTGGGTATTATTGTCTTTGTGCTTTATGATGAATATCAGGTGCCTTTGCCAGAATGTGAACTACGAAATATGTGCCACATTAGTCATAGTAATTTCCTGGAAATATGTGCCACATTAGCCATTAACTTAGTTGTGCTCCACAGCGACAGAGAGGATGATATTTCCTGGAAATGGACGACAGATCGGCGTTATACTGCCAGATTTGCTTACTTGGTGCAGTTTCAGGGGTCCGTGACCAATACCAATTTTTCCAGGATTTGGAAGGCATGTGCGGAAAACAGGTGCAGATTCTTCGCGTGGCTGTTCATTCACAACAGGTTGCTTACGGCAGACAGGCTAGCGGCGAGAGGATGGCCTAATTGCTTTTATTGTCCTCTTTGCGGTTCGGAACCGGAATCCGCACTGCACCTATTCCTTCGTTGTCCTTTTGCTAACTGCATTTGGACGCCAGATTTTTCTCAAATGCGCTATTCGATCCACGCTTCCTCGAATGGAGATTCGTATCGATGGTGGCGACCATCCCGTGCATAGTGACGGCTCCTTCGCAAGCGCGGTTGACGGCATTCTCATTTACACCCTGTGGAACTTATGGAAGGAACGTAATGCCAGAATTTTCAACAATGTCTACCGGACTACGGACGTGGTTTTTTCGTTAATTCAACAGGACATCCAGAATCGGAAGTTGGCATTCCGCTCCGGGTTCCGTGAGGCCTTGATCGACACCGATCTAGCGAAAGGGTTGCGGTGGTTTTCATTTTCCTTCCTGTCTTCGAGTCCGAGTTGGTTGTATTTTAATTTTGGGGCTTCTTGTTTCTTCCCTTCGGCTCGGTAGTGGCCCGGCTAAACTCTTGTATGACTGTGTCTTTGGTTATTTCTCTCTCTCTCTCTTTAATGCATGGCAGAGCTCCTGCCGCCTTTTCGAAAAAAAAGTCATAGTAATTTGCCCCATTCTTATTTTACTGCCAATATGATTTGCAATGCATGTTTTTCTCTAGACATAAATAGTTAAGAATCTAGTGGGAAAGGCTCAGCCGTGTAAGTTTTGCGCTTGTCAATAACCGGCTATTTGTTTGTGTATATATTCATGTGGGCATGCATGTTAACTCACACCTGTTTAAGCTCATAATTAGTACATGATCCTTGTTTGGTGGACTTTGCTTGACATTCATAAAAGATGCCAGATCCAAGCTGCTGGCTTAAAACATGTAATTAGCACACATATTAGCTGGCTGGTTAGGTTGCATAGTCTGGCTATGGTATTGCGTTGATTTTTTTTTATTGAGACGATATAGCTTTAAAAAAATAGAAGGAAAGGGGTAAAAGTTTTGTTCAATGATGTAAACCATTTTTCTTTACTGAAGAACTACTTAGGTGGTTAAGAACCAGAACTAAAAAAAGGTGGTTAAGAACCACGCATTGGGAATCTCTAGTTTTATATGTGAATTGATAAGCTCTGGGTACAACGCATACAACGTGACAAAATCGAAAGTCCTCGTGTACTCAACATTTTGATATCGCAGCTCCGTATCATTTGAGCACATATTATAGGGTGGACGGTATGGCATGCATTACCTTGAGTTCTCACACGAACAGAATCTGTTCTTTCGAATTGATCATCGTAGAAATTCAAATTCGTGTATGCCCCTGTCTCTCAGTAAAGCTTGACATCAATTTCTGCACAAGATGCAAAGTTTTTGAGGACCCAAGAACTATGCACTGCTCCATTTACTGGTGTATCAACAGTACAAGAGCTGTTAACTCAAAGCATCGCAAACATAAACAAGAAGATTAGGTTTTGTTAGAGGCATACCTCACCTCGGGCGAGACTCTGGAGGCACTGGTCTCGGTTGCGGCGGTCTGCCATTCGGGGCGAGGCTCTCCGGACGCGGTTCGCAGGCGCGGCTTCTTGCCCTCTCCGGTGGCCGGGTGGTGCGGCGAACGATCCGGAGAAGGCATGAGGTGGCAACTGATTCCTAGGGTTCCTGTTGGGCCGTGTGGGCTAGCTATCTAAATAGTATTTCAATCTATTGAACGTTTGATGGCACACGCCCTGTCAGTCTTAGATTCTCTAACAGTTAATTATAGATTATGATTATAGAAAAATTGATTCTCCAAAAGTTAGAATCTAAAAGCACATATGAAATGGATTGTGGATTCTAGTGTATATGGTAGGTTGGATTGTGAGAATCGGATTTTAGGATCAGACTGTTTATTTTTTATTCTGCTTTTGGAGCCATAATCCAAAATCAAAAACTAAAACAAACAGGCCTTTAGTCTCGTAGTGTTATATAGAGAAGAAGGAAGGAAGGAAGCACAACAAGATTGAGAGTCTGTTTGGGAAAGCTGAAGTTTTTTCGAAAAACAGTTTTTAATTTTTTGAGCTAAAAAACAATGGTAACTTTAATGAAAGATTGTTCGGTAAATGGCTAATGTCTCTCCACAATTAGTTAGAAAAACATATCTGATTTTACTTTTAATTTTTACTAATTATATGTGGCTTCTAGTTAACTTGTTTAGAAGGTTTACCTACTTTTCAGAAGTTCAGTGTTGACTTTAAGTCCCAAACAGGTAAATTTCTTTTGCTGCTGCCACTGCTATTGCCGCATGCACCTATATTATACTGTTAGGTTGTCTTTTTCTCGAAACCTACAAATTATGTGGCTCAGTGGCTGTCTTGGAGATCTGCATACAGTTTGCGTGCATGCCTCCCGTGCGAATTCTTTATATATATAGCCGATACCTGGAACATGACAGCGTGATATGATATATATAAGCTTAGTTTGGTGCAACATGACTACTGCCTGGCACTAGAAAACTTTCTTGCGTGTACGTGGATCATCTGGGGATCGCAGCTGAAACAAGCCAGCTGAAACAAGCTATGCTGCACAATGGTGTGTGTTGAATCGTCAATCAACCAAGGCCTGTGATCTGCGATCAGAAACAGATAACAACACCGTGTTGGAGCCATGAAAGTCAACTGCTGCTTCCACAAGCTTAGTTACAGTTCTTTTTCTTCTTCATGCTCACCGCGATCTCACGATCTGAATCTAACGCTGCCCTTAAACTACACGTACGCGCCCGTCCGTGCAGATGATCTTGCCTGCAGTAATCGAGACATGGCAGCCTCTTTCACGCATAAAAGAAGAAGAAACTTGTCGTGGAGATGGGTGGCTTAATTTGATCCGCGAGATTCTTGCTGTCTGCTGGTTCGGGTGTTCGTTCAGCTACGTAATCGCGTCTTCTTCCTTCGTTATATAGAGGGAAGCCATAGCCGGGTCGATACCATCAGAGCACTTCGTCTCCTCTCTCGTTTCAAGATCGAAAGCAAAGAGCACTACACAGCTTCGATTCCAACAATGGCCTGCCATCTCAGAGCATCTCCAACAGTTCCTAATATTTAGACTCCCAATATCTTTAGATTGGGACTTTCCCAAAAAATTTTGGGTCTACAAAATACCTTGTTCTCCAACAGTTCCCATATTTTCTCCCAAAAAACACTTTTGACTTGGTCCAATAAAGACATGCACCACAAAAGCAACAGAAATTGCAAAAGCTACACAGCGTCAATACGTTTTGTCCTAGCTAGCTATCACATGCATGTGTACATTGCCGTCGGATGCAACCTGGGCACATACTGCAATGATTTTTCTTTGGTAGCAAGAATTGGTATTTATTTTCAATGTATCATACAGGCATGGGTTTGATTCAAGAATTGCCCACATACAGGCATGCTTTTGATTCAAGATAATTTCTTCACAATGACACACACACATATATATATTTGACTTCACTGCATCAACATGCAAGTGCCGAAATGCTTGTACATTGATTCTGGAACTCTTTCTGGATAGATGGATTAGCATTAGCATTAACTGTATGGCCACAGAACAAGAACTGTCTTGATTTAAGAAATCTCAACAATGCATCAGTGTCAACAAAGTATCAGTCTCAACAATGCCACTCTATTGGAGGCACTCTGGACGGCCTGGTGGAATGCAAGTAGAAACTTTTGATGAGCTTCAGAAAAGGATTCCAGAGAGAATCATTGAGCACGCAGTGCGTGGCATGCTTCCTAAGGGCAGAGTAAGCCATCATCTTTTAGTTGCTCAGATGGTATGGCTAACAAAGTGTTGGATGTGTTCTCTGATATTCCCATGTTGGATCAGCTTCTACATGTGTTTTGTACTTCTAAACCAAAAATGTATAATAACACAAGATCTGAGCTCTAATTACAACTAACATTTTTTTTCTAGGAGACTACAACACCAAATTGCTCATTTGTTGAGTTACCACTAGAATTTGTTTCAGATAATGCAGAAATTCTTGCCTTGCATTTCACCTTCACCAATTAAACATATTGTTGGTACCAACTCAGATGAGCAAGTAATGTGCTCTGTAAGTGCCATAAATCAAATCATAATGTCATATTACAGTCAACTGTTCTCCTTTAAAATGCATAACCATCCCATGCTCCAGTTCTTTTACAAGCCAACATTTTAATCAAATTTCTTCTTCATAAAGTACAAGCAAGCAATGTGCAACTTTCTCTATTTGCAAGATATCCTTCGAGTACATCAACAGAACCTTCTTACTGTCAGAGTCACAAATCAATGTACTGTTGTGTACATATATAATTAGACTACACACAAGTGTGCCAGAGGAATGCACCTTCTGGGAGTAAGTAGTCTTTGCTTAGTGCAGGACGTTCATAAGGAGCAACCTGGAAAGATTACAAATATCAGCAGACAAATATGTGTTCAAAAGCCATCAGGGTTGAATTCCTTTAAAAGCACAACCTCTTCTTCCTTGGTACAGTTTACACCATTTCTTGGAATCAACCACCCCAAAAAAACACAAGATCTGCACTTCACCTGCAGACCAAAGAAAGAAAATCCTTTGCATCTCACACGTATTCTGAAATCTGAGCAGCATCAGCAGTACGCGAAGCTACGCAGCTCCTGTCTCCTCTTCTGCATCACATCAAAGACGGCAGAAGATCAAGAGAAACAGTGGAAAGAATCCTTTCTTTGATCGAGAACGGTCGGGCTCAGCCGAAAGCTGCGATATTCTTCAGTTTGCTTTGATTTGATCCGTCACAAGAATTTGCTTGGATAAGCAAAAGAGGAAGCAAGAAGGAAGCGACTCGGTGGTGGTTGCCTTCGGGGAGCAAACGACGACGGCGCCGAGAGCTTTCTTCTTGGTTCATGGGTACCGTGGCCTCGTCGGCTGGAGGGGGAGGGGGAGGTGGGGGGACGGTGCTGGGGGACTTGCCGGAGAGCTGCGTCGCTGAGGTGCTGCTAAGGCTGGACCCGCCGGAGATATGCCGGATGGCGCGGCTCAGCCGCACGTTCCGAGGCGCCGCATCTGGGGACGACGTCTGGGAGGCCAAGCTGCCACGCAACTACGCGCGCCTCCTCGCTGCAGTCGCCGCCGCCGCCGACGAATGCCGCCAGGCAGCTACCGCGTTGGAGGCGGAGGCGATTCCCAAGAAGGTGTACACGCGGGAGGGGCGAGAAATTGCGATTGGGAGCGCAGTCGCGAAGCGGAAAAATGAGGTCGCCGGGATAGTGTATAGGGCGTGCGGAAATTTGGGGAGAAAGAATGGGGAATTGTTGGAGCATGTTTTTTTTCAATCAATCCCTAAATCAGGTTTTGGGAATAGATTTAGGGCACTTTTGGAGATGCTCTCAGATCGGAGAGCGTGCCTTCGAGCCCGCGCTCCAACGTAACCGACGTCGAAGAGCAGCTGCGGAGCCTGAGGGCGACCGTCTCTTCACCCTCTGCAACCATTGCAACAATGGTCGATGGCTTCAGGAGGCTTGGAGGTGTGTACAGCTGCATCGAGGAGATGGTGTGCTTCCCTAGCAACCGAGCGGTACTTTGCCAGCATGAGCAGAGGAAAGCGGTGGAGCGGGAGCTCGAGCGGTCTCTCGCGCTGCTCGACCTCTGCAACGCCATGAAAGAGAGCTTCCCGGAGCTCAAGGCGAGCGTCCAAGAGCTTCACATGCTCCTCAAGAGAGGAGAAGACGCGGCTGTTCAGGCCAAGATCCAGTCTTACGCCCGCTTGGCCAAGAAGGCGCAGAAACAGTTCAGGAAGATCTGCAACAAGTTTGCCTCTGCTCATCAGGAGAGCTGCAGGGTGGTGGTCAGGCTGTTGGCTGAAGCTAGAGAGATTGCTCTCTCGATGCTTGAATCGACATTGCATCTCCTGTCGAAGGAGATTGCAATGCCGAGCTCTAGCAAGTGGTCTCTTATCTCCAAAGCATTATTCCAGAAGAAGAGGGTTACATGCGAGGTGGAGCAGTTGCAGGCGTTGGAGTTGGACATCGTTGATCTTGAGAGCGGGCTGGACACATTGTTCAGGAGACTGATCCAGAACAGAGTTTCTCTTCTGAACGCACTCGGCTTGTAGATTAGATCATACACCAGTTCTGATCCCCTGTGATCAGCGTCCGCCTTTTAGAGAATTTGCTGATCATTGAAGCAATTTTTCGATGTATATGTGAGAGAAATTGTACAGAAAATTATTCAACCGTAGAGCAAATTTTTTGGTCCATTTCCTGTTTGCCAATTCCATTGTTTTTCCTCCATTTTTTTTTTCTTACTTCTCACAGATGGCAGCTAAACAATCCCCTGGAATTTGGAGCGCTTCAGTGATAGTTTGTTCAAGGGGCAAAGAATAATTTACTCAGAAGATGATCATCATTATTGGCTGTTAAATAAGCAATTAGCAGTAGCACACAGTTCAAGTTTGTCTTTGCAAAGCTTCACCATGAGATGGTCATCTTAGTGTTCACATGAAATTTGACTCAAACAACAGGCACATGATCCTGGTACAGTGGATCTTGCTCTCCAGTGAAAGCGTAATGATTTCACGCAATGATCATTCCATTGGCCGGTTAGGCATATATATGTTTAGGATTACAACCGAAGGAAAGAAATCAGAAGATTGCATCTAATCCTGATCATGCCTAAGATAGCTAACCGGCCATATCTGTTGCCGTGCCTTGCATATCTAACATCCAGCATGGACTAGCACGCATGGCACCAATACTACTTGGTTAGCAATCTCCATTAAAAAGTGTGGGAGCACGCACTAGAGTGAGCAATGGCGAAACTAGAAAATTTTTAATTTTTAATAGAGGTGTACATTTCACATGCACAATTCTATAGCCTTATATAATAGTTTCACAACATCATAAATCCAACACATATCGACATCAAACACGCGACAACAACCCCTCTTAATAGTACGGCATCTATTCTAGCAATCCGACCTTTTTCTCCAAACATCGAGATCGGCAAAAACTATGAAAAGATCCTTAAATTTTATACCTCAGCCTTCTTGCCTTGTTGCGTTGATTTTCTATTCATCAATTTCATGCTTCCCTGTTTGTCAAATCTTGGACCATCCTATTCTCAAAAACTCAAATTGTAAGTGTTAGTCCTTCAAACCATGATTGTTATTAATTACCAAAATCAAATTGAATTTGGGGGGCTATATGCTTTCACCGATTCCTCTCCTCTAGTGATGCGCATTCCACCTAACTCCCAACAATACGTGTTTCGCCCAGTGCTCCGGCTAGCGATGCGCATTTCACCCGGTGCTCCTCTGATGATGCACATTCTGCCCCGCGCTCTGAGTGGCTGATAACTCTTCTCGTGCCTCTACCACCTATCGGCTACCCCCCTGCCCTGGCCATGGTGCATGCTTGGCGCCCTCGACTCCGGGTCTCCTACGCCCGTCGATGCCGGCATGCTGTGGCAAGTTCTCACGAATTGGCCACCCGCCACGTGGTCATGCCCGCCCATGCTATGCTGTCCGCAATCGCCTATGTGTCAGTTTGCTGCCTGTGAGACGACACCGATATTGTTCGTCTCTCGAACTTCTGGTGTTGTGCTAAGTAAAGGATGCCAAGTATTGTACCAGGTGAAAACCCATAAGAGTAAGAGAGCTCATGATTAATTTTGATAGCCTACTTGCTTGGCAGTATTGTTTTTTACTTTTTTTCTTACATCTTCTTCCAGTTGCCAGTTCCTGAACTTGCCAATTTGCCGCCATGGCGCTATGTCTTTGTTTCTTTTTGACGTTGGGGATACTGGGAGGAGGAGGGGTTCGGCCGACCAGAGGTGGGGCTGGCGCCCCAACCAGCCCCAATGGTGAATTCGCCCCTGAATCCAACGCATATATTCAAAAATTGTTAAAAGTATAATACAAATAGTTTTAAGGTTTTATAGATCCTAAATCACCAAAATCAAAATCAATGCAATCAACAAATTTGATCTTCTAAAGAGGTGATGTGCAGACGTTTTCCAAACCTTAGGGGTTCCGGACCTCCGGTGCATACCATGCTAATTCTTGCTGCCAATAATTGGAGCATCTCAGAAATCTCTTACACCGTCTTCCTTAGCGATCTCACTCTTTTGCTTGTTTATTTTCTTACGTTTCAAATCACTCGTCTCTTTGCCTTGGGTGCAGTATTCTGCACCATGTAACCTCCAAAAGCAATGTACCTCTCTTCCTTCTTCCTTCTTAATATAATCACAGTTGGCTGTTTTTTTTAAAAAAAATGGAGAATGACATTGTAGTTCTGTTAGACCTAATTGCTAATGCACTGGTAGAAATTTGCGCTGCGCGTGGATCATCTCGAGATTGCAACAGATGCTTTATATTGTAAGCGCGGCAGGCAGGCGAAACATGCCAACGATGCCGCGTAAAGAGTCGTCAGAACCAGATAAACACAGCGCTGCGATGGAGCCTGGAGAGATGAAGTCAAATGTTCACCGATCTCACGAGTCACGATCTGGATCTGCACGCTCGTGCAGATGAGTTTGCCGCCAGTAATTGAGACATGAGAGCACCATAATAACCTCAGCTTGTCGTGGAGTTGGGTGGCTGTTGTTGCAGCAGCACAATGCTTCACCACTGACAAGATTCTTGCTGTCTACAGGATCAGCCATGCCATGGCTTCTGTTTCGTTCGTTATATATAGGGAGAAACCATTGCCAGAGGTCGACACCATTGCAGCACAGTTTTTCTTCTCTTCCATTTCCCCAGAGAGAGAGAAGGAAGAACTATATATAGCTTCCATTACAAACATGGCATTCCACCTCAGATCTGCGAGCGTGCCTTCCAGCCCTCGCTGCGGCGAAACCAATGTCGAAGATGTTAGAAAATCGACACGCAAATAGAACGAAGAAGATCAAATCAACACAGATCGGGACACAGGATTTAACGTGGAAAACCCCTCCAATGCGAAGGGGAAAAAATCACGGGCGCCGACCGGCAAACTTCACTATTTTCGAGAGTGTTTACAAAACGTCGAAGAGAATCCTCGCGACGGCTTACAAGATGATTACATAAGGTAATGACCTAGGTCAGAAAATTAAAACGATCCATACCGTGGGGGGCTTCGCCCCCCCGCACCCCCTAGGCGTCCCTGGCTGCGGCCCAAACAAATGTGGGCTAACTTCAGTATCCACTCCGCAGAGGCCCAAGCCTCCCGGCGACGGGCCTCCACTCCGCTCCGACAGAAGTTAGCCTTCTTCTCCTTCTTCTGAATTTGGATCATAATTCAACAGAAGAACAGATGCAGAGCCTTAAGGCGACTATCTCTTGCCCCTCTTCGACCATCGAGACAACTATAGATAGCCAAATGGGCGGCACGGCACGAGCACGACTCAGCACGGCCCGTTTAGGCACGGCACGACAAAGCACGAAGAGCTAATCGTGCCGTGCCGTGCCGGCCCACAGGCCGAAGATCAGGCCCAAGCACGGCACGAAGAGGGGAAAATAGTGCCGTGCCGGCACGAATGGCCCGTCGTGCTCATAGTGCCGTGCCGGCCCATCAGCACAGCAAAAACCCCTCAAACAAGGGAGATTTTATATGGCTAGGGTTTCGGTTTCGCCTCCGTTCTGGTCTGGTCGTGCCCATTGTCCATGCTTTCATAGTGCCGTTCCCGTGCCCGTTCCGTGCCCATTTTTCATGCCGTGCCCGTGCCGACCCACGGGCCGAAGATCAGGCCCAGGCACGGCACGATTTGTAGTGCCGTGCCGGCACGGGCACTATAAATATCGTGCCGGGCCGTGCCTAGTGCCGAGCCCAACTCCCGTGCCTCGGGCCGGCCCGTTTAACCCGGCCCATCTGGCCAACTATAGAGACAACACGGGAGTCGGGATGGCTTGAGGAGGCTTGGAAACATCTACAGCTGCATCGATGAGCTCACATGCTTGCCCAGCAGCCAAGTTCTCCTTTGCAAGCCACAGCAGAGGAAAGCTGTGGAGCAAGAGCTCGAGCGCTCTCTCGTCTTGCTCGACCTCTGCAACGCCATGCAAGAGAGCTTTTCTGAGCTCAAGGCAAGCATCCATGACATGCAGTTGGTTATGAAGAGAGGAGACGACGCAGTTCATCCGCCTGATCAAGAAAGCGCAAAAACATTTCCAAAAGATCAGCAGGAAGTATTCTTCAGCTGACCAGGAGAGCTGCAGAGCGGTCAAGCTGTTGGCTGAACAAACAGGCAATAAGAACTTCACCACGAGATGTTCATGTTACTATTCACATGAGATGTGCCTCAACAAACAGGCACAAGATCCTTGTGCAGTGGATCTTGCATGCTCTCCAAATAACAACAACTAATCGATGATTGCTCAGCAACCAGATGGAGGAACACGCATGGCACATTGGCACCAAGTGTTAAGAGCATCCACTAGAGTAAGCTGTTAGCAATCTCCATTAAACAAGTGTTAGAGCATCTACTAGAGAGCAGCTGCGATGCTGATTCCTGCTGCCAATAATGGGAGCATGACAATGTGGTTCGGTTAGACCTACTGGCTAATGCACGTGGATTATCTCGAGATTACAACAGATGCTTCATGCTGTAAGCGCGACAGGCAGGAGAAACATGCCAGTGATGCTGCACGAGGAGTGACCAAAGCCAGATAAGATAGCAAACACAGCGTTCTGCTGGAGCCTGGAGAGGTGAAGTCAACTGTTCGTCGCGTCGCAAAGTAGGAAGAAGCACCAACTTCCTGGACACGCCCACCGATCTCACGATCTGGATCTGACATAAAACTACACACTCGTGCTGGAGAGTTTGCTGCCAACAATCGAGACATGATAGCCTCACAGCCTCAGCTTGTCGTGGAAATGGGTGGTTTTTGTTGCAGCAGCACAGCACTTCATCATCGACGAGAATCTTGCTGTCTTCAGGGTCAGCCATGCCATGGCTTCTGCTTCGTTCAATCTACATAGGGGGACAAAGCATCGCCAGAGGTCTCGACACCATAGCAGCACATTATCTCTTCTCGTCTATTCATCCCTTCCATTTCCAGAGAACAAAGAAAGAACTATAGCTTCCATTACAGCCATGGCATTCCACCTCAGATCTGCAAGCGTGCCTTGCAGCCCTCGCTCCGGTGAACAATGTCGAAGAACAGCTGCAGAGCCTTAAGGCGACCATATCTTCGCCCTCTTCGACCATCGAGACAATGCACGATGGCTTGAGGAGGCTTGGAAACGTCGTCTACAACTGCATCGATGAGCTCACATGCTTGCCCAGCAACCAAGTTCTCCTTTGCAAGCCACGGCAGAGGAAAGCAGTGGAGCAAGAGCTCGAGCGCTCTCTCATCTTGCTCGACTTCTGCAACGCCATGCAAGAGAGCTTTTCTGAGCTCAAGGCAAGCATCCAGGACATGCAGTTGGTTATGAAGAGAGGAGAAGACGCAGGTGTTCAAGCCAAGATTCAGTCTTGCATCCGCTTAACCAAGAAAGCGCAAAAACACATACAGAAGATCAGCAAGAAGTATTCTTCAGCTGATCAGGAGAGCTGCAGAGTGGTCAAACTGTTGGCTGAAGCTAGAGAGATCGCCGTCTCAATGCTTGAATCCTCATCGTATCTCCTGTCGCAAAGAATTGAGATGCCGAGTTCTAGCAAGAGGTCCCTTGTCTCCAAGGCATTCCAGAAGAAAAGGCTTACATTCGAGGAGGAGCAATTGCAGGTGCTGGAGTTGGACATTATTGATCTTGAGAGCGGAGTTTAGACTTTGTTCAGGAGACTAATCCAGAGCAGAGTTTCTCTTCTGAATACTCTGAGCTTATAGAATAGATCTTATACCAACTCTGATCCCCTGTGATTGGCATCCACCTTTTAAAGGATTTGCTGATCATCACAGCAATTTTCCAATGTGTGTACATAAGAGGAATTGTATAGAACCTTTTAGAGGATGTGCTGATCATCACAACAGTTTTCCAGTGTGTATACATAAGAGGAATTATATAGAACCTTTTAGAGGATTTGCTGATCATCACAACAATTTTCCAGAAATATACTCAAATTGAGAAACCAGTTTTTTTATCCATTTCCTGTTGTTGACTACATTGCTTATGCATGCTTTGATACATTCAACTAAGTTTGGGGCAGTCATGCTATCATTATTGACCATTATAGAAGCAGTTAGCACAGATTGTTCGAGTTGATCTTTGAAATGCTTTAATATGAGATGGCCATGTTATTAAGATGCCATGTGTTGCCTTAGCAACAAGCAAAAGATCCTTGAGCAGTGGATCTTGCTACCGTAGCTAAAATAAGCCATCTCCAACATACGGGGTTCAGCATGCAAGAAGCAAGAATTGTGCATAATAAAACATCTACTGAAATTAACAATTGCACAAAAACTACATAACACACATGTCACCAATAATACTCAGCTAGCTTTCCATTAAAATAATCTCTAGAGCATGCAGTTATGTCAATATTCACCAGTAGAGTGAACTAACCTGCTGGTTCTTGCTACCAGTAGTTGGAACATGACAATGTGATGGTTCATAGGGAGGATGGCTAGTGCATTAAACAAACTGAACAACACATGATTGACGAAACAGATTGCATCTGCTGCCGCCAAATCTTGAACATTGATAGGCAGCATCTGGGAGATGAACTGGCAAGATTCTACTTGTCTACCATACATATGATGCTGTCTCTTATACTTCCTCTGTATAAATAGGCCTCAGCAGAAGGCTAGACACATCAACCCAAAATTTGCTCTCTCCTTCTCGCCTCCTCAACCTCAACAAGGAAAAGAGTTTCAGCAACAGATATGGCTTGCCACCTAAGATCAATTAGCTTGCCTTCTAGGCCTCACTCCAAAGTTGAAGAGGAGCTTCACAGCCTAGAGGCATGCATCTCTTCCCCCTCCATGACCATTGAGACAATCTCTGATGGTCTAAGGAGGCTTGGAGACATCTACGGCACTATTGAGGAGATCATGTGCCTGCCTAGCAACCAAGTTTGCTCCTCCCAGCAAAGGAAAATGTTGGATGGAGAAATGGAATGCTCTCTTGAGCTTGTGGATCTCTGCAATGCTATGCATGAGGACTTCACAGAGTTGAAGGCCATCATCCAAGATCTGCAAGTGGCTATCAGAAAAGGAGATGATGCAGCCGTTCAAGTCAAGATCCAGTCATACACCCGCTTGATGAAGAAGGCAAAGAAACATTTCAAGAAGACCGCGCAGAAGGTTACTTCTGACAAGGAGGACTGCAGGATGGTCAAGCTGTTGAGCGAGGCCAGAGAGATCACTACCTCTCTACTCGAGTCAACATTGCAGCTGTTGTCCAAGCAAATTACAATGCCAAAATGGTCTCTCATCTCCAAGGCATTCCAGAAGAAAAACTCAGTTGTTTGCAAGGAGGAGCAGTTGCAGGTGCTAGAGTGCAGCGTCGGAGATCTTGAGGCAGGAGCAGGACTTCTGTTCCGGAGATTGGTCCAGAGCAGGGTTACTCTCCTAAACATTCTAAGCTCATAGATACTCCATGAGATCTGTCACTCTTGACACCATGCGATTGGCGTCCACCTTTTAAAGGATCTGTCGATCGTGATATATTTTTTCCAATTGTAAACTTGTGCAGATGTACAGAAAATGCCAAATGAAAAACCAAAATTTTGATGTAGTTCATACTGTCAATTTACTACTTCAGGCATGGTTCCAATCTAAAGCTATAGATCATACAACGAATATACAGGATATTTGAGCAGATGAAAATACATAAGTAAAAAATCTGCATATATTTTAGTCACAAAGTAAATCCTTCATCTTATGGAAAATGCTTATTTTGGTGCAACTGTTTGGTATGGTTAGTATGTAAAAAATTCTGTTCAGATATACAGGCCAAGTGCAGCTTAGTTCTTTGATTTTTCAAATAGCCATGTTGCCACAATACCTGTTAAAGAATGTAATCTGTACACTGATACACTCCTTGTTCGGTGGATCTGGCCCTATAGAAGAAATATGCCAGCTCCAAGCCACAAGGTAACACATGGCTGGTGCTAACAGAAACCTGATCTGTGTCAATAACTGACTGAAACCAGGCTACACCACATGTATCACAAAGGGGAAAAAATTCAATTTAAAACCCCCCAAGTTATAAACTAAATGTTTAATTGGATTATTTCTGCAGAAATTGGAACATGGGAAAGTGAGAAACACGCTCAAGGCTCCTAAAGCAGAAAACGTGCCACTCATGGCTTCTTTTCCTTTTTTTTTAGAACTTTAAAGATCTGTTGTGACACAAATCTGGGACTGGGACCTTAATACACAACATCTAGGAGATCAATTAGCAAGGTTATGTGTTTACCATTGGAAACTTGCCATGGTCTCATTTGCTTCCTGTTCATACGCAGGTCTTCTCCAAAGGGCCAAGGCAATCACACCTCTTTCCTTCTTTCATTCTTATATAGTTGTTTTTGTTGATTTGTAATTTGTAACAGTACAGATTACAAATTTATTCATGTTTCAGTCGATTCTAAACTAACATTTTTTTCGGTTGATTAGTCATTCTATAACTCATAATTTGAGAACAGTATCAATTATGTAATTAACTGTGAATTCATGAATATTAGGCTGGTTTGCACAAACTTCAGGCCATTGATAGCCCAAGTTGCTGAGATTCTATAGACATTAGCTAAAATTTTTTTTTGAAGGAGAAGCAACAACAGGGGAGGCCCCCGTGCGTGTGAGAACCAGCGTTCGAGCGCTGGCCGGCCGAGCGAGTCCTACGCTCGCTCGCCAAACGGGCACAGCCCGGCTCTCCATTAGCTAAAAATTAACCCACCACAATGCAAATATCTTTTATGTACTAATTGGGGACCCTCCTAGAAGCTCCCACATTAATCAGAAAATGCTAGAAATTCCCACGTTAATCTAAAAAAAGAAAAATTGCTAGAAATTCCCACATTATTCTAAAAAAAGAGAAAATCTTGGTCATCCAATCCCCTTAATCATTTTCATCCACGACTTAATATATCTATCTATTCACATGGTAAATCAGAAGAGTACCATATAGAATAAAAGTTTTGCTTTTCTTATCCACTAACCATCTTCAAGCGTCCAATAAAAGAGTAAACCATATGAAAGGGAAGCTTTTCTTTCCTTATCCACTCGCCATTTTCAAGCGTCTAATAAAAAAGCAATGACCTGAAAATAGAAAGGAAGATGACAAGATATTATTGCATGCGTTACGGATTAGATCAAAACTCGTATACATGTACATATATAATATAATGGATAAATCCACGGTAAATAGCAAGGTGAGAATACCACGAATACAACTCCGTATGCATGGTTACATGCATGTATCCGATTAAGTTGTAGTAGTACAAAATAATATTTTGATTAGGTAAGTAATATTGAGTCTCCGAAATATAACTGGAGGAGGAAACCATTTAAAGCCCTTTCATCCCGTCTGGCCCAGCAGCATGAATGTCGACATTTTATTTTTATTTTATAATTTTCTAGCGTCGTCGTTTTGGCTTACCTTTCCTATATCAGCTTTTTCGCATGATAAATTGTCTCACTATTAGAAGCTTAATGTAGCACTATAGTTTGTAGATAACAATGTTGTATTCAGACAAACTTCACGATCCATAATTGTTGTACTCCTTACATTCGATCAGTATAGTATCTTATTATTACAGCTCCCACCATTATATATTTTTTCCAATCGGACACGTATATTATAGTTAGAAGCAAACACATTTATCAAATATTTTTAATTATGTACTCAAAATAAAGTCTAATTTACTACAGTCATGTTCATGAAAGCACACATACGGATAGGATATATCCTATGTAGCATGCATTGAGGTGTATCTAGGTTTTTTAATAAAATGTGCATGCATCTTTCTTTTATATACTAATTGGAGGCCTTCAAGCACCTAATAAAGGAGCAATGACCTGCAAATAGAAAGGAAGATGAGAAGATATTATTGCATATGTTACGGATTCTCCGCATATACCCCCTCCATCCAAGTTTATAAGGTGTATTTCTTTTTGGCATATAGACCAAGAAGGTATTGTAAATAACTAGATTACCCTCAATTATTATCACTAAGCACTATATTCAATGCAATGTATGTAGAGAATATAAAGTAAACATGGTATTTATTAGGGGTATAGAGGGAATATCACACTAATGTTGTGTCGGAGTATAAAATATACCCTATATTTGTGGACAAGACTATTAAAGAAATACGTCTTGTAAACTTAGTCGGGGACGTACAAAATTAGAATTAAAAAGCTATAGATTACCACATTAAACAAGAAAAAGCTATAATTTGTCACATTAACCAAGAAATCAATTCTTTTGTCTCACGGATAGAACACATCATGGATGGCCCATTAATTTTATCGTATCAAACAAAAAAGCAAGACCTTAACTTTTTATATATAAAACTCATGCATGCATGTGATTCCGATTTACTTCCTCCGGTCACAAATGTTTATGTTTTGAACATTGACGTGGTCTCTAAAATAAAACTTTAACCACTGATATGTATTATAATATATTTTTAAAACCCAAAAAATTATAATGTTATGGAAGAACTTTTTGAGACAAATTTACACATATGGTTTTCATGTATTCAATTTATTTAAAAAGATATTAACAATAAAAATTTTATATGGCATTATAAAATTAGAGGAGTAGTTGTAGTAGCAAACATAAAACATGATTTGGTAAGCTATACAAGCAAATAAAATTAGAAATATTTGCAACGAATAGAAAATTGAGAAATATATGACATCATAAAATTTTATATTATTTTTAAAATGATAACTATGTTTTGGAACTAAAATTTTGATATTAGAGCTTTTATATAACATGAACAAAATGTTGTTAAATATACAAACCCCGTGTGGATGTACAGGTCGATGACTAGTACAAGATAATTTGTAGTCACTCATCTGTGTTTTGACACACAGATCTGCATCAGAAAATATGTCCACAGGTTCGTTGAAATCCCTCTTCTCAAAAGTATATCTCAGTTTGCTTGGACTGTGCCTTGAGATCTTTCAATTTCTTTAAGATGTTTGCAAAATAATATTGCAAGTACTTCTCTAAGGTGAGGATATCCTTCGCATCCACCCCAAGAAGCTGGTATGTCTCATTCATTGGAAGTGAGAAGACTTTGTCGCTGGAGAGCACCTGGATTATAAAAATGTAAATCCTTCTTGTTAGCTTTCACAAGCTTTAACATATATGTTACCGTTATTGAATAAGTGAATTACATGTACACTGCATATAAAAGGCCTAGATGGTAAGTTGGTAACCTCTGAAAATGCCAGCCTGTCAGCCACATCGTTTGTCCAATGGAAGAATCGTGTCAATTGACGAGTAAATCTCAAGACTGCAACAGGGATAGTAGGTACATTGGCATCTTGCCCAGCGAGCCTCTCACACAATGTTGTTAGCTAATGTATAGTCTCTGTATAGTCTTTATTGACTTAGTCTTGGCTTTCTTGTACTCCAAGCCCTATTGGGCTATATATATATGAGACTCCCCCCATCTGTTGTGTGGGGTCTTTCTCTATTCTCTACATGGTATCAGAGCGTCCAGGTTGCCTAGGGTTTTCTCCCAGCCGCCGCCTCCCCCTGGGCACCCTAGCGATCTAGGGCTTCCCAACCCCCCCTCCCCCCCCCAGCCACCACCCTTCTTTCCTCTGTTTCCAACGGTGCCTCCAGTCGCCGCCCTCCCCACCTCCTCCCGTTCCCAGTCACTGGCCTTTCTCCTCCCGTCGTTTTCGCCACTTCTCACCTCTGGTCGCCGGCTTCTCTCTGCTGCCGGCCATGAGTTCCCACTCCAACAACAGCGCTCTCACCGGTGATGGAGCGCCAGCCGCCGCATCAGTCCCCGTCTTCCTCAACCCCTACGCCACCGTCTCCGTCAAGGCCCACGTGCCCATCACCCTGGAGCTGGAAAACCCGAACTACACCAAGTGGTCCACGTTCTTCAAATCCATGTGCGGGAAGTTTGGCCTCATGCAGCACATCGACGGCACCGCCCCTCTCACTGGCGACCCGGCGTGGGTTCAGGCTGACTGCTGCGTTCGCAGCTGGATTTTCGGATCCACAGCGGACGCCGTCCTCGATCTCGTCATGGCTGAAGACCAAACTGCATACGACCTCTGGTCTTCCATCTCCACCATCTTCACCACCAACCGCGAGTCCAAGGCTGTCTACTTGAGTCACGAGTTCCACACGCTGACTCAAGGAGACCTCTCTGCCTCTGATTACTGCCAGCGGATGAAGGTCCTCGCTGTTAGTAGCTGAATTCTTACTCTCATTGAGAGAGGATGACAATAGGAGTTGGGGCAATTTTCTGGTTTATTTCTCACACAATGCCATACCAACTTTGAGGGGTTGGGGTTACATATTTATAGTCAAGCGGTCAAGCATATGCTAAGATGCTAGTCTAAGATCTCTGTCCTAAAGATGCTAGTCTAGTCTAAGATGTCTGTCCTTGCTAGTCTAGTCTAAGATCTTTGTCCTTAGATCTTGTCCTAAAGATGCTAGTCTTAGTCTAAGATGTTGTCTGGTTGGGGCAGCAAAAAGAACTACCATGAGGACCACAAAGACCAACAAAGACAAGGACTTATTCCATCATTCTCCCCTAAGTCTTGTCCGTCGTCTTGTGGGAAAGTTGGACCATCCGGTCTGGAGCGAAGCTCAAGGAACTTGATCCTCCCAAGGGGCTTGGTGAGCGAGTCCATAAGTCGGTCCTTAGGGTTGATGTAACGCCTTGATGCTTCCTTCGTCCAAGCAATCCGGATGAAATGGTACCGCACTGGATGTGCTTGCTCCATTCATGAAAAACGGGTTCTTTGCGGGGCGAGTGGACTTGTTGTCCGTCATACGAGTTCCACCGCTTCAAGATATCTCTGCCGAGGAGATCACCAAGCGATCGAGCAAGCCAAAGTGCTCGAGTCGAGCGGTGGAAGCCGCTATGTACTCGGCCTCGCACTGACAGGCCACCACTTGTCGCTAACCGATCGCCACTAACGAGGCACTTACCGAGGAAGAAGAGAATCCCGCTTCGTGCTCTTCTTTGGTGTCGATGTCGCCGCCGTGGTCGCTGCCGCCAGAGTGGCCACGAGGTGTGCCTCTCCAGGGCACCTCGGGTAGTAGAGGCCGTGGTCGAGAGTCCCCGCAACATAGCGGATGATCCTCTTCACAGCCTGTTGGTGCTCCGTCGTCGGTCGCTACATGAACCGACTAACGTAGCCGACGGAGAAAGCCAAATCCGGCCGTGTGTGGACGAGGTAGCGGAGGCTCCCCACAAGACGCCGGTACTGCGTAGCGTCCACCTCTTCCGTCGTGTCGTCGCGGCTCAGCTTCAGCCGCTCCTCCATCGGAGTGAGTGCTGGGTTGCAGTCGGTGAGCCCAGCCAGCTCAACGACACGCTTGGCGTAGGCGGTCTGTCGAAGCGTGATTCCGGAGTCGTCCTGGTGCACCTCGATCCCGGTAGAAAGAGAGGGCCCTGTGTCACTCATTTGGAAGGTGGCCTTCATCTCTTCCTTGAATGCTGCCACCTCCACGTCCTTGGTGCCGGTGATCACCAAGTCGTCGACGTAGACACCCACCAGCAGGGCGTTTCCACCATTGCCCCGCCGGTAGATAGCCGCCTCGTGCGGGCTTTGCTCGAAGCCCATCCTTTTGAGCGTGGAATCCAACTTGGCATTCCACGCCCTCGGTGCCTGTCGCAAGCCATAGAGGGCCTTGCGCAGGCGTAGCACCTTGCCCTCCTTGCCGGGAATCTCAAAACCCGGCGGCTGGTGCACGTAGACCTCCTCCTTCAAATCACCGTTAAGAAACGCCGATTTAACGTCCATGTGATGAACATGCCAGCCTTCCTGGGCAGCCAGCGCAAGGAGAAGTCGCACGGATTCCATCCGTGCCACGGGGGCGAAGGCATCGTCGAAGTCAATCCCCTCCTGCTGCACGAAACCGCGTGCCACCAAGCGAGCCTTGTGCTTGACAATGGCGCCGGCTTCATCCCTCTTCAGCTTGAACACCCACTTAAGAGTGATCGGGCGGTGACCACGAGGGAGATCAGCAAGCTCCCAGGTGCGGTTCTTCTCAACCGCATCCATTTCCGACGCATCGCAAGACGCCATGCAGCGTGTCTCGCGACCTCTCGCGAAGAACGAGGCTCGCCGTCGTCACACGAAGATGCAATCTGCGCCTCCGGATCGCGAGGCACTAGCCCGGACCGGCCGGTTGCCGAGAAGGTTCCCCATCGTGCGATACAAGCAGCGGCTCGCCGTCGTGGTACACGCCGATCGCTCCTCATCGTGGGAGGCGGAGGCGAACTCCACGGCCGTGGTCGACACTAGCCGATGTCGGAGTGGGCGTGCGGAGGAGGGCCGTTAGCCTTTGAGTGCGTGGAGTTGCCGGATGTGGTGGTGTTGGCGAAGAACCTGCCGCAGCCGAAGTTGTGGCTGGAGAGCATGACGCTGGAGTCGGTGGAAGCTCGGGGACTGGGGTAGGCATGCTTGATGAAGAGGAGCTGCCTACTCCCCCAGCTCCCTTGAAGTGGACGTACTCGACAGTGAAGTCGTTGTACGTCGGAGTCGAGCCATCATCCACCGCCTTGTCCCAAGCCCATCCTCGCCCTTCGTCGAACACTACGTCACGCGCCGTGCGCACACGCTGTGTCCCTGGGTCAAGAATGCGGTAGGCCTTGAGCCTCCGCGTGGCCGAGAACACCTCGAGTGCTTACGCGTCGAGCTTGCCGATGTGGCTAAGCTCTTTGACGAACGCGAGGCAGCCGAAGACCCGTAGGTGAGAGACCGCCGGCTTGCGCCCATGCCAAGCCTCGTACGGCGTCCTGCCATTTAGAGCCTTGGTGGGCGAGCGGTTGAGGATGTAGACGGTCGTCACCACCGCCTCTCCCCAGAAAACAGCCGGCATCCCCCTCTGCTTGAGGAGGGCCCGAGCCATCCCCACAACCGTCTGGTTGCGCCGCTCGACGACGCCGTTCTGCTGCTGCGGCTCAGACGGTAGCGGAGTAGTGGCGCCAATGCCCTCATCCGCCAATCGACGCGAACTCACCGCCGTGAATTCGCCGTCGTTGTCGCGATCTTGCTGACGCTAGCAGCTTTGCGCCGCATTCCGCCTCGCAGCAACTGCTTTCGCGCTGATGGCATCCGCAGCCTCTCCCTTGCTGCCGAGAACCATCACCCACATGTAGCGGGAGAGGTCGTCGACGAGCAGCAGAAAGTAGCGTCGTCCTCCTGGTGTGGCTGGTGTCACGGGCCACACAAGTCCCGTCTGCACGAGCTCGAGCCGCTCCTTGGCTCGGAAGCTCGATTCGCCGAGAAAAAGGGAGCCGCCCTGCTTTGTCAACACGCAGACGTCGCAGAATCGCTCCACGTGGTCAAGGCACGGAGGCGCGCACCATCTCGTTGGCACCGAGCCTCTTGGGGCCTCAAAGTGAAGGTGCCCGGCGGCGATGCCGCTCAGCACGCCTCGTCGTCCCGACGAGCAACAAGGTAGAGAGGTTGTGCCACCGCGACGTTGAGGGCGTAAAGTCGATTGATGCCTCTGGTTACCTTGGCAAGAAGGCGGCGATGGTGATCCCAAATCCTCATGACTCCGTTCTTGATCGCCACGCGAGAAGCCGTTCTCATCCAAATTGTCCCAAGTCGATGATAGAGTTCATTAACGGGGATGTAGTAGACTCGGTGAGCGACTGTGCTCTCCGGACTTCGGCGGTGAAGAGGACAGAGCCGACGCCCTTGATCTCCACGCCGAGGCGTCCCCAAACTTGACGGAGCCTCGGACGTTGGAGTCAAGCTCGGTGAAGAACTCCGTCGGCCGGTCATGTGATGGGTAGCGCCCGGTGTCGAGGCACCACCGTCAATCTTGTCGCCGCTTTGAGCTGCCGCCAAGAAAGGCGTGCTCTCGGCTCATCAAGGTGGAGGAGATTCGCTGCGGCCGATGCCACCGAGATAGCTCGATGCTTGCGTGTGCGAGAGCGAGCGGCTCTTCTTCCTCCACTGCGGCGGCGTGGGCACAGCCACGTCGTGGTCGGCGATACTCCTTGGCCCAATGGCCAAGCTTGCCAGATTGCGGCGAGTCGTCTCGTCTTGGCTTCGGTTGCTTGGTGGCGCCGCCTGGCGCCTCGCGGCGTCACTCGCGACGTCCTCGCGCCCGGCGACGCGTCCGCGCGCCTTGCGCGGCTTGGCGCGCTTGCGGCCGCCTGTCGCGGAAGAGGACTCCCCCTTCTTCCCGACACCCTGGCAGGCCTCCCACTGTTCCCGAGTGAGATACAGCTTCCCGCCGATGGTGATAGGCCCCGAGAGGTCAGGTTCGTCATTGTCGGCGACCTTGAGGCGACCTATTGCCTCTTCGATCGACATCGTGGAGAGATCCAGCGAGAGACTCGATCGGCGAGCGATCTGCTTGTACTTCTCGGGATGCAACGGAAAAGCTTCTGGACGGCTCTCTGCTCGTCATAGGTGTCGTCGCCGAATCGCACCATCTTCTGCAGCAGAGTGTTGAGGCGGAGAGCAAAGTCATCAACGTCCTCACCGCTTGAAGGCTGGTTCTCCCACTCCTGCGAAGTGCTGCGCAGGTGGTCTTCGGGCGCGCGGCTGCCGTCGCGTGCGCAGCGATGGCATCCCAGCCTCCTTGGCGCTTCGCTTTAAAGCGAAATCGCATCTCGGCGAATCGCAGCTATGAGGGCATCCAGCGCCGTCGATCCTCGTAATGTCGGCGTCGCCGTCTGCATCAATCGCTTCCCACATGTGTCGCACCGAGCCGTACCGCATCACCGCAGACCCACTCGGCGTAGTTGGTCTTGGTGACGATAGGCCATCCATCGCCGGACCGACGTCCTCGACAATGGCTCGATCCGTGGTGACCATCGTCTGTCCGGGGAGGAGAACCGCGCCACCAGAAGACCGTGATCTCCGTCGACCAATCGCTGCCGCCGGCGCGCGTTATGCGTCCGCGCTGTCTGGCTGCCACCGCGGTCATGGGGTCTTGCGATCGCCCTTCGCCGCCATTTCATGCCGCCTCCCTCGCCGGCTTGAGCCCCACGTCGGTGCCGCCGTCGGCAGGCAGAGCCGCTGAGCTCTTCGCCAGCAGAAACCTCGAAGCTCTGCTACCGCCGCCGCTGACATCTGCCGCTTATTCTTTGCTTCCGCCGCCCTTCTTCTTTGCCGCTTCCGCCGCCCGGCTTTGCCGCTTGCCGCCGTCATTGCGATCTCTGCTTCTTTGCTGCTCATGATCTCTGCGCTGCAACCTCGGCCTCTCTGCGTGCCGCAGCTTTCGAGGCTGGCCGAAGCGCTAGATCGCCCTTCTGACATGGCGCTAGTGGGGGTCTTGCTAGGGAAGAAAGCGCCTCGAGAGCAATGCTACTCGTCTGCTCAGAGATGAAGGGTGGCAGAACAATTTGTTGTTCTTCTTTGCTAGAGAGCAAGGGGCGTGGGAAGGAGATGAGCAAGAGATGTTTAGGTGCGAGGAAAGAACGACTCTGATACCACTTGTTAGTAGTGAATTCTTACTCTCATTGAGAGAGGATGACAATAGGAGTTGGGGCAATTTTCGGTTTATTTCTCACACAATGCCATACCAACTTTGAGGGGTTGGGGTTACATATTTATAGTCAAGCAGTCAAGCATATGCTAAGATGCTAGTCTAAGATCTTTGTCCTAAAGATGCTAGTTTAGTCTAAGATCTTTGTCCTTGCTAGTCTAGTCTAAGATCTTTGTCCTTAGATCTTTGTCCTAAAGATGCTAGTCTTAGTCTAAGATGTTGTCCTAGTTGGGGCAGCAAAAAGAACTACCATGAGGACCACAAAGACCAATAGTACAAGGACTTATTCCATCACTCGCCGACGGCCTCCGAGATGTCGGCTTCCAGGTCGACGGTCCTCAACTCGTCCTCAACCTTCTGCGTGGCCTCAACTCTCGTTTCTCCACCACCGCCGACGACATCGCTAACTCCAAACCTCTGCCGTCCTTCGCCGAGGCACGCAACATGCTGATCCTCAAGGAGCTTCGCCTCGCCACTGAGGTCAAGAACGCTCAGGCCTCTGCTCTCCTTGCCGGCGCCTCAAGCGGTGGTTCCACCCCCTGCTCCGGCATCTGCAAGCAACCCACCGCCCTCTTCGCCCACCACCACACTCCTCGTGGCGGCAACACCGGCCGCAGCAGTCATAAGCCATTGGCGCAAGGGCCAAGAAGACTAATACCTGCTGCGCACCAAGCGGAAGAAGTGGGCCGTGACCTACCGGTCCTTAGGTCTGCTTCACTCCATGGGGAGCACCCCAGCAATGGCGTCCTCCCTCCCCTGGCCTCCTGGGTCCTCACCCTCAGGCTCACACAGCCTTCGCCGGCCCTCCGCTATCATCTTCCGCACAAGCCAGAGCCATGGCGGCGGCCTCTCGCCACTGGGATCGGTCGGCTCGGTGGCCGCTCTCCAAGAATTGCAACTCCAAGGCTCCAACCCTTGGGTTCTCGACACTGGCGCTACCTCGCACATGACCTCTTCCGATGGTATGCTTCTCTCCCATCTTCCCCCTTCATACTCCTCCATCCTGGTCGGCAACGGCACTTCTCTTCCCGTTGTTGCTCAGGGTCATTCTCTCCTTCCTACCTCTCAAGCTGACTTTCAACTCCACAATGTTCTTGTTGTTCCCTCTCTCGTTCGTAATCTTCTCTCTGTGCGTCAATTCACTCGTGACAATCGTTGCTCCATTGAGTTTGATCCGTTTGGGTTTTCCGTCAAGGATTTGCATACCCGACGCGAGATTTTTCGCTGCGCTAGTGACGGCGATCTCTACACCATTCCAGCCGCCACCACTCCTGCCACCGCCCACGCCCACCTCGCCGTCTCCTCCACCATATGGCACCAACGTCTCGGTCATCCAGCACCTGCTGCCCTCGCTACTTTACGGAAAAACAAACTTTTAACATGTAATAACGTAGACCGTTCCATTTGCCACTCCTGTCAACTTGGCAAACACTTCCGGCTACCTTTTACTAGTTCTTTTTCTAATTCTTCTACTCCTTTTGAGCTTGTTCACTATGATGTTTGGACCTCGCCGGTTGCCAGTATCTCTGGATGCTTATACTATCTTGTTTTTTTGGATAATTTTAGCCACTTTTGTTGGACTTTTCCCATGAAACGCAAGTCTGAGGTTTTCCAACTCATTGTTAATTTCTTCCATTATACACGCACTCAATTCAGCCTACCTGTTAAATGTCTTCAGGCCGACAATGGTTCCGAGTTCGTTAACACTGCCACTAGCTCCTTCCTTGCTTCGCACGGTGCATTGTTACGGCTCTCTTGTCCATACACTTCCCCTCAAAACGGCAAGGCTGAACGCATTCTTCGCACAATCAACAATTCTGTTCGTACTCTTTTACTTCACGCCTCCATGCCACCCCGCTATTGGGCGGAAGCACTAGCCACCGCCACCTATCTCATTAACCGGCGCCCATCGTCCACCATCCACAATCGCATACCATTTGAGCTTCTTCACGGCACTCCTCCACATCTCGAGCATCTTCGTGTCTTTGGTTGTTTGTGCTATCCCAATCTCTCCGCCACCGCCACACACAAGCTTGCTCCCCGTTCGGCTGCCTGTGTCTTCCTCGGTTATCCCTCCTCTCACAAAGGATACCGTTGCCTCGACCTCGCCACTCACCGTGTCATTATCTCTCGTCACATCGTCTTTGACGAACATGCCTTTCCCTTTGTTGCTTCC